>CM074721.1:519950948-520310948 GCA_037306005.1 Rhinophrynus dorsalis | reverse complement strand
ATTCACGCTATTTAATGTGTGTTTTAGGAACAAACAGCTGTGACGAATGTTGGGCCGCAAGTCATGTTCTTGCGGCCAACGCTCGTTGTAGATCGTGTTGGTAGGCCAATTGATTTCTGAAGGTACAACTATATGTGTGTACTGGCCGGAACTCATTTTGGCCATACCGTTGGTTTTACTGGCTCGAATTGAATCAAGCTCCTAATGTCTTGAAAGCTTGCATCCTAAAGCACTCAGTTATCCAATAAATGAATCAGTCTTACTCTACCAGTCTCCTGCTCCTTTGACAGCTAAAGAGGTACCACCTTTATCCGATATTAGAGAAACACAGCTCTGAGCTAACTGTGTGTGCAGTAAGATACCCCGATAGGAACGCCACTGCTGTATACAGCAGTAAAACCTGGCACTGGAACAGAGAAACTCAATAGCTGACCCTTAATTCCCAGTACAGAACTTTATATGGGGGCACTGTGGGCATCTCGGTTCACAGTTTGCGCCATTTAAATTATGCCACAGTGTGTGATGTGAGACAATCAAGAGATCTTCTCGGTGGTGGGAAGGACAACATCATCCTCCACCATCAACATAAAACATTCAGTGTAACTACATGGGCAGAGAGGAAATGAAACATGGCAAAGAACTGTACTGAACGTTCCCCTTGCCTCCTTCATACCATGTGATACAGCACTAAAAACGAATAGCACGAACCCCACATACATACAAGCAGCGTAGAAAGGGGCATAGTCAGAGGCGGACCATGTCTCCCAATCTGATCTCTGTGAAAATACCTTGCATTTGTGTGTCATGAGATTGAACCAAATGTATAATTTTGAATTGTCTCCAAGTAATGGAGCAATAACTGTGTCCCCTGGTTTTAAATGTCGACATTCTGATGTGGAGACATCAGAATGTCAAGTAACCAAGCAACATACTTGTATGTAATGTGGCGGACAGGTGAAGGGGGTAAAACAAAATTGCCGTTTTGTTGGTTGCTTACAGGTATGTCCCATAAACAAAACTGTACCGTGCACCTCCGTCTAGTTGCGGCTGTATAGCACACACCCCATACTGACACTCTTTACAATTCATGCAATGTAAGCATGACATATTTAATGCTCCGTACGTATGCTTATTCAGGATACACTTGCTTACAAGCACTTCTCTTATATGTCACATACGGTGCATTAAAAATATCATGCTTACATAGCATGAATGGTAACAAGTGTCAGTCTAGGGTGTGCTAAACAGCAGCAATAGACTGAGGAGCACGGTACAGTTTGAGTTAACTTCATAGCTTTAAAGAGCCAGGTCTTGTTAATTGGTACATACTTGTATGAGACCCACAAAATGGCTAATTTTTCTATTAAACCTTTCACCTCTCTGCCACATTACGTGCACGTATGTAGCCTGGTTACTCGACATTCTGATGTCTCCACATCAGAATGTCGCCATTTTCAAACAGCTAAGGAAAACAGGGATCGCACCAACCAATAATTGTAACTCCTATTGTAAATACCAAGAGGACAAGGTGCACTTTGGGTTAAATAAAACACTAAAAAATAGAAAGAAGGGGAAGGAAGGGGGCAAGCTGGAAAAAATATAACCAACTAGCACCTCAACTAGCACCCCATTTTCAAACAGGCGACATAGTTATTGCACCGTTTTGTTGGTCGCCCATTACTTGGAAACAATTCAAGACTGAACTGAAACAAAAATGTCCAAGCAGCCCAATGGAATGTATTGGAAGGTAGAAGAAAGATCAGGAACAACGGTAACCTTGATACTCTAACAGAGCCACAGAGTTGTTGAAACACCCTCACCTCTTGCGTGCAGCTGTCTCACATGCACGGTTAGCAAAATAGAAGAGACTAGGGGAGATTTAAAAAAGTGTTCTTGTTTGTTTTTGTGAAAGGATCCTTAAAATGTCCTTATTCCGTGGTATTTATAAAGTATTCTAGTTTCATTTATAAATGTATTGACAATAAAGAATAAGAACAGGTCGGATATGGCCTTAACTATTTGGTGAAAATTCTGTTGCTAAAGTGTCGCAATTATAAATTTGCTGCACTGCTTTTTACAAACTTCCATACACCATTTTATAAAAGAACTTACTACACGGCGTTATGTCCTCCTAAACTGTCCTTAATACTTACAGCAATTTTGATGTCTCTTTTCAAGTAACTCCACTGTTATAAACATCCCCAATTGTTCCTTAAGGGAGAATATTTTTGTCTTAGAGGGCTAAAAACATTCATACTTTGGTCCTCAATGACTAGTTACTACACTGATCACTCCCTTCCCTTTCTCTCTCTCTCTTCCCCCACTCTCTCTCTGTCCCTCTAACCCTTCGAATGATCCCTCCTCCATCTCACCCCTAACCATAGTAACATAGTTGACGACCTGAAAAAGACATGCATCCATCGAGTCCAGTCCATGTCAAAAACACCCCTGTTGATCCAGAGGAAGGCAAAAAAAAAAAAAAAAACATGAAGCCATTTCCAGTTTATCTCCAAGTGGGTAAACAAAATTCCTTCCTGACTCCAAATGGCAGTCAGATATTTCTCTGGATCAACATCCTATCTGCATTGAAGCTATCTGACATAATTTTCAATATTGTTCTGTGCTAGAAAATCATCCATTGCTTTTTTGAAAATAGATACATTATCTGCAAATACAACATCCCGAGGCAAAGAATTCCATAGTTTTACCGCCCTTACTGTAAAATATCCCTGCCTTTGTTTTAGTCAAAATGGATGACCTCCCATTCTTAGCTCAGCTCTTTGCATAAATACTTCATTGGACTGTTCTTTGTATTGACCTTGAATATAGGTGTAAATGGTAATCATATCACCCCTTAGATGTCTCTTCTCTAATGTAAACAAACCCAGTTTGGCTAGTCTCTCTTTATAACTCAGATCCTCCAATCCCATTATCAGTTTTGTTGCACGTCTCTGAACTTTTTCCAGTTCAGTAATGTCTTTTTTTTAGAACAGGCGCCCAAAATTGTACTCCATATTCTAGATGAGGTCTAACCAAGGATTTATACAGAGGTAGGATAATATTAGCATCCAGTGCATCTACACCTCAGGCTAGTACCCTTTTTGCTCTTGTAGCAGCTGAGTGACTCTGCACACTGCTGTGAAGTCTATTGTCTATCAGTACTCCTAAATCTCTCTCTAATGAGGATTCCCCAAGTTGTGTCCCATTTAAAGTATATGTAGCAAGTTTGTTTATACAGCCCAAATGCATAACCTTACATTTATCTTCATTAAATATAATTTGCCACTTTTCTGCCCATTCACTCAGTTTATCTAAATCCTTCAACCAGGGCCCACTTTAACCATCGGGCAAAGTGGACAATTGCCCAGGGCCCACCATCAAAAGGGGACCCACAAACAGAGGTCCTGCTACACATAAGAATAGGAAGTGGGGCATGAAAAGGCAGTAGTGTAGCGGAGGCCCTCACAATGCAAGTTTCTTCTAACTCACTGAGCTGTGGTGGAATCATGCGGCGGAGCAGGGCCGCTTGCTGGGTTCTCTATCCAGTAAGACTCACGGCCTTCTCTTCTGAAGCAGGCTTCTTTTATTAAAGTGGAACTACCACCCCACACAATCTTTACCTTCACTAAGTCCCCATCTGGCGACTAGCTGCTTAGTAGCACTAGTTACCAGAATAATTACCTTATTTAATAGATTTCTCCTCTCTCCCATGGGTGACAGGCAGGACGGAGCGCGGACATCTTGCCATAGTGACGTCCGTGCTCCTGCGCTGTCAGACCCTTTTGGAGCCGGCCGGCTCCTTGCAACGCCTCCTAGACCTGGCTGGGACTGACAGCGCAGGAGCGCGGACGTCACAATGGCAAGATGTCTGCGCTCCGTCCTGCCTGTCACCCATGGGAGAGAGGAGACATCTATTAAATAAGGTAATTATTCTGTCGACTAGTGCTACTAAGCAGCTAGTCACCAGATGGGGACTTAGTGAAGGTAAAGAATGTGTGGGGTGGTAGTTCCCCTTTAAGGAAGGCAGGGGGAAGACAGAGGATAGCTGAACGGCGAACTGGAAGCAGCTTTTTTTTGGACTGCCTGGCTTCCAGGACACAAATACAATCGGCTGTGTAGATTAGCCTCCAAACACAGGAAACAGCTCCTCAGATCAGAGTTTCCATCTGGCCACGGTGATGGCTGGAGGTCAGGTGGTCACTAGGCAACCAATCAATATGGACTGGCCAAGCAGCCATGATCCTGCCCACCACAGGCCTGTGTTAAAAGGGGCCCCCCATCCAGTGGAACAAGGCTAGGGTGTCAGTGGTATTTTTATTTGTTCACATGTTTATGTTTGTATGTACATACACCACCATTCAAAAGTTTGCGGTCACTTCAGAAATTTCCCTTGTTTTCCATGAAATCAGACATCAAATATGCTGCAAAATGAATAGGAAATACAGTCAAGCCATTGACCAGGTTAGAAATTATGATTTTTAATTTAGATACTTTCGTCGAGGAATTATAATTTGAAGCACAAAAATCAGCCGTTTCTAGCTACAATAGTTATCTACAACATTAACCATGTCTACACTGTATTTCTGATCCATTTTATGTTATTTTAATGGACAAGATTTGCTTTTCTTTCAAATATAAGGACATTTCTAAGTGACCGACAACTTTTGAACAGCAGTGTATGTATTTGTTTAATAATTTTTATTTTTAACCTGGGATTGTAAGAGAACCCAATAGCATGAGCTTTGCCCAGGGCCCACCAGAGTCTTAAAGGGATAGTAATGTTTCATAATAAAAGCAGCTCTAATTAATCATCATAGTATTTGGACTTTGGAGAGTGTTATTTCAATACTGTCAGAGTTGTAGTTCAAGAGTAATTGAATGACAGAGTGTCCCCCTCCCGCCCCTTTTACTGATGTAACACTGCTCAGCCAGATCAGAAGGGAGGTGCCCAGGTAGACTGCAGAAAGGGACAATCTTCAATTAAGATAAGGGAAAAACCAGAAAAATTTGTCAAGGGGGGCAGGGCTTTCATTGTTCTCATAGGAAGAAGATTGTCCCCTTCTGTTATCTGTCTGGTCTATGGACTGGATTCCACATCTGAGAAGAGATGGCTTACACTAGGTAAAAGGGGCGGGAGGGGAAACTTTGCATGTGAATATCTCTCAAACCATAAAGGTTTGAGAGATAAGACTTATATCGCTCTTAATGTTTTTTTAATGCCTACAAAATAAAATAAAGATAAAACGAAGTATTACTATCCCTTTAAAGCAGCCCTACAACCAGTCGCTTCCCTCACTAGCCGACTAATTTACTCATCACTCCCCAGCCTCCTAGGGGCACCACCTTTACGAAAAAATGCATACAATGAAAATGCCATCAATCTAATACCTGTTATATTATTATCTATTATAAGTTGTAGGTTAGGTAAAAATCTCCCACACCCAGCACCTCAATCAAAGCCCCACCATTGAACCCTCCTCCCCACACTTACGCATGCATGTCGGGGTGTCCCACTGCCACCCATTTTGGTTTTCGTGGTGTCCCGGCTCCCATTGGTCTCTCCATGCACTGGCACAATAAGTGATAGGCTCTGATGCCCCACGTCTGCTGCTCGCTCTTCCCATCAGGTTTAGGACTCATCAGGTAGTCTATGCCCAGCACGACGCCAGTCTCCTCTGCCACCAGCAGCATGTAACCGATCTGACACAGGTCTTCTGGGAGTGTAACAGGGAATCAGCCAATCAGAATAGCCCAGAACAACAATCCACCAATCACAGCTTTTGGGTCATGGAATTTTGGTTATATAAAGACTGTAGAAATCTCACCTGTCATTGAGCTGCCCCAGATCAGTCTCTCCATTCCACAGCAGGAAGGTCTCAGTGCATGGACAGAGAGGTTTAACCACACATCAGTGCCTATTACTGTCACTCCACTGGACTTAAGGGATAGTAATGTTTCATAATAAAAGCAGCTCTAATTAATCATCATAGTATTTGGACTTTGGTGAATGTTATTTCAGTTCTGTCAGAGTTGTAGTTCAAGAGTAATTTAATCACAAAGTATCCCCCTCCCGCCCCTTTTACTGATGTAACACTGCTCAGCCAGATCAGAAGGGAAGTACCCAGGTAGACTGCAGAGAGGAACAATCTTCAATTAAGATAAGGGAAAAACCTGAAAAAAGGGGGGCAGGGTTTTCATTGTTCTCATAGGAAGAAGATTGTCCCCTGCTGTTATCTGTCTGGTCTATGAACTGGATTCCACATCTGAGAAGAGATGGCTTACACTAGGTAAAAGGGGCAGGAGGCGGAAACTTTGCTTGTAAATATCTCTCAAACCATAAAGGTTTGAGAGATAAGACTTATATCGTTCTTCATGTTTTTTTAATGCCTACAAAATAAAATAAAGATAAAACGAAGTATTACTATTAGTGATGAGCGAGCACCCCAATGCTCGGGTGTTCGGGTGCTCTGACCGAGCACCCCCTGAGGCTCGAGTGCTCGGCCGAGCACCCGAGCCCCATTGAAGTCAATGGGAGGACTCGAGCATTACACCAGGCACCCCCTGCTCTGATGAGGGGAGGGTGCCTGGTCCATAGGAAAAGGGCAGAAAAAGATGGAAACACTACAGAAATGGTTCAGGGACAGCATAGGGAGGATGTCTGGATGCATCTTGGACTCCAACATCGCTGCTGGGAACGATCTTTCGCCCGTAGTACGCCATTTTTACAGACTGACCATAAAACACACAAAAAGGAAAATAAAAACGACTTTAGGCGAAAAATTGTTACCAAACAATATTTGCTGTATATTTACTTGTATATCATCTGCAAATTCTCCCAAAAATTTCCTTGATTTTCGGAAGTGAGGCCATGATTAAGAGGGAAACGTGCGCAGAGGCAAATTCTCCCAAAAATTTCCTTGATTTTCAGAACTGAGGCCATGATTAAGAGGGAAACGTGCGCAGAGGCAAATTATCCCCAAAATTTCCTTGATTTTCAGAACTGAGGCCATGATTAAGAGGGAAACGTGCGCAGAGGCAAATTCTCCCAAAAATTTCCTTGATTTTCAGAACTGAGGCCATGATTAAGATGGAAACGTGCGCTGAGCCGACCATCTAAAACATTATGGGTGAGGGTCTGCTGCGGAGCTGACCATCCTAAACATTATATGCGAAGGCCCGCTAGTGAGCTGACGCTATAAAACATTATATGAGAGGGCCCGCTAGAGAGCTGACCCAATAAAACATTATATGAGAAGGCCCGCTGGTGAGCTGACCTATATAAAAATTGGCAAACAGGGCCCGCTGGTGAGCTGACCCTATATAAAAATTATATCACAGGGCCCGCTGGTGAGCTGGCCCTATATAAAAATTATATCACAGGGCCCGCTGGTGAGCTGGCCCTATATAAAAATTATAGCACAGGGCATATGGAAGAGGAGGAGGAGGATGAGAAGATTAAGAGTCAACCATATACCCGTTTTTTGGGTGGAAGGGGTGAATGGGAATACAGAGTATTCCCATCATTGTAAATAACATCTATAAAGTGAGTTTATGTTCCCCCGGGGCTTTCCTCCAGTGGAGTGGAGAAGTCAGGGGAAATCCAGGCCTTGTTCATTTTTATAAGTGTCAACCTATCAGCATTGTCGGTGGAAAGGCGGATACGCTTATCTGTTATGATGCCACCAGCAGCACTAAATACCCGCTCAGACAGAACGCTGGCGGCAGGGCAGGCCAGCACCTCCAAGGCGTAGAGTGCCAGTTCATACCACGTGTCCAGCTTGGACACCCAGTAGTTGTAAGGCACAGAGGGATCATTGAGGACGCTGACACGGTCTGCTACGTACTCCTTCACCATCTTCCAAAACTTTTCCCTCCTTGTGACACTAGGCTGCGCATCAGGGTGAGGGTGCTGGCGGGGTGTCATGAAGGTGTCCCACGCCTTGGAGAGTGTTGCCCTGCCTTTCTCGGAACTGCTGTGTGCTCCCCTTTTCTCCCCTTCTCGGTTGGCCAAGGTAGCACGTACTCTGCCGCCAGCGTTGTCAGATGGAAAATTTTGGAGCAATTTTTCAACAAGAACCTTCTGGTATTGCACCATTTTGCTTGTCCTCTCCACCGGAGGAATGAGAGATGAGAAATTCTCTTTGTAGCGGGGGTCCAGAAGGGTGAACACCCAGTAATCCGTGTTGTTTAAAATGCGTATAACGCGTGGGTCACGGGAAAGGCAGCCTAACATAAAGTCAGCCATGTGTGCCAGAGTACCAATAGTCAAGATTTCGCTGTCCTCACCAGGAGGATGACTCTCAATATCCTCATCCTCTTCCTCCTCTTCTGCCCACCCACGCTGAAGAGATGGAACTAAAGTTCCATGGCTACCCTCTGTAGCGGAGGCAACCGTGTCTTCCTCCTCCTCCTCCTCCTCCGCCTCCTCCAATTGTCGCTGAGAAGACGAAGTGAGGGTGCTCTGGCTATCACCTTGTGTAAGCTCTTCCTCCCCCATTTCCACCTCTTCCACATGCAAAGCGTCGGTTTTAATTGTGAGCAGCGAGCGTTTCAGTAGACACAGAAGTGGGATGGTTACACTGATAATAGCGTTATCGCCGCTCACCATCTGTGTCGATTCCTCAAAATTGCGTAAAACCTCGCAGAGGTCTGACATCCATTCCCACTCCTCACTTCTGATTACAGGAAGTTGAACGGAGAGGCGACGACCGTGTAACAGCTGGTACTCCACTACTGCCCTCTGCTGCTCACAAAGCCGGGCCAACATGTGGAAGGTGGAGTTCCAGCGCGTGCTCACGTCACACAGCAGCCGGTGAGCTGGCAATTGTAAGCGCTGCTGCAGCTTCAACAGGCCGGCTGAAGCTGTTGATGACTTACGGAAATGTGCACACACGCGGCGCACCTTGGTCAAGAGATCATGCACATTGGGGTAGGTTTTTAGAAATCGCTGCACCACTAAATTAAATACATGCGCTAGACATGGTACGTGTGTGAGCTTGCCGAGCTCCAAAGCCGCCACCAAGTTACGCCCATTATCACACACAACCATGCCTGGTTGCAGGTTGAGTGGCGAGAGCCACTGCTCGGTCTGGTGACTAATCCCCTGCAACAGCTCTGAGGCCGTGTGCTGTTTGTCCCCAAGGCAGATCAGCTTCAGCACGGCCTGTTGACGCTTCCCCACTGCAGTGCTACACTGCTTCCAGCTACTGGCTGATGGGGGAGTGGCGCTGCGTGTAGAGAATTCGGAGGTGGAAACGGAGGAGGAGGAGCCAATAACGTAGGTGCTGGTGGAAACCCTGATGGAGGTAGGGCCCGCAATCCTCGGCGTGGGTAGCACCCGTGCCATCCCAGGGTCCGAGTCGCTCCCAGCCTCCACGACATTCACCCAGTGTGCCGTCAGGGAAATGTAGCGTCCCTGGCCACAAGCACTTGTCCATGTGTCAGTCGTTAAGTGGACCTTCCCAGTAACTGCGTTGGTCAGGGCACGGGTGATGTTACGGGACACATGGTGGTGTAATGCGGGGATGGCACACCGGGAAAAGTAGTGGCGGCTGGGGACCGCGTACCGAGGGACAGCTGCTGCCATCAGGCTGCGGAAGGACTCAGTGTCCACAAGCCTAAATGACAGCATTTCGATGGCCAGTAATTTGGAAAGGTGTGAGGTTAGTGCTATGGCCTGTGGGTGGGTGGCTGGGTATTTTCGCTTGCGCTCAAATGCCTGGGGTAACGACATTTGGACGCTGCGCTGGGACAGGGAAGTGGATGTGGTCGCTGATGGTGCTTCAGATGGTACAGGTGCAGGGCGGGAGGTATGCGGGCCTGCGCCTTCGACAGGCGATTGGCCGGCACCGAAAACAGGGGAAGAGGAGGCAGTGGTGTGGCCTGCAGACACAGATGGGCGATCCAGGCGTTCCTCCCACTTACTACGGTGCTTGGATGCCATGTGTCGGATCATGCTGGTGGTGGTGAGGTTTCTAGTGTTCATGCCTCGGCTCATTCTGGTGTGGCACAGGTTGCAAACTACAATTCTTTTGTCGTCCGCACTTTCCTTAAAAAAACGCCATACCGCGGAACACCTACCCTTTGGCAAGGTAGATTTACGCAAGGGGGTGCTCCGTGGAACATTTGCGGGCCGGTTTGGTGCGGTCCGCCTTCTTTCTGTAGCCACACCACTGCCTCTTCCAGCCTGTTGCGGTGCTGCAGATGGCTCACCCTCAGGACTGCTGACATCGCTCGGCTCTACACCTTCCCAGGTGGGGTCAGTCACCTCATCGTCCACCAAGTCCTCCTCCACTTCCTCACTCTGATCATCCTCCTCAAGTCTTGATCCCACCACATACTCAGTCATTGACAACTGTATAACATTCTCCTCAACAAGGTCTTGAGACGGAAATAGTGGTTGATTTAATGGCAACTGTGTCTCATCATCATCATCATCATCATCCACTACTTCCTTTGACCTTAAATGCCGTTCACATCTGTCATCTTCTTGTGATTGGGTAGCCTCTAGAGGTTGTGAATCAGGGCACAAGATGTCATGTTCCTCTGCAAGCGTGCTTGGAGAGAGGGTCAAATGAAGGATTGGTGATGAGACGAGCTCCTCACTATATCCCAGTATGGGATCACTTCTTTGACCAGACCGTGTATGGTGGGAGGAAGGATGATCAGAGTGAGGATTATTTTGACCAGACTCTTGGCTACTGAGAGTGGACTTGGTGGAAGACAGGGTGGTGCTTAACCGACTGGAAGCAGTATCAGCTGTCATCCAACCGACCACCTGTTCGCAGTGGTCGGACCTCGAGAGTGATGTCCTGCGACGCCCTGTAAAATTACACATGAAGCTAGGTATGGTGGATGTCTTTCTTTCTTGTGCTCTGGCACCAGGCACAGTTTCTCCGCGTCCTGACCCGCGCCCTGAACTTTCAGGATCACGTCCACTTCCCCGTCCCTTTTTACCCGCCTTCTTCATCTTACACAGAATATGTGACTTTAATATTTGAGTTTGAAAACTTAACAGTATTTCTTCCTATTCTGCAACTCTGCAGTGTACACAGAATAGGCTGCTAAACGGCGGTGATACACACTGAATGGAATAAGTGACTTTAATATTTGAGTTTGAAAACTTAACAGTATTTCTTCCTATTCTGCAACTGTGCAGAGTACACAGAATAGGCTGCTAAACGGCGGTGATACACACTGAATGGAATATGTGACTTTAATATTTGAGTTTGAAAACTTAACACTATTTCTTACTATTCTGCAACTGTGCAGAGTACACAGAATAGGCTGCTAAACGGCGGTGATACACACTGAATGGAATATGTGACTTTGATATTTGAGTTTGAAAACTTAACACTATTTCTTACTATTCTGCAACTCTGCAGAGTACACAGAATAGGCTGCTAAACGGCGGTGACACACACTGAATGGAATAAGTGACTTTAATATTTGAGTTTGAAAACTTAACAGTATTTCTTCCTATTCTGCAACTGTGCAGAGTACACAGAATAGGCTGCTAAACGGCGGTGATACACACTGAATGGAATATGTGACTTTAATATTTGAGTTTGAAAACTTAACACTATTTCTTACTATTCTGCAACTCTGCAGAGTACACAGAATAGGCTGCTAAACGGCGGTGACACACACTGAATGGAATAAGTGACTTTAATATTTGAGTTTGAAAACTTAACAGTATTTCTTCCTATTCTGCAACTGTGCAGAGTACACAGAATAGGCTGCTAAACGGCGGTGATACACACTGAATGGAATATGTGACTTTAATATTTGAGTTTGAAAACTTAACACTATTTCTTACTATTCTGCAACTCTGCAGAGTACACAGAATAGGCTGCTAAACGGCGGTGATACACACTGAATGGAATATGTGACTTTGATATTTGAGTTTGAAAACTTAACACTATTTCTTACTATTCTGCAACTCTGCAGAGTACACAGAATAGGCTGCTAAACGGCGGTGATACACACTGAATGGAATATGTGACTTTGATATTTGAGTTTGAAAACTTAACACTATTTCTTACTATTCTGCAACTCTGCAGAGTACACAGAATAGGCTGCTAAACGGCGGTGAAACACACTGAATGGAATATGTGACTTTGATATTTGAGTTAGAAGACTTAACAGTATTTCTTCCTATTCTGCAACTCTGCACAGTACACAGAATGTGCTGCTAAACTGCGGCGAAGCACACTGAATGGAATATGTGACTTTGATATTTTAGTTTGAAGACTTAACAGTATTTCTTCCTATTCTGCAACTCTGCACAGTACACAGAATGTGCTGCTAAACTGCGGCGACGCACACTGAATGGAATATGTGACTTTGATATTTTAGTTTGAAGACTTAACAGAATGTGCTCTAATCTGCAACTTTGCACACTAAACAGAATGTGCTCTAATCTGCAACTTTGCACACTAAACAGAATGTGCTCTAATCTGCAACTTTGCACACTAAACAGAATGTGCTCTAATCTGCAACTGTGCACACTAAACAGAATGTGCTCTAATCTGCAACTTTTCACACTAAACAGAATATTTTTTTTTTTTTTTTTTTTTGTTTTTTTCCCCCCACACAAAATAACCTGCTGCCCCCACACACAGTAGTCCTAAAAAGGACTTTTGGTTCTTTTTTTTCACAATTTTTGTTTTTTTCCTCCCTACACTGCCTTTCCCTTCCTATCCTCAGCTCTCCCTGGCTCAGACTGAGCCGAACTCGATGGTCAGGTGCTATACAGCACCCGACCACGGGTTCTGGCCAGCCAATCAGTGTAATGCCAGCAGCCAACATGGCTGCTGGCATTACACCGATGTCAGAGCCTCCCTGCACGTTTATTGGCTGCGCAGCAGCCGCAAAACGTGCGGGGAGGAGACCCGAACATGGCGGGCGAGCACATGCGGTACTCGTACGAGTACCGCCATGTGCCGAGCAGAGCGATGCTCGAGCCGATCCGAGCATCGGCCGAGCATGCTCGCTCAACACTAATTACTATCCCTTTAGCGATCTGAGCAGTATTACAGCGTGCGGATGTCCTTAGTCCTTGTGAGACTGTAACAGTATGACCCACAGTCTGATTTACCCCTGCGGTCCACAGACTATTCACACTCTGCCAGATACCCCTCATCCAGTTGCAGGCGGGTGAACACCACATTGCAGGAAGTGCTGCAATGTGTGGGAGACGCGTTCGCACTGGATTGAAATTCGGCACTGAGCTGTGTGATGAATCTGGGCTCGTCCTGGGTATTATTGGGTCTTTTATATGACTGTGATATAGGAGTGGAACATGGTAGTGCTATAAACACTAGACATTTTTTATCCAGTTAAACATTTATGTTATTTTTTATTCAACACATGTACATTTTTGATTGGTTTCTGCCACTAAAGCATATCCAATGATATCCCACTGACCAACGTGACGTCATCTACACAAGGGACGCCAATTTTTGGGCCCAGCAGGGACACTTGTTTGTACTTGTAATACTGTCTTGAGGAAGGCCAACCAAGCCTGGCCAAAACTTTGACCATTTAGTAAATATTTTACTATCTTTAGTAAAAGTGCTTGGTACTTTCCACAGTACTATAGATAGATAGATAGATAGATAGATAGATAGATAGATAGATAGATAGATTAGGGTTGCCACCCGGCCGGTATTTTACCGGCACAGCCGTTATTTAGCACTGCTGAGCCGGTGCCAGTATAACCGCTATAACCGCAATAGAAAAGCCGGTATTACTACTGTACATTAAATCCTTTGCCCCGCTTGCAGCTTCTGAGTATGCCCAGGCACTTCGGCAGCATATGATGTCACTCTGCTCATTGGCTTACTGTCTCTAAGCCCTCCCTCACTTACTCAGCCATGTCTTGAGTGGAGGCGAGATGTTCAACTGAACTACTACTCACAATCCGTTGCCTGGTAATGAAAAAACTTAGTACCGCTGTCTGCTGCCTTCTGACTGTCCAGTCGTGCGTGTTGTGTAGCATGCAGTCCTGAGGTGCCTGCGTGTGGGTACACTGGGTGATGCTGAGCGTGGAATGCCTCCAGTAACAGACAGTCCAGATCTATCCAGAGTCACTGCCTCACTGTCAGACCCGTTGTGAGAGAGACTCGTCCTGAGTAAGTGGCAGTGCTTTGTGCTTAGCTTTAGCTCTTAGCTGCCTTTGCCTAATTGCCTTATGTGATGTTTCTGTTAGTTTCTGAACAAGCTATGTCTCTCACTGGACAGACTGATCTCACTCTCTCTAGTCTCTCTCTCTCAGGGTAACTGATGTCTCTGGATTGTGGCATCTGAGTGCATGTGCATCAACCAGCAGCAGTTGACCTGACCATAGCCCTTCTAGCATATAAATTGCTTATGCTTTATATAGCAATATCATGGCTTTAAAATCCTTATCCTGAGCACACAAATTCTTGTTAAAAATAAAATGTGTTTATTGTATGCAGTATATAGCTGTTTTTGAAGTGATAATTTGAGCACTCTGAATGTTTTTCCCTTTCACTACCCCTTTGGATATGAGTCAGGTGTGGCTTTGGAAATACAGCTCATACATTTTCCAGATGCCTAAGTCCTGCATAGTAAGTCTGATAACAATGTGACTTTCTAATCTCCTCTAGTTATAGTTGCTCCTCCCCTTTGTGACCCCTCCCTTTGGTGGTTTCTCCCCTTGGGGGCTCCGCCCTCAACAAACCAAAACGATGGCCTGTATTTTTTTGAGGAAAAGGTGGCAACCCTAAGATAGATAGATAGATAGACAGATAGATATGAAATACATAGTATGAGATAGATAGATAGATAGATAGATAGATAGATAGATAGATAGATAGATAGATAGATAGATAGTTATATATAGATATTAGATAGATAGATAGATAGATAGATAGATAGATAGATAGATAGATAGATAGATAGATAGATGTGTGTGTCTGATATGTATATGTGTGTTTGTGTGTGCTTATATGTGTATATGTGAGTATGTATGAGTTTATATTATGTATGGATGTGCATGTTTGTGTACGTGTGTCCCTGTTATTTACGTGTATGCATGAGTGTGTGTATGTATATGTGTGCTGTGTGTGTGTATGTGACTGTGGGTGTCTAGGTGTGTGTATGGGGTGAGTGTGCGTATATACGGTATGTATGCATGTGTATGAGTGTATTTTGTGTGTGAGTATATTATATTTTTTGAAAGATGTAATTATTGAAAAAATTGGATTTGTTACTTTCCAATAAATACTTTTCTCTTAGTCCATTGAGGGATGTAAGGACCATAGGGTTAAGCAGCATGCCTATAGGAGGCAGCGCACTCTCAGCAAAAAACCTTTCGTTTAGAAGAGTCAGAAAGGGAAAGCAGTAAAACAGATCCATTAGAAAAGGCAGTGCCTCCTCACCCCATGAAGTTTTCTGTGGGCAGGAAGCCCTGCATCCCTCAATGGACTAAGAGAAAAGGATTTAACGGTAAGTAAAAATCCCATTTTCTCTAGTGTCATTGAGGGATGCAGGGACCATGGGGGACGTACTAAAGCCACCTTAAACAACTGGGATGGAAAAAAATTAATAAGCAATGGCCTGCTATGGCCAAAACTAGCATCTTGAGATGCAAAATGAAAGAATGTATGTATGTATGTCCATGTAGCTGCCTTACACAATTGGTCAACTGTAGTTTAATTCTTCAAGGCCCAGGAGTACTGATGGACCTAGTAGAATGAGTTGTGATTCTGAAGGGAACAGGAACAGACCCTAGTGTGTCAGCTTGTCTGATTGTCTTTCTAACCCATGATGCAATGGCAATCAAAGATGCTGGTCTGCCCTTTTTAGCAGCCCTTTTTACAAAGTATCTGAAGTCTTAAAGATTGAGTGACTTAGATGTAATGTTGTAAACATCTCACTACATCTAAAGTATGAAGAAGTCTTCATTTTGAAGAATTAGGACACAAGGAAGGGAGAACCACTTCCTGCTTTATGTGGAAAGCCGAAACCACTTTATGTTGGAACTCTGGAACTGTTCTTAAAACCACTTTATCTTGATGAAAGATAAGGTGAAGAGAATTACGATAAAGAGGGCTAAGTTCTGAAGATCTTCCTGCAGATTCAATTGCCGTGAGGAAGACTGTTTTCAAAGTTAGGTCTCTTATAGAAGCTGATGTCAAAGGCTCAAATGGAGAGGACTGAAGAACCTCTAACACTAAATTGAAATCCCATGGTGGAATGGGATATCTATATGGGGGAACTATCCTGGTGATCCCTTGAAGGAACGTTTGAGTTTATGGAGAGAAGCAATCTTTCTCTGGAAAAGCACAGAGAGAGAGACGAATCTTGGATTTTCAGGGAGCTAACCCTTAGACCACTATCTAGACCTGATGGCAGGAATTCTAGAAGGGATGGAAGAATCACAAGAGAACGGAAGCCTCCAAGTTTTGGGTCTCAAATTCTACGCCGTCAAACCGTTGTTGTGTAAGTTATGGTGGAGAATTGGGCCTTGAGGGATGAGGTCTAGAATCTGAGGTAAACGCCATGATACTCCCTGATTAAGAGATCAGTTGGATCTATAAACGCATTTGAGTTTACTGTGGAGCTGAGTTAATCTGAAGAGGAGCGTTAAATAGATACTAAGTGATAAGGTTCTCTGACATAACCGGGAACCCGAAGATTAGCTACAACATATCAGGCACTGCTGATTCAATACCCGCTTGTCTTCTGCATGGGGTATTGGTTCAAGAAAAAACACAGACACCTGAAATGGATTTAACTCAGGCCACAGCTTTATTTAACAATACATGTTAACCATTTGTAACATAACTTTTCATTAAACCTTAAGCCCTTGCCAATAACCAATTTAGATAGGCCCAACACCTGCCTATCCTCCCTTTGAGCCGTAGCTCAACCCCACAAACTTGTCTCACCTTACCACGCCCCATTAGCTGGTCAATGCAGTTCAATGATGCCGGTATAAAAAAAACCCATGACACAGTCCGGGTGTTATTCCCCCTAGGCCGCTGGCCTACCATCCTCATGTAACATATCCAAATTTACTGACCCTCTAAACGTTAGCAAGGGCCCAAAGCGCCCCCAAGCTGTGACATACAATAAAAGCACCCCCCAACCCAAAAACCCCATAAGAATAAAACACACCACACCCATTACCAAACAGGGGGAGGGAGGAAGGGACGCTGTCGCTTTCTTATCTGCTCCTTCAATTCTTTTCGAAAGGAAGTAACACAATTTAAGTTGTATTTATAACCTCTTCTTTTCTACCTCATTTCATGGCCCCTCCTACACCTATTTTCTTGTTGCCCCCAGCTCAGACATGCTTCCCCTTCTAATTTTATGTGGAGTTCTGAACAAGTATGGAAGGCCTTGAGACGCTGAGGAAGATTGGAGGGGAAGGAGATATCGATTGAAGTTGTGGAAAAAACTTCCATATATTGAAGGAGAAAGAAGGGGGAGAGTGTACAACGAAGGAAAGAGAGACAGACATTGAAAAAATACTGATAAGTGGAAACTGGCGACCTATATATATCAAAAAGCTACATGTATGAAAATATTATTTGTAGCTGAGAATAGCAGTATTCCCTTATGAAAATGTTAGAGTGATTTATTCCTTTCCTGTTGACTGAATCACTCTGCAGTGGGGTATGGAGAAAGCAGCAGTGCAAATCTAAGAAAGGTGTCAAGTAAAGTTGTAGCTAAAGATACGTAGTACTTATTTATAGGAAATACTTGTGTGATTCCACGCGCTAACGTTTGCCTAAAATTATCTTTAAAGGGATAGTAATGTTTCATAATAAAAGCAGCTCTAATTAATCATCATAGTATTTGGACTTTGGAGAGTGTTATTTCAATTCTGTCAGAGTTGTAGTTCAAGAGTAATTCAATGACAAAGTATCCCCCTCCCGCCCCTTTTACTGATGTAACACTGTTCAGCCAGATCAGAACGGAGGTGCCCAGGTAGACTGCAGAGAGGGACAATCTTCAATTAAGATAAGGGAAAAACCTGAAAAGCTTGTCAAGGGAGGCAGGGCTTTCATTGTTCTCATAGGAAGAAGATTGTCCCCTGCTGTTATCTGTCTGGTCTATGGACTGGATTCCACATCTGAGAAGAGATGGCTTGCACTAGGTAAAAGGGGCGGGAGGAGGAAACTTTGCTTGTGAATATCTCTCAAACCATATAGGTTCTGAAGAGCCTCTGCCAGTTCTGGGACCGGATTTCTCTGCTGCAGCAAGAACGATGACGTCAGGGGAGAGCGAATTTTAAAAGCGGCTATCTCGCAAACCATAAAGGTTTGAGAGATGCCACTCGTGGCATTTAATTCAGTTCTATAAGGGCTTCAGTGTAAGGGATAGTAATTTTGAAGTATTACTATACCTTTAAAGGGGATATATTTATAACATCCGACTATATTATTAGTCTGTGGTGCTGTAAATACAGGAATTGTTCTCCCTACAAGTGTCCTATAAACAATAGATTGTATTTATACAATTTGGGAGGTGAGTTCAGTGGAGACTAATTATGAACCTACAGGTAGACACTTATTATATTTTTAATGATAAAAGTGATAAGAATGTACATTTTAAAATAAAACATTTTTTATCTGTAATCTCTTTAGTCTCGCTCTAGTCTGTGCTGGTTTTTTCAATTATTTTGAGCGCAGGACCAGGGATGTGTGTTTTGTATATCTCTTTTTTTGTTTACATTTTAAGTATTACTATCCCTTTATCTAAAAGTCTAGCAAATGTCTAGTTTAGGAGAGGTTTACACGTTCGTTTCTGGGCAAAGTGAAAGTGATCAATTCCTGGTACTGCACAACAGTTCATTAGCATATGAAAAGTCACAGAAACCTTCATTATCATATGAAACGTCACCAAAACCTTCATTAGCATGTGACATATCACTGAAAAGCTTAATCAGCATATGAAACTTCAATGGTACCGCAAGGTACTGTAATTAGCGTACATTAGCATATTGTAACAAATGTGAATATCTCTTTAACTGTACATTTGCTGTTATTTTAGTTAACATGTCACAAAGGACTTTTTAATGACATTTTCAAATATGCAAACTTGAATTAATTTATTCTATTTTTTTCAAGTAGATATCCTGAACACATGCACTGTTGGTAGCTCTTAATGACCAGGGTTGGATACCTCTCATTGAAGGGTGTACTTCCCCTTTAAACACCACTAGGTGGCTCCTTTTCCTACTTCTCTTTCTTCCCTAATGGGGCAGCCTAGGGGGACCCCAGTGAGTAATTTAAAGGAGAAGTAACACCAAATAATAGTAAACCCCCAAGTTTCCTTACGATGTCTAAAAATGCCAAATGGCCTCTATGAATTTTGCCATTTTGTTCAAAGGATAACGTCTTCAGTGAGTCCTGCGTGTTGTGTCCACGGAGGCGGACATTACAGCCTTTAGCAGGACCACAGGACCTCAAACTCCACCCATGCATACGGTAACCTCCAGTAAGATCATGCAATCTGCCTGCCGTCATGTCCACATCCACTAATATGATGTCCTGATTGAAGATGGTCCCTCTTGATCAAAGGAATGAGAGCAAAATTCATAGGGGCCATGAGGATCTTCTGTCTGTAGTACAGTTGGATGATAATTCTCCTTTAATGTAGGGGGTCTCTCTGGATATAATTCAGTATGCTGGATGTGGAACCATGCCAACTCTTGTCAGACTACAGTTCCCAGCATCCTCAGCTGGCCATTGGCCAGTTGAGGATGCTGGGAATTGCAGTCTAACAACAACTGACAAGCCAGATATTCCTCACCATAGATTCAGAAGGGAATCAGTGGGGGTTTAGTCAAAAAACTGGTGCCTGTTTTAGGCTATTAGCAGTGTTTGAGGCTATACAAGACATAAAGGTCCCCTACCCGTATCATCATCACTGCCACTTCTTCCAGGCTGCTGTCCATCCATGTCCATAACAGAGATGTATTTGTCGATGTCTGGTAAACTCAGAACGTTATTGCTTCCACCTTGGATCTCGGTGTGGAATCTGTAGTCCTCATAGTGCATGAGATAAACGATCCAGCACTTGGAGTCATAGGGCAGATTGCTCAGCCTGGAGTCTCTCTTCTGGTTTTCTTTTATGCTATTCAGCCTGCTACCGCAGTCCAACAGGTACCTCTTATACCAGCTAAATATCACCTGTGAAAACTCCAAGAAGGTGTCTTGGTATCCCCTGGTAAAATCCATCCCTGCAGCATAAATATCAGTGTATAGATACTCATTATCATTATACAGGGCAGTGTGATTATTATCACTTTAAAGATACTCTGTACCATTACATGGTGCAATATGATTAGTATCAGCGTGTACCATTATACAGTGCAGTGTGATCAGTATCAGTGTGTAGATACTCAGTACTATTATACAGTGCGGTGTGATCAGTATCAGTGTGTAGATACTCAGTACTATTATACAGTGCGGTGTGATCAGTATCAGTGTGTAGATATTCAGTACCATTATACAGAGCTGTGTGATCATTATCAGTGTGTAGATACTCAGTACCATTATACAGAGCTGTGTGATCATTATCAGTGTGTAGATACTCAGTACCATTATACAGACGTGTGATCACTATCAGTGTGTAGATACTCAGTACCATTATACAGACGTGTGATCAGTATCAGTGTGTAGATACTCCGTACCATTATACAGAGCAGTGTGATCAGTATCGGTGTGTAGATACTCAGTATCATTATACAGTGCAGTGTGATCAGTATCAGTGTGTAGATACTCAGTACCATTATACAGAGCAGTGTGATCATTATCAGTGTGTAGATACTCAATACCATTATACAGTGCAGTGTGATCATTATCAGTGTGTAGATACAGTGCAGTGTGATCATTATCAGTGTGTAGATACTCAGTACCTTATACAGTGCGGTGTGAACATTATCAGTGTGTAGATACTCAGTACCATTATACAGTGCAGTGTGATCATTATCAGTGTGTAGATACTCGGTACCTTATACAGTGCGGTGTGATCATTATCAGTGTGTAGATACTCAGTACTATCATACAGTGCAGTGTGATCATTATCAGTGTGTAGATACTCAGTACCATTATACAGAGCGGTATGATCAGTATCAGTGTGTAGATACTCAGTAACATTATACAGTGCTGTGTGATCAGTATCAGTGTGTAGATACTCAGTACTATTATACAGTGCAGTGTGATCATTATCAGTGTGTAGATACTCAGTACCATTATACAGAGCGGTATGATCAGTATCAGTGTGTAGATACTCAGTAACATTATACAGTGCAGTGTGATCATTATCAGTGTGTAGATACTCAGTACCATTATACAGTGCAGTGTGATCATTATCAGTGTGTAGATACTCAGTACCTTATACAGTGCGGTGTGATCATTATCAGTGTGTAGATACTCAGTACTATCATACAGTGCAGTGTGATCATTATCAGTGTGTAGATACTCAGTACCATTATACAGAGCGGTATGATCAGTATCAGTGTGTAGATACTCAGTAACATTATACAGTGCTGTGTGATCAGTATCAGTGTGTAGATACTCAGTACCATTATACAGTGCAGTGTGATCATTATCAGTGTGTAGATACTCAGTACTATCATACAGTGAAGTGTGATCATTATCAGTGTGTACATACTCAGTACCATTATACAGTGCAGTGTGATCATTATCAGTGTGTAGATACAGTGCAGTGTGATCATTATCAGTGTGTAGATACTCAGTACCTTATACAGTGCGGTGTGATCATTATCAGTGTGTAGATACTCAGTACTATTATACAGTGCACTGTGATCATTATCAGTGTGTAGATACTCAGTACCATTATACAGTTTGATCATTGTCAGTGTGTAGATACTCAGTACCATTATACAGTGCAGTGTGATCATTATCAGTGTGTAGATATCAGTACCATTATACAGTACAGTGTGATCATTATCAGTGTAGATACTCAGTACAATTATACAGTACAGTGTGATCATTATCAGTGGGTAGATACTCAGTACAATTATACAGTGCAGTGCGATAATTATCAGTGTAGATACTCGGTACCATTATACAGTGCAGTGTGATCAATATCAGTGTATATATACTCAGTATCATTATACAGTGCAGTGTGATCATTATCAGTGTATATATACTCAGTATCATTATACAGAGCAGTGTGATCATTATAAGTGTGTAGATACTCAGTACCATTATACAGTGCAGTGATTGTTATCAGTGTGTAGATACTCAGTACCATTATACAGTGCATTGTGATTATTATCAGTGTGTAGATACTCAGTACCATTATACAGTGCAGTGAGATCATTATCAGTGTGTAGATACTCAGTACCATTATACAGTGCAGAGTGATCATTATCAGTATGTAGATACTCAGTACCATTATACAGAGCAGTGTGATCATTATCAGTGTGTAGATAGTCAGTACCATTATACAGTGCAGTGAGATCATTATCAGTGTGTAGATACTCAGTACCATTATACAGTGCAGTGTGATCATTATCAGTGTATATATACTCAGTATCATTATACAGAGCAGTGTGATCATTATAAGTGTGTAGATACTCCGTACCATTATACAGTGCAGTGATTGTTATCCGTGTGTAGATACTCAGTACCATTATACAGTGCATTGTGATTATTATCAGTGTGTAGATACTCAGTACCATTATACAGTACAGTATGATCATTATCAGTGTGTAGATACTCAGTAACATTATACAGTGCAGTGTGATCATTATCAGTGTGTAGATAGTACCATTATACAGTGCAGTGAGATCATTATCAGTGTGTAGATACTCAGTACCATTATACAGTGCAGTGAGATCATTATCAGTGTGTAGATATCAGTACCATTATACAGTGCAGAGTGATCATTATCAGTGTGTAGATACTCAGTACCATTATACAGAGCAGTGTGATCATTATCAGTGTGTAGATACTCAGTACCATTATACAGTGCAGTGTGATCATTATCAGTGTGTAGATACTCAGTACCATTATACAGTGCGGTGTTATCATTATCAGTGTGTAGATAATCAGTACCATTATACAGTGCAGTGTGATCAGTATCAGTGTGTAGATACTCAGTACCATTATACAGTGCAGAGTGATCATTATCAGTGTGTAGATACTCAGTACTATTATACAGTGCAGAGTGATCATTATCAGTGTGTAGATACTCCATATCACTATACAATACAGTGTGATTAGTATCAGTGTGTAGATACTCAGTACTATTACACAGTACAGTGTGATCATTATCAGTGTGTAGATACTCCATATCACTATACAGTATACTGTGATCAGTATCAGTGTGTAGATACTGTATATGACTGTGACGGAATGGGTGTCACCCAGAGAATGAAATGTGTCTGTTTTCAGTGATTGCCATTGTCTTAACATGTTCCCATTCTTGAAACCTTAATGTCCCCTGTGTGTGCATGCATTAGAGAGGGTTGTCCAGTTACCAGCAGTGAATGGGTTAGTTAGTGTGTAGGATGGACAGAGGAATGGTGCCATTCAGTCTAGCTAAACCCAGAGATTGTGTTATGAGATAGCCAGTGTTTGTCAGATAGAGAGGGGGGGTAGAGGAATGTGTGCATCTCCCCCCTCACATCAGGCCAAGCAGAACAGACCTGGTAGATGGTACCTGTGACAACACATCCTGTAGGGGGTGGGTAGAGAAAACCTAGAGAGAGAAGGGAGTGAGAGAGGGAGAGTTGGAGAATGTAGGAGCAGGAGAGAGAGCCTCTCCCCAGCATGGAGGGGGGTAGCCTGGGGCCAGTCTGGAGTTGGACTGGTCCAGGTGCTTTCTGCAGGCGTACTGGAGAAACTGGGACTGGTGAGTGCCCTCACCAGAAGAGTTAGAGTGAGCGGGCACTGTAGGGCCAGGTCCCATTTTCAGTTGTGGGCTGTAAGTCAAGGAAGCTTCAGACACAGAGAGAGAGTACCCTGATGTTCCTACCACAAGGATCTTAGGATGTCTTCCCCACCTCCTCTGCCAGGACTAAAAGATACAAGGAACCTTCATGTGCTCCAGCAGCATGTGTAGTGGGCAGGATGCCTACTCTTGCCTCTAGTGGGACTATGAATAAGCTCCAGCATTAAGCTAAAATGGACTGTGAGTATTATTTGTAACCCCTGGCAAGTTATGCAACTAAGAAGAGAACAGCAGAAGTGTTTAGTTTTTATGTTTTACCCCTGTTTGTTTGCCTGTAATTGTTGTCCTATGTTTTGTGCCGTGACCTCCCTAATAAATGCAATTTATTATCTTTTTGTCTGGCTGGATAAATCTCTTAACCCTCGGCCTACCAATAAGTAACCCCTGTACCCCCCCGTCACACTGGTGGCAGCTTGTGGGATATCCAGCTTAGGTGTTCAGGGTGTCTGAGGGCAACCCTGACCACTATGTGTGCTAGTTGTTCCAGCTCAGTAGCGTGGTCACTTTAGCACCCAGACAAAAAGACACGGCCAAGGACAACAGTATGGGAACCCCTCCTGTTATTTTTGTTTTGCCTTAGAGTTAGCCTAAGGGACATGTGAGCAAGTACCCTATCAGCACTGCCAGACAAAATGGGACTAGGGGTGTAGTCTGCATCCAGCACCCACTATGCCCTAGCAATGCAGTGATCTACAGCTTTACAGACTTGCCTGGATGATCCAGTACTTCAAAGCAAAGTGGTCAAACATCAAAAGACAGAGTTCCAAAGCAACCAGATCCAGAGGGAAAATTCAGAATGTGCTGAACCAGTGTTGGGTGCCACAGAATCCAAGCATGGGAGTAATGTGACACAGAGACCAGAAGGATAATCCAGAGAGAACATTGCACTACCTTCTCAGTCTAAAGGAAAATCCAGTGGAGGATGCTCTATTCAGAAACCAGTTACAGTGGGAATTTTAATGGAAAAGTTAATCCACCCCAAAAAGCAATGTTGGAAGTCTTTGCAGGGGTAAGTGACACTCCTGTGGGGACTGATTCTGATTCTTTATGTTGGACTGATTTAGGTGGGATGGTGTTCTGGGACGGTCTCTTAATTTTGATGGCAGTAAGCTATTGTGTGTGTGTGAGGAAAATGCATTGCCACACCAGAAGATCTGCCTATTTGAAATGTTTTGGGCCTGTTTTTTCCTGCACTCTAATTGGATATGTCTTGCCCTGGAAAGTATCCTGAATCAGTGGACTTTGTTTTGGAACTATCGCCACTAAAGATACAAATGATGTACTGTATATACAAATGCTTTGTAGGCTTGATGTCTGTATTGATAGAAGTATAGGAAATTAGTTAATATGTGGGGACCCAGTGATCTGTCCGTGTGGACTGAACTCTGGGGTCCCCATCTGAAAAGGGGGGACAGACTGTGACGGAATGGGTGTCACCCAGAGAATGAAATGTGTCTGTTTTCAGTGATTGCCATTGTCTTAACATGTTCCCATTCTTGAAACCTTAATGTCCCCTGTGTGTGCATGCATTAGAGAGGGTTGTCCAGTTACCAGCAGTGAATGGGTTAGTTAGTGTGTAGGATGGACAGAGGAATGGTGCCATTCAGTCTAGCTAAACCCAGAGATTGTGTTATGAGATAGCCAGTGTTTGTCAGATAGAGAGGGGGGGTAGAGGAATGTGTGCATCTCCCCCCTCACATCAGGCCAAGCAGAACAGACCTGGTAGATGGTACCTGTGACAACACATCCTGTAGGGGGTGGGTAGAGAACACCTAGAGAGAGAAGGGAGTGAGAGAGGGAGAGTTGGAGAATGTAGGAGCAGGAGAGAGAGCCTCTCCCCAGCATGGAGGGGGGTAGCCTGGGGCCAGTCTGGAGTTGGACTGGTCCAGGTGCTTTCTGCAGGCGTACTGGAGAAACTGGGACTGGTGAGTGCCCTCACCAGAAGAGTTAGAGTGAGCGGGCACTGTAGGGCCAGGTCCCATTTTCAGTTGTGGGCTGTAAGTCAAGGAAGCTTCAGACACAGAGAGAGAGTACCCTGATGTTCCTACCACAAGGATCTTAGGATGTCTTCCCCACCTCCTCTGCCAGGACTAAAAGATACAAGGAACCTTCATGTGCTCCAGCAGCATGTGTAGTGGGCAGGATGCCTACTCTTGCCTCTAGTGGGACTATGAATAAGCTCCAGCATTAAGCTAAAATGGACTGTGAGTATTATTTGTAACCCCTGGCAAGTTATGCAACTAAGAAGAGAACAGCAGAAGTGTTTAGTTTTTATGTTTTACCCCTGTTTGTTTGCCTGTAATTGTTGTCCTATGTTTTGTGCCGTGACCTCCCTAATAAATGCAATTTATTATCTTTTTGTCTGGCTGGATAAATCTCTTAACCCTCGGCCTACCAATAAGTAACCCCTGTACCCCCCCGTCACAATGACTATCCAGTACAGTCTGATAATAAAATAGCAAAGAAAAAATGGAGTGTGGCCTATGTGTAGAAAATTACTCATTTATAATAATTACATACATATAGAACACATGAAATGGAACACAAGCATTCTATCAATAATAAAAAAAATAGAGAGTGTGAGTATCTCATACATGACCCCCAGTTTTCTGTGTGTACATATACCGGCTATCTATCTATCTATCTATCTATCTATCTATCTATCTATCTATCTATCTATCTATCTATGTATGTCTCTATATATACAAGAAAAAACTGTGCACTCATGGTTTTCAGAAAATAAAAAAAAAAAACAATATTTAATGGTTGAAAAAATGCAAAGTTTCAGTCCTCTTTTAGGGATCTTTGTCCCTAAAAGAGGACAGAAACTTTGCTTATTCTCATCCAATAAATATTGTTTTTTCTTTTCTGAAAACCATGAGTGCAGTTTTTTCTTGTATGTTTTCTCCACCTGGGGCACCCAGTACCAAATATTATTACAATGTGAGTGCATATCCTTGGAGAAATATATATATACAGGGCTCAAAATTTCCACTCGCCACTAGCCAATGGCGAGTGAAAATTTAGCCCTGGTGAGTAGAAATTCAGCCCTACAAGCCCTGTATATATATATTTATACATATATATATATATATATATATATATATATATATATATATATATATATATATATATTACTCCCACCTGCATCCACATTCACATAGGATATAGTTTATGCATAAAGAGACATTTGGTTCTAGAGTAAAACAGTGGTACTTTATTTTTAAAACAAACCCCATATAATGCACGTAGACCTCTCAGTATCTATCTATCTATCTGATATCTATCTTAGAATGTTGTTAGAATATTTCTATATCTTATCTATGAATATATTATCTACCTTAGTATGTATGTATGTATCTGTCTATATATCTATCTATCTATCTATCCATCCATCTTCTATCTATCTATCTATCTATCTATCTATCTATCTATCTATCTATCTATCTATCTATCTATCATCCATATGAGGTCTGAGATGAACAGCAACACCCCCCTCCCAGAGAAAACCAATTGCATATGTCTGTGTGTCTGTCTGTTTATCTATCTCCATTTACCTGTCTGTCTAATGTTCTGTCTGTGTGTCTGTCTTTCTCTCTCTCTGTCTGTCTGTACCAAGGATGTTTGCTGTTCCTGCCTCTGCAGATGATAGGAGAAGTCAGAAGTCAGTTAGTCAGTTGGATGTCTGGCAGTTGGAAAATCAGTTGCTCCGCAGTCCACCCGGTATCAGTGTATGTCACAGCCTGACACATGGGGTCTCATGGACAGTATCACACTGCACCAATTTTAGGGCAAACCATCAGCACCGTAGGGGACAGACAAACATTCACATTTTTTTTTTTTTAAACAGGGATATTAATCCACTGAATGCTACAGAGGTCTTCAAGTCACAATGACACAAACTGCTGGATACATCTCTACCATTCAATTACTTATATCCCCTGCTAAACAATTAGAATTTTAAAGGTATAGTAATACTTTATTTTAACCATCTTTAATACTGTACATATTAAAAAAATAAAGTAAACAATCTAAGTCCCGTTGCTGTAACTTTACAGTTTTAGTGTAATATTATTCTAAATTTCCGCCTCCCACCCCTTTTTACCTACGTCAGCGCTGTAGATGACGGACTTAGATCCTGGTCTGTGGACTGGGCGGCTTGTCTGGAGAGACGAAATAGCAGTGTATACAAAGAGATTCTTCATGGAAACGGTCTACAAAGTGTACCTGGTCTGAGACAGTAGAAACACAGAAATATGGAATTTGACGTCAGATAAGAACCATTCGGCCCATCTAGTCTGTCCATTTTCCTACTGTAAAAACCTCAAACCTTTTTTGGTCCTTGGTCTTTTCTTATGTTAAGGACAGCCTTATGCCTATCCCATGCATGCTTAAATTCTGTCACTGTAATAACTTCTACCACTTCTGCTGGTTGGCTATTCCATTTATCTACTACCCTCTTGGTGAAGTAAAACTTTCTTACATTACATCTAAACCTGTGTCCCTCTAGTTTTAGACTATGGCCTCTTGTCCTAACATTTTTACTCCTTTGAAATGTGCTTCCCTCCTGCACTTTGTTGAATCCCTTCATGTATTTGAATGTTTCTATCATATCCATAGCCGTCCGCAGAAATTTTTCCGGGGGGGCATAATTTTAATGACATCCATGCTCTGTCCCTTTTTGACAATGTCTTGAAGGGGAGGGGCATAGTCATTATCACATAAAGCGCAGGCATATGAAAAAGGGGAGGGAGAGGGGAAGTTTAAATGCTACGAACAGAAAAACTATAAAAATTTGAGACCTGGGAAGTAGCTTATTTTAATTATATTATATATATTTAATTATATATTGCATTTTTAGAGATTTTTTAAGCATATCCCTTTAATTTATCACCATTTATAAACTCTGTGAATGACTGCTGCTGTAATCTTGTATTATGTATATACATACATATATATATATATATATATATATATATATATATATATATATATAAAAAAATACACAGGAGAGCGCTAGTCTGTATTCTTTAAATATAAAGCACGAAGAGACATGTATATACAAAAAGGTATCCAATATTTATTAATAGACCCCCTTAAAACATCAAAAACATAATATATACCAAAATCACTATACTGGGTCCGAGCTCAAGAACCAGTATATGTGTATATATAGAGAATACACAAATAATATATCACATTAAAATAAACAACATCAACACATCAATATAATAAGTAAAATGTGCTGTAACAACAATTATAATGCTATCTTTAAAGAGTCAATGCGGGTATGTGTTAGAACGCAATCCAAAATATCACTTGTAACAATCCCGTTTTGATGCTACAATGTTAAACGGTATCCGCTATCTGGATAGTATCAAGCGGGCAGTGAAACAAAGTTAGCTGTCACCTCTTAGCCGTAGATATGGCTAGATGTATTCACTCCCGACTGCTGGTAGCACAGTGACCGTACTCCTTATACCTTACACGGGCAGTGCATAGCCTTCCAACTACATCCACTCCCGACCAAGGCTGGAACACCGTCTCCAATGCAAACCTTCGCGGGCAGTGTAGGTAATCAGCTGTAAGCTCTCCGGCTGTAACTAAGCTCAAATAATCAGTTCACTCCAGACTCCGACACAGATAGCTATCTCTCCGTAGTGATCTCTGTAAACTGCACCAAACCAGCAGTATAGTGTCCACACTCCTCCCGCAATGATAGCAACCAACAATAAAAGTCTTTTCAACAAGGGGGCCCCCTCAATCTCCAACGCGTTTCGTGTATATATAACACTTCTTCAGGGATTTAGAAAACTAAATCCATACATCTCTCCCTTTTTATATACTCACATTCGTAATGATCAATGAGTTTCAGCTGTAACCAACAGAAGTGAAGATTTAACCCTTACATACACTACTCCAGAATGGAGCTGAAAGACAACATTAACTCATAAAGCCACAAATCACAAATCTCAAAATTACCCCTTTTGCAAATATTTTTCAAAAAACTTTAAAATAAGTCTTACATTGTTACTCTATTTGATACTGCATCCTTGCTCTATATATGAGGCATATTAATGGAGGGATAGTACCTAAGATTTGATTAAATGCTATAGTATTTCATAACTGTGCTAAATACACATCCACCAAATCATACAAAAGTATGCACATCAATTTTCTCATTAAGCCCCTTTGGTACAAGTGAATCCATGTTGTAAATCCAGAATGATTCCCTCTGGCACAATTCATGGTATCTCCTGTTCCCTCTGGACTCAGATATATATTGAAGTGGTAATAAAGTAATCCCATCTACCTTACCCTCATGTTTTTCTATAAAGTGTGAAACTAAAGGACATTTAATATCACGAGCTAAAATCGCTCTTCTATGTTCTAAAAACCTATCTTTAACTCTGCGTTTAGTACGACCAATGTAATATTTTTTACACGGACATCTAATACTATAAACAACATACTTCGAATTACAATTTATATAGTGTTTTATGTGATGTACATATTGTTTGGAATCAATAAACATTTGTGTATTGTGCATAATAAATTTACAAGTTATGCACCTAGCCATATCACATCTAAAAATCCCTTTTACCTTATCCTCCCCAACCTGTTCCATCCTTGGTTTCCTTTTAGACAATATATTTTTCAAGTTTTTATTTTTAGTATATATTATTTTAGGTTTATCCTGAATATGGTCTTTTAACAAGTTATCTTGTTTAAGAAGTGTCCAGTGTTTGTTAAACACCCTTTCTATCTCTCTATAGGCACTGTTGTATGTAGTCACAAAATGTATCTGATTTTGATCATATCCATTACCTCCTTTTTCATCCTCTACTATCTGTTTTGGACGTAATAAAGTAGTTCTATCCTTACTAACAATATCATTTAAAGATTTATTAACTAAATCTTTGGGATAGCCTCTAGATACTAATTTTCTTTCAAGATCTTTTGATTGTACTCTAAAATATTCCTGTACACTACAGTTCCGTCGTACCCTATGGAACTGTCCCCTTGGTATATTATTCTTCCAATTAGGGTAGTGGCCACTCTTATAGTGCAAATAATTATTTGTACTGGTAGGTTTTAAATAAGTTTTAGTAATCACCCTATTGCTATAATGCCCTAATGTAAGATCTAAAAAATTGACTTCCTCTTTACTAATATGATGAGTAAACCTAAGTTCCCTATCGTTATCATTCAACCCTACTACAAAATGTTCCAATTCCTCAATGTCACCCTGCCAGACAAGCAACAGATCATCAATAAATCTACCAAAGTATACCAGCCTCTCCCCCAGCCGTGCCCCCCACACATGTGACAACTCCCAATACCCCATGTATAGGTTAGCATAGCTGGGGGCAAAGCTAGCCCCCATAGCCGCCCCCATCATCTGTAAATAAAAGTTGGAATTAGACTGAAAATAGTTGTGATGTAAAATAAATTCAATACCTTCAAGGATAAATAGTTTCTGTTCATCTGGCAGGGTGACATCTTTAGTAAGGAAATAAGATACTGCTTCAATTCCTTTATTATGAGGTATACAAGTATATAATGAAGTCACGTCCACCGTTGCCCATACACAGTCTTCCCTCCACTCAAAATCCTCAAATATCTGCAGCACATGCTGGGTATCCTTGATATAAGAGGGTAAATCACAAACTAGTGGTTGAAGGAAGGAATCCACATATTTGGACAAATTAGACGTGACTCCATCTATTCCTGCTATGATAGGTCGTCCAGGAGGACTTACCAAGGTTTTATGAATCTTAGGTATAGCATAAAAGTAAGGAGTCTTAGGATATTTATTAATAAGATAATTTTTCTCCTGTTTATTTAAAATACCTTTCTGGTATGCTTTATTCACCATACCTTCTAACAAACCCATTATATCTCCAGTTGGATCTTTATCTAATTTTCTATAAGTATCTCCTTCCGACAATAATCTCTGAACCTCTACTTCATAATCTTTCATGTTCAAAATAACTGTAGCTCCCCCTTTATCTGCCTCAGTCACATGTATCTCCTGAATTTCTTTTAACAGTACTAATGCCTTATGTTGTTGAAATGTGATATTATGACATTTATATTTATTCTTATTGTATTTCTGACAAACTTCCTGCAAATCTCTCAAAACTAAATTATAAAAGCTTTCTATAAATGGTCCCTTATCCTTATATGGATAAAATAGGGACTTAGGTTTAAATCCCGTATGTCTTATTTTTGCACCATCTATTTCCTCAATATCAACAATCCAATCCCCCCTACCCTCCTTCATAAGATCTTCCATATCTTCCAAGAGAACCAAATCATCTTGGTCACATTTTGGATATTTAGAAAAATGTCTTTTCAAAGTCAAAGACCTAATAAATCTATTTAGATGCAAAAATAATTCAAATTCTCTTGGACCTGTTGATGGTGCAAATTTAAGCCCCTTATTTATAATGGCCACCTCCTCCCTACTCAACATGTGATCTGATAAGTTGAAAATTCCCATAGTTTTAAGTGTATCATTATCTATACAATCTAGGTCCATATTCTTTATAGTATTCAAGTAAGTACAATTTCTCTTTCCTGCTCTTCTCCCTCTCTTATGCTTATATTTGGTTCCGGAGAGTCGCTTCTGCTCCTCTTTATTGGATGACACAACTCCAAAAAAGGAACAGAGGGGAGCTCCGGAACTGCATGAGTCACTGCCTGCGCATAACTCAATATTGAAGTTTGTGTTTTAGAACTACCACTACTTTTACTACGTACCACTTGTTGGGGTATATCATTCTCCGCCTCCAATGTAATCAGTGGATGAAGGTCTACCCCCTCCTCCAACACTTGAAATCTATTAGAGGTACTAATAGTATATCCATCCAATGCCCTCGATTGCCTAGGAGTATCTATCTCCTTGGCTACTACCCTAGTACATCCCTGACTCCCCTCCACCTGTGAAGTATATATCCCTATCTTATCTTCAACCAGCTCTTGTTGAATCTCCAATTCATTAGATATTCCTGAATTGATCTGCCTATTGGAAATGTTAATTCTGTTGTCATGAAGAGTATTTGATTTTTGTTGAAATCCACGTGGTAATCCTGGACTAGAATATCTAGAATGATTATAATACTGACCATTTCTGTGATGTCTAGGTGCATAACCTCCTACTCGTGCTGACTGCAACTGATTACCAAGTGATCTATGTGAAGCATTAAATCTATCTTTATCCACACCATATCCATTTTCTTCCTTATATCCTTGTGTATGTCCATGCACAAAATCCATCTGATCCCGATGAAATTTTTTCTGTTTTCTCTCAAATACTGTTTTCTCATATTGTACTATCCTCCCATTTGTCACCTCATCCAATTTCTTAAATTCAGCATGTTGTACATATTGACTTAAATTATCTTTAGTACATTCAATAGATGCAGTAAGTTCCTTTAGTTTATCCTCCCTATACGTAACCAACCGATTCATAAGTTTAAAAGAACACTCCTGTAATATTCCATTCCAAGCCTTACATAATTCCCTATCTTGAAAACCACATGGTTTATTGATTCTTAAGCCTCTTGGTATTATTTTGTGTTCCAAGTATTCCTTTAGAAGCATAGAATATATATATATATATATATAAATATATATAATTTTTGTTTTTTGGGCAGCCTTATCTACCTGTTTTATTATATTTCTTTTGTTGGGGGGCGTCTGTCTCCCATCAGACTGACCAAAGAGACAAACTAGAGAGACAAGCAGGCGCAGCAAATGCTCCCACCTCACGTATCGCTCGCCGTACCCGCCTGAGTCATCACCTGAGAGGCTCCCAGCTTTCTCGTTCATCTCGCCCACCCTCCTACTCCAAACCTCACAGTACACCCTTACCTTTACCCTTCTTGCCTTGTCAGATGCTGTGCTGCCTTGAAAAAGCTCTCATTGGGGCCTGTTCTGTGTTTGTGGGCAGGATCAACTCATGTACACCTGCTGACATTGCTAACATTCAATGGGTTAAAGTGACCATTTAAATAAAAGGGAATTGATATTTTATCCCCTGTGGTACAACTGGTTTGCTTCAGATTTGCTCCTCTATCACTTGTTGAATATGATTTTAAAAGCTTATAATATTGGTGGAACTACATCAAGTGATATGCAATGGGGTATTGTGCTGGTGATATTCTTGAGGGTGCTGAGGAGTTGGCACTTAACCCTTTAAGGATCAGATGTGTGTGCAATGCATTGCACACCCCTCTGGTCTTTAAAAAATTAAAAGAGATTGTGCTCCTAGCCAGGGCCAGGTTTACATCTCAGGAGCCTGTAGGCACAGAAATCTGAATGCCCTCCTCCATTGGCCATCTGCACTGGACACCTCCACAATGCTCCTAATCTCCACATTACCCCCATCATCTCCATATTGCCCTCACATTGCCCCCCATCAGCTCCATATTGCCCCACCATCTCCATATTGCCCTCACATTGCCCCATATCCATATTGCTGTCACATTGCCCCCCATCAGTTCCATATTGCCCCCATCATCTCCATATTGCCCTCACATTGCCAGCCATTAGCTCCATATTGCCCCCATAAGCTCCATATGGCCCCCAGCAGCTCCATATTGCCCTTACATTGCCTCCAATATCTCCACATTGCCCCCATCAGCTCCAGCTTGCCCCCCATCAGCTCCAAATTGCCTTCACATTGCCCCCATCATCTCCATACTGTCTCCATTACCTCCATATTGCCCTCACATTGCCCCATCATCTCCATACTGCCTCCATTACCTCCATATTGCCCTCACATTGCCCTCATCAGCTCCAAATTGCCCTCACACTGCCCCATTATCTCCACTTTGCCCTCACACTGCCCACCATCAGCTCCAACTTGCCCCCCATCAGCTCCATGTTACCCTCACATTGCGCCCACCCCCATTTCCTACCTCCTCCCTGGTGGTCCAGTGGCGTGGCAGGACAGGTCTGCCCCTCCTTCTGCACAGACCTGTAGCTGCTGGAGCTCCCGCGCGGTCTTCTCTTCAGTAATGCAGAGCGCTGGGACATGATGTCATGGAGATGATGTCATCTCCAAGCACTCTGCATTACTAAAGAGCCAGGGAGCTCATCAACTACGGGTCTGTGCCGACGGAGGCGCAGATGGTAGACTTGATCGGGTGTGGGGTTAGTGCCTGCACTGCCCGCGGCAAGAATAATTTAAAATATAAATTAATTAATTAAAAAAAAAAAAAAAACAGGTCCCAATGACAGGCACCCCTCTGTGGGGTGTGCCTATAGGCAGATGCCTACTCTGCCTTATGAGAAATCCGGCCCTGCTCCTAGCCACCAGCTAAGATAGTAAAACACCCTGATTTGCAGGTCTCAGGATAGTGCACTCCCCTCCCCACAGCCAATTGTGTCTACCACGGGCCTCCCACACACACACACACACACACACACACACACACACACACACACACACACACACACACACACACACACACACACACACACACACACACACACACACACACACACACACACACACACACACACACACACACACACACACACACACACACACACACACACACACACACACACACACACACACACACACACACAGCCAGTTACCTACTTGACCACCTAATGTGTCTCTCCCTATCTAGATCTCACCACCTCTAATCACCCCCATACTTCTTCCCTGCACGGTTCTCTCTCTCCTTCCAGCCAGGTGCCTGTCTATTCCCCACACTCTAAATACGTGCCTGTCTCTTCACAGCCTCTCTCAGGTCTCTTCCCTATCATCATCTACCCATTCCCAGCACCCCATCTGTCTCCATTCTGACAGGATCTGACTCTCTCCACAGCTGGTTGTCTAGCACCCATTGCAGAGTTCTAAATGTCTCTTTTTCCCATCCAAATTTCCCCAAATCAAGCAGTTTTATAATCTTTATCATCTTTTTCACACTTCCTAATGTTCATTATTCTCACCCACCTTCCTACCTCAGACCTTAGAGTTACCCTTGCACTGCGCTTCCTTGAAAAAAACAATTTGCAGACCAGACAGCCTCCCCCTCTCAGTGGGGTCTGTAGTGGCTGACACTCGCCATTGATCCTCCTGTTGCCCGCGGTGATCCCCTTCGTGATGCGATGCCCATCATGTATAGTTGGCAGCCTATGTGAGAGGAGTATCTGGTAACTCTTGTCTCTCAATGGCTGCAGCGCGGTTCTCCTGTTGTAGAAATAATGCAATCTCACCAGCAAGCCACATTTTTAAAGGGCAACTGGGCTAGAGTAAGAGATGAAAATTCGGGGTGGGGGCAAGAGATGAAAATCCAGGGGGGGGGGGGCAAGTGCCCCTCCTTGCCCCCCCCCGCGGACGCCCATGATCATATCCCCTCTCTCTCTCTTCTCTCCTCCAAGCTATCCATGTTCAGATCCTTTAGTCTGTCCTGATATGTCTTTTCCTGTAAACCAGTCATCATTTTAGTAGCCCATCTCTGAATTTTCTCTAGAGTATCTATATCCTTCTGGAGATGGGGTCTCCAGTACTGTACACAGTACTCTAGGTGAGGTCTAAATAGAGATCTGTAGCGTGGCATGACCACTTCCCTTTTTCTGCTACTAATATCCCTAACTATACAACCCAGCACCCTGCATGCATTCCCTGCAGCTTTGTTATATTGCCTGCCTACCTTTAGGTCATCAGAAATAATTACTCACAAATCCCTTTCCTCTGTTACCTCTGACAGCACAGTACCCTTAATACTATATTTTTCCTTTGGATTTTTACTTTGCAAGTGGATTATTTTACATTTATCAACATTAAACTGCAGCTGCCACACTTTTGTCCATTCTTCTAATTTACCTAAATCATATTGGCTTAATCCCCCTGGAATGTCTACCCTATTGCAGATCTTTGTATCATCTGCAAAAAGGCATACCTTACCTTGAAGACCTTTTGCAATATCCCTAATTAAAATATTAAAAAGAATGGGTCCCAGTACAGATCCCTGAGGTACCCCACTAGTAATACTTTTTTAGTCTGAATATTCTCCATTGGCTACCACCTTCTGTCTCCTGTCACTCAGCCATTGCCTTATCCATTTAACTATTTATACATCCAGACCCAAACACTGCAATTTATTATTGAGTCTTCAGTGTCAAATGCTTTACTGAAATCTAGATAAGCTATATCTACTGCTCCCTCTTGGTCTAGTATTTTAGTTACCCAGTAGACCGTTCTCATGAAGAATCTCTTTGTATACAATGCTGTTTCGGCTCTGCAGATGAGCTGTCCAGTCCCCAGACCAGGATCTAAGTCTGTCATCTAGAGCGCTGACGTAGGTAAAAGGGGTGGGAGGGGGAAAACTTAGAACAATATTACACTAAAACTGTAAAAGTTACAGCAATGGGACTTAGATGATTTACTTTATTTTTTAATGTGTATAATATTAAAGATGATTAAAATAAGGTATTAGTATCCCTTTAATTTATTTCCTATGGGGCAGTTGGCTTGACCTGGAATTGCTCCAGCTGTTATAAATAAGAACCACAGTGTAATAACATCCCTCCACATCGGTTCTGACCTGTGGCTCTGGCTGACTAACTCGCTCTGTGCATGACCCCGGCTTGTCTGACTACCCTCATTGGTTCTGACCACCCTCATTGGTTCTGACCTGTGGCTCTGGCTGACTGCTCGCTCTGTGTATGACTCCAGCTTGCCTGACCAGTGGCCCTGGCTACTACATGCAGTGTAGCCTCCGGTTGCCTTCCCTGTGGGCCTGGTTACTTTCGCTCCTTGTAGTCTTCGGTTTGCCTGACCAGTGGCCCTGGCTCCTACTCGCTCAGCATAGTCTCCGGTTGCCTGACCAGTGACCTTGTTACTCTTGCTCCGTGTAGTCCCCGGCTTGTCTGACCTGTGACTCTGGCTGCCTACTTGCTCTCTACACTACCTGCTTGCCTGACCTGTAGTCTTGGTGCCTCCTGGCTCTGGTCTGCTCTCGCTCTCTGTTGCCTCTGTTTGCAGACCAAGTGGTGACTTACACATATTCTACTATTCTCTGTTGTTCCACTTGAGCTGCTTCCCTAGTCTCAGGATCTTGAGTAGTGCACCTTGTGTCCTATTTGCATATGTCTGGAGTTCTGTGTGGGATCTACCATTATTGCTGTTATAATAAATAAAGGTAATCATATTTTATCTTTGTGTCTGTCCTTCTTTGCCTACATTACTATCCCTTTAAGTATTTCTGTCATGCCGGGAGCTGTGCGCTAGTGCCTGTATGCACAATTGTGGCTGAATCACCCAGCGCTGACCATAAAAGGGACATGTATGTCCTGTGGATAACAACAGGGGTGACAGCAATCAATAGTGACATCGACTACAAGTGTCACACACGGCTGGCACATATTCACATGCTACTATATGTATATACTTGTCCAGAAACACACTGCCATTTCTTTACTATATTATATTTTTCACAATTTATGTCTTACTCCACGTTATGTATGTACTATGGTGTTGTACGTATTATACAGTAGAGGGGGACACGTGATGACATCATCAGTGACGTATTTAATGAACTTTGGTGGTTTTTGTTGGTGTTAGGGTATATTAAGGAGGGGATGGGTTCACTTGTTTGATCCTGACAAAAGAGTCAGTCGCTCTCTCTCTCTCTCTCGAATATTGTCCCTCGTAGCGAATTATCCAGATGTTCTTGCTGCTCTGAGGAGAGGCAGCTCTACAAAGGTAAAAGGGGCGAGAGGGAGATACTTTATAATAATTACACATGAACTAGATAGCGTACACCATTGTAACAACACTCTGCGTAGTTGGAAAAAAAAAAAAAAAAACTATGATCAGTGCTTAATTTATGTAGAAACATCACCATCCCTTTAAAGGGACAGAAAAAAAGTATTAACTATATGGTAGATAAAATTAAAAGAGAGTACGTGCGCTTATTTGTATCTCTCAGACCGTTATGGTTTGAGAGATATAGGAAAATAAAGTTCTCTGGTCCCTCCCCTTTCTGCTTTACGAGCTGTAAAGCTGTCACTTGACCAGATGTGGCTCTTCAGCAGTGCTGATATAACGATATCTAAAGATAACTACTCAATTTGGAACAGTCTACAAAGTGTGCCTGGCTTGCAAGCACACTTTGTAAACCGTTCCAATGAAGTATTTATTTCTAAATAGCGTGATTTCAGCTCTGCTGAAGAGCCTCTGTCTGGTCAAATGAGTGGAATCTGTAGCTGTCAGCTAGATGGCAGACTTGAGTAAAACAGCCAGGAAAAGGTAACTTTAGCAAGTTATATCTCTCAAACCATAAAAGTTTGAGAGATAAGACTTGCAGTGATGTTAATCTTTTTTTAATGTCTACAATATTAAATCAACTTAAAATTAACCATTACTATCCCTTTAAATAACTAGCATCTGTAAAAGGTTATTTTACGCAACTTGTATTTTAACCCTTTGAGTGCCAGAGGGGCATGCAACACATTGCTTTGCAATGCATTGCATACCTCTCTTGCACTCAAAAGGTTAATGCATGGGCAGGCTGTCCTGTATAGACACATTTTGATTAATGGTTTGTGCAGAGAAAATACTGTTAATGTACTGAGATCAGCATCTACTTTTCTTCTATTCAGAAAGGTCATTATCTTAGCACAGTCTATGTAACAGAACGATCACTTCTTTTACCTGTGGATGTTTGTCAGAAGCTGTCATGCACAGTACACACTGCCCGCTCCGCGGCTGATAATTGAGAGCGGGGTGCTCCAAATTCAGACCGTGATGCGCAGAGAGGACTACGGCCTGAATTCAGGGCACCCCACTCCGTTATCAGAGGTGGTGCGGGGAGTCTCTACTGTGCATGACGGCACCGCGACCGTTGCTGCCTGGCGCTGTGGCCTGTGTACATAGGATGTTCAACTCGTTCAAAATAATAGGATTTTAGTCTTACCTGTTAAATCCTTTTCACTTAGTCCATACAGGTCACTGGTACTCTGGGAGGCGTAAGTCCCCTTTAATAGGCAGGAACAACTATGCAAATGATTTGCAAGGGGCGGAGCCTCCCCTCTTACTTAAGCCACCTTCTGGCCAGAGCCACTTTAGATTGATTTGAGACCCTAAAACTGACCTCAGGTAAGCAAAAAGAAAGACTCCTGTGAGCATGCCCGAACGGTCTCCCACTGGATGCCACAGGAGAGCCAAGACTGGTCCCTTGACAGGGTGGGAGACCAGTGACCTGTATGGACTAAGTGAAAAGGATTTAACAGGTAAGACTAAAATCCTATTTTCACTGTCGTCCAATACAGGTCACTGGTACTCTGGGATGTACAAACATTGAGCTGATCCAGAGGCGGGAAGTAAGGCAAGGACCAGGCGCAAGGCCCAAGTCACTAGAACTGCTATGACCAGTTAATAACATAGCCCAAACTGTAAGTGTCAACGGACACCAACCAAGGGAACAATCCCTGAACTAACACAGCACACGGAACCAGAGCCAACCGGGCTCAACAGTAAGGAAGCACTAAGGATCACAGAGCGGAAGACCTACACAGGCAAGACTGCCTCCAGGACCTTCCTTCCAAAACTGGCATCAGCCGAAGCCAGTACATCAACTCGATAGTGCTTAGAAAAAGTGTGCACAGAGGACCAAGTGGCCGCTCTGCACAGTTGATCAGCAGAAGCTTGATTCTTGTAGGCCCAAGAGGCCCCAATAGATCTGGTGGAATGGGCAGTCACCCGAAAGGGAACATGCTTATTCCTCAACTTGTAGGCTTCACGGATAGTAGCCTTAATCCAAGAGGCAATGGTAACTTTGGAAGCCGGTCTCCCTGCCCTAGGCCCCTCAGGAATGACGAATAGAGCGTCAGACTTCCTGATAGACTCGGTGCGATGAACATAAAACTTGAGGCAACGCACCACATCCAACAGATGGAGATCTCTTTCCTTGTCAGATGAAGGATTAGGGCAGAAAGAGGGAACCACAATCTCCTGATTGATGTGAAACTCGGACACAACCTTGGGTAAGAATTCCTTGGTAGTGCGAAGCACAGCCTTATCCTTGTGGAACACCAGGTAAGGAGGTTTACAAGACAAGGCCTGTAACTCTGCTACCCGGCGCACTGACACAACAGCCAAAAGGAAGGCCATCTTCCAAGTTACAAGACGTAATGGAATGGAAGCCAAGGATTCAAACGGTGGTCGCTGGAGAACTCCCAGCACCAAATTGAGGTCCCACTGGGGAGCAGGACTCTTGAAGGCAGGTCGAACATGAGTCACACCTTGGAAGAAAACTTTCACATCAGGAAGGATAGCAATCCTTTCCTGGAAAAACACAGACAAGGCAGAAGTCTGAACTTTGAGGGAACTCAGACTGAGCCCCTTATCCACACCGTCCTGCAAGAAGGCCAGGACAGTGGGAAGATGGAATTCAAGGGATAACTTCTTATCAGAACACCATGTCACAAAAGTTGACCATATGCGATGATAGATCTTGGAAGACACAGGCTTACGAGCACTGAGCATAGTCGACACCACAGAAGGAGAAAATCCTTTCTTTGCTAGAATCGAGGATTCAACCGCCATGCCATCAAATGGAGAGAGTGAACATCCTCCTTCCACAGATACCCCTGAAGAAGTAGGTCCGGACGGGCAGGAAGCGGGATCGGATCCGTCACTGACATGGCCATCAACTCCGGATACCAGGACTGGCGAGGCCAGTTTGGAGCGATCAGGATGACAGGACAACGTTCTCTCTTCAACTTCTGGATAACTCTGACCAATAGAGGAAGAGGAGGGAAGATGTAAGCCAGCGGGAAGTCCCAAGGGATCGACAAGGCATCCACTGCTAGAGCAAGGGAGTCCCTCAACCGGGAGCAAAACACCGGAACCTTCCTGTTGTGTCTGGTAGCCATCAGATCCACCACAGGCATCCCCCACCGTTGAGTGAGCATGTGAAACACCTCTGGGTGAAGAGCCCATTCTCCGCTGTCGACGGTGTGACGACTGAGGAAGTCTGCCATGACGTTGTCCACGCCTGGAATATGAACTGCAGAGATGACCGGCACGTGATCTTCTGCCCAAGACAAAATATCCTTGACCTCCCACCAGGCGGAACCGCTTCTTGTGCCGCCTTGCCTGTTGATGTAAGCCACCGCCGTGGCGTTGTCGGACTCCACTCTGATCGGAAGACCGGTCAATTGAGACTCCCAGTGCCTCAGGGCTAGCCGGACAGCTCGAAGTTCCAGAACATTGATGGAGAGCATGGATTCCTCCAGACCCCATTTCCCCTGAGCACTGAAGCGACCCCAGACTGCACCCCAGCCCCTAAGGCTGGCATCCGTAGTGACTGTGGTCCAAAGAGGAACTAGAAAAGATCTCCCTTTCAGGAGATGAGAGAGATCTAACCACCAGTGCAGACTCGACTCGACATGAGGAGGAAGAGAAACAGACAGATGTCGATGATCTGGATGATTCTTGCACGTCTGGATCACAAATCTCTGAAGATCCCTGGAGTGGGCCATGGCAAATGGTACTGCTTCGATCGTGGAAATGAACTTCCCCACTAAGGACGACAACTTCGGTACTGGAATTTCGTCCATGTCCAGAATCCCAGCCATTCTGACGGCTATCTGGTGAGCCACGTCCTCTGGAAGAAACACCATGCATTGGCGAGTGTCGAACAGGAGACCCAGGAACAGAAGCCTCTGAGATGGAACCAAGTCCGACTTGTCCAGATTCAGGATCCAGCCATGACGGTTCAGGGTGTGCATGCACATCTGTAATTGCTGATGGAGAAGCTCCGCTGAGGAGGCCTTCAGTAGGAGATCGTCCATGTAGGGGGTCACTCTGATCCCATCCTGATGGAGCACCGCTATCAAGGAGCCCAACACCCTCTGGAAGACCTGAGGGGCTGAAGTCAGCCCAAAGGGGAGCGCTGCAAACTGAAAGTGTCCCCTGTGGCAGGCAATCCTGAGATACCGCCTGCTCTCTGGATGAATAGGGATGTGAAGATAAGCATCCTGAAGGTCCAGGGAGGCAAGAAACTCCCCTGGAGACATTGCTGCAATCACAGAGCGCAGGGACTCCTGGCGGAAGTGGGAAGTCACCACATAGGCATTGAGATCTTTGAGATCCAAAATGGGACGAGCTCCTCCGTCCTTTTTGGCTACCACAAACAGGTTGGAATAAAATCCTGAACCTGTGTCCCCTTGAGGAACCGCCTCCAGGACCTCTTTGTCCAAGAGATCCTGAATAGCGTCGTCGAACAGACGCCTTTTTGTGGGTTCCTGAGAAGGACGAGTAAAATGGAACCGAAAAGGAGGAAGGGAAGAGAAAGGGATCCTGTATCCCTCTGACACCACCTGAAGAACCCATGGGTCCGCCACTGACTCCTCCCAAGTCCGGCGAAAGATGCGGAGACGACCGCCTACAGCCGGATGCGGACCCGGGTTCGGCGAGTCATGCCGAAGCAGTCTTAGAGGTCTTGGCCTTGGGGGCAACTTTGGGCTTCCAGGACTGTTTGGGCTTGGAGGAGGAGCGCGTAGCGGGAGGACCCGTTTGGGCCGAGGAGCGTGTCTCAGTCTGAAAGGAACGAAAGGACCGATTGCGTTTGGCTGGAAACTTTTTCTTAAAGACTGAGGGTAGAAGAGTACTTTTACCGCCAGTAGCCTCACTGATCATTTCTTTGAGTTCAGACCCAAAAAGCAAATTCCCCTGAAAGGGCAAGGAAAGCAAGGCTTTCTTAGAGGCTGTATCAGCAGACCAAATTTTCAGCCAAAGAGCGCGTCTAGCCACCACAGAAGAAGTGGAGGCCCTCGCCATCATGCGCACAGCATCAAAAGCAGCGTCAGCAACATAGTTCTGAGCTTCAGTGATATTAGCAAGTAGCTGCAACTGTTCAGATACTGGCGCATCCTGGCGAACTGCTTCAGTCAGTCGTTCAGTCCAGGCCGCAATGGCTCTATTAACCCATGCCACAGCAAAGGTTGGGCGCATGGCAGTGCCAATGGAGGCAAAAATAGATTTAAGAGAAAGCTCTAGCTTTTTATCCGTCCAATCCCTGCAGGGCAGAGGCATCTGAGACGGCCAAAGCGGTAGATTTGGATAGTCTAGAAACAGGAGCATCCACCTTGGGAGGATGAACCCATTTTGCCAGCTCAGCCTCAGGAAAAGGGTAAAGTTTAGCAAACTTTTTGGAGACAGAGGAAGATCTATCAGGATTCTTCCATGCCTCAGAGACCAGACGGGCAAGAGTAGGGTTAGTTGGAAAACAAACAACTGGCTTAGATGGCTTTTTCTGAAAAACATCAGTAGGATCATAAGTGGATTCCTGAGTCAGAGGAAGGTTGAGCGTATTCAGAACCGCTCTGATCAGACCCTCAGCCGAAACTTCGGGGTCACACTCATAGGGGTCCCCAATGGACCTGTTAGATTCAATAACAGTCCGTTCCTCAGCATCAGAATCCTGTAAGAGTTCTTCTTCAGAAGAATCAGTGACATCAGGAGCTCCCTGTGGCTTAGGCAGGGAGGTCCTGATGGTAGAGGGGGTCTGCCAGACCTGGAGAGCCCCCTGAATCTGAGAGGGAAAGAGTTGAAGCGTGGATCTGAGATCCCTAGTGGCAGCTTTAAACTCCCTCACCCAAGATGGCTCAATAACGTGGCTGGGAAGCCCAGGGTTGCTATCTTGACCAGTACAATTAGGGCATAGATCCCCCACATTATCGCTAGCCAGCCCAATGTGGCAAGAGGAGCAAAACGCCATGGGGGTAGCAGACCCCCCCATCCTCCTTAGACTTAGGTCTAGCCCCTAGCACCAGTGAAGTAGACATGCTCACAGCGTCAATATACCCCACTAATGACACTATCACCCAGAAAAGTGCAAAGGATTAAAGTTTCACCCCAGAAATGTCTAAATTCGGACTTATCTGGCCAGCGAAGGGTTAATCTGTTGAGGAGAGAGAAGGCTCGGTCCCTGCGTAGTGTACTCGCCTAGGAAAAGTACCACAAAATGGCGGCCGTCATGACAGCCAATCAGAAACGAGCGCGAACCAAGCGCTCATGGGAAATGTAGTTTTCCCTTACAAGTACCCCAAACAGTGCCCGAAGCCCCCCTGAACACCCCACATAAATAAAACACATTCCGGATGATAGAGCAGGAGCCTAGCATTAAAATGAGCCCTCTCTGAAGTTGCTGTGACAAGCGGTTCCAGAGATATGTCCCACACTGTGAATTCTCATAGAGAGTAAAGGAGCCCTTGCGTCTGAGCGGGAAAAAGCCGCGCTTAAAGGCGCGGAACACCATTTTTAATAAAGTTTAGGAAAACATTAAAAAGTGCCCAAACAAGCATGAAACACATGAGAAACATAAATAAATGAATACCCAAAGCTCCAAAACCCAGAGAATACCACAGAAATTGCATAAAACAGTAATAATGCAATAGAAACACCCTATGAGTGCTGGAGTGTATTAAAACTCCCAAATACAAGCCCATCAAAGGGACACTGTGGGGACAAGTGGACCTTCAGCACTCAATGGGTGACTCACCTTTCCTGCAGGACTTCTGTCTTCAGGTGACCATGATAAGGTGAGAAAGAACCAGAGGTAAATTCCCCAGTAGGGGAGCTGCTTAACACAAGCTGTCCCCTCTTCAGGGCATAAGGTCCACAGAAAATCCCTGGAAGCTGCACCAGCCACTTTAAAGAGGGCAATTCACAGCCATGGTCACCCTCCTAATGGTGGTATTCCATATTTGAATAAAAAATAATAAAACACTAAGATGCATAGATGTTCTCTACCTGGTGTGCAAGCACACCAGGAACAAATCAATCTAAGTGGCTCTGGCCAGAAGGTGGCTTAAGTAAGAGGGGAGGCTCCGCCCCTTGCAAATCATTTGCATAGTTGTTCCTGCCTATTAAAGGGGACTTACGCCTCCCAGAGTACCAGTGACCTGTATTGGACGACAGTGAAAAAAGTGGAAGCATCTTGGAGTAAACCATTTGAACCATAGGGGAAATTGAAAAATAAAAATCCCATTGGTTTAAATGGGGAATGTAACCCCTTAAATGCTTCACAATGCATTGGAGACCTAGTACCCAAGGGGTTAAAATCCCTATTTGAACCAATGGTAAGTTTCAGTGTTTTGTTCTACAGTGCTGCTGCTGCCTCACACCAAATTTCCCCCACTTATTTTCACCATACGGCAAAAAGACTCAAACCTTTAAGGGTTCATAAAAGTCTGTGGGTGATGCAATTTAGGTCATAAAGTGGGTGGGACTTGATGTGGTGGGTGGGATTAGGAGTAGAGGTGGAGTTTGCCCTTAAAATTGACAGAGAGTAGGAAGAGGAACTGGCAGTGAAGATGGTTTAGATTCAAGGGAATCAATGTCCCCAGAGACCCAGTAATTAAAGGAGCAGTAAACTTTTTTTTTTTATGAAAAAATATGTATTGTAGGGATTTTCCTGTTGAGTAAAGTAAGGGTACTCCCACTGCCGAGAGATTTATATTTCCAGAGTTATTACAGTTTAAACCCATGTTTTTTGTTTTTACATTAGCAGTGCCCTCTAATGGTCAAATTCTAATTAGATTTCCTGTTAGATTCAAATGGAGAGGAAAGTCAGAAAAGTCAAAGACATACAGTTCTCCATAGAATGTGATAGAAACTGCCTGTCAGTTAGATCTATCAGGAAGTAAACACAGTAAATTCACTTCCTGTCAGTTAGAACTATCAGGAAGTAAACACAGTAAATTCACTTCTTGGTTATTTAAACTGCTATAAATTTTGAATAAAACATCTGACAGCGATGGGAGTGACCTTGTTTTATTCAGCAGGAAAAGCTCTATAAAATGTGTTTTCATAAAAAAAGTTTACTGCTCCTTTAAAGAGATCTTAATGAAAGTTCAATCATTCCTTACACTTCATAATAAGCTCTCTGTTGCCAATGTTCACACCGGTCTAGTCGATGTGTAATTATAACATTTCTTCTTCCTGCCCCTATTACAGATGTCGGTCTTCTTCCCTCAGTTCTGAAACCGGTCGATAGACCAGACAGATCACAACGAGGGACGATCTTGTGTCTATCAGTATAAGGAAAACCCTGTCCACCTTGATGAAGGGGAGCAGGTTTTTTCCCTTATACCGATACAAGATAGTCCCTAGTCGCGATCCGTCCGGACCAACTTTCTGATCTGAAGACAGAATAGGGATGTCTGTAAAAGGGACGGTAGGGGGAACCTTTACATTATTATTAAACATCAGCTAGATTGATATGAACATTCGCAAAGGTGCAGAGCGTTATTACGAAGTGTAAGAAACGATCGAACCTTCATTTATCCTGAGACATCAGTATCTCTCTAAGGGCGAGATGTTTAGAAAGTGGTACAGAAATAGTCTGTAATCCGGATTTAAAAAAATAAAAGTACTTATGCTACGGGCCGTCAACTCTCAGACATGTTTGTCATTTTATGCAATCTTAAAAGTGGGTATTTTAAGAAAAACAAAATAATAGTTTCAATGTCACTTTTTTGTCTGATTAACGTCATTTTTTCCCAAAAAAATAAATGTGTTCTAAACTTGGAGAAGACAAATTTAAAGGGATAGTAACACTTAAGATGTAAAAAAATATATGTTGTAGGGTTTATGTCCCCAAATAAAACAAGGGTACTCCCACTGCGGAGAGATATTTTATTAAAAAATTATAACAGCTCAAACTTGAATTCTTTAGGTGCAATATCACAATGGCCTGAAAATTTACAGTGGCGCTGTCGCTACACCATCCTATGGACATTTATGGTCTACAGACCAGAGCAGTCCATAGGATGGTGTAGCAACAGGGCCACTGTATATTTTCAGGCCACTGTGATATTGCACCTAAAAAAAATTCAAGTTTGAGCGGTTATACATTTTTAATAAAATCTCTCTCAGCAGTGGGAGTGACCTTGTTTTACTCAGGGGGATAAACCCAACAACATATTTTTTTTTACATTTTAAGTATTACTATCCCTTTAAGTACTGTTAGCAGGAGTGAGAAGAAATTTGTCGTTTCAAAGACAAAATCAAAGACATTCTTTAACATCAGAATTTTTAAGGGCAATGTTCATCAAGATCTTGCTTCCGTCATTTTTAATCCTTTGGACGCATTTTCAAACGTGACGAATTTACTTAGAAAAATATTGCTCTTTTACCACCAACTCATGATCCGACAATTTTTTCCATTATGATGACTTTTTGAACTTCTCACCCCAAGTACAAGGAACCCGAGTGTACAAGTCAGATTCTTAGAGCTCCAGTGTACGTTCCTTATTCTAGCTGGGTGGTGAATGCTTGCGTCGGAGTAAGGAGGAGAAACTGACGACATTAACAAGAGTAATAAAACTTTATTTTGTAGTGTATAAAAGTAGACAACCGTTTAGCCAGCGACATTCACGATGTAGGATAATTTGCAGCTAGAAAGGGATTTAAAATGCAAACAAACAGAAAAAAAGTCTCCTCTTTGCACAACAGCCATGGAGCTTCCAAGGAAAGCACTCAGCTGTTTAACACGTTCTAAAGCATTATATGGAGGAAGATTTACTAAGAAGTACTGGGCAAATCAGCAGGGCCATAAGGTACAAGCCAAAGTTTCTATAGTTTTAAATTGATTTTTTAATGTGATGTTTAACCTCTTGAATGCTGTTTAAATGCCGTTTGCCACAGTTGTTCTTAGTGCAACTGCAACTGGCTTTTCACGGATTCTAAAGCAAGTGTAGAACCTTTGGCCCACCAGCAGATGGCGACGCCATCTACCATGATTCCCAACCAGACATTGGCTAATTGGGGATCATGGGAATTTTAGTCTCCAACAGCGGAAGGTCCAGACATTGATAACCCCAGTCCTAAAGGGTGTGAAGAGAAGCCCTGTTCTGATCAGGGTGAGGCAGCACAAGCAAGACTCCAAGTTTCACATACAGAAAATGCACTACAACAAAATGGAAGGACATTCATACAAGCCTAAAGATTTACATCTATGGAAAAAGTGATCGCAAAATAGTAATGGAAATTAAAAAGGCCGGAGTTAAAACAAATAGTTTTTACACCACAGAGCAGATTGTAATACAGTTTATTATACAGACTGAGTGTTGACTATTATCCCACTGCAGAGGTGGCGAGCGGGATTTACGAAAAGGAGATATGTTTGCCCTTAAGCGCTTGTACTTCCGTCCTCTGAAAAAGAGCACTTTAGTCCACCTCTTTCAGGATCGATAAGTACTGAATAACAACAGCGGAAGCCATTTTTCTTTGCACTTCCTACTGCAGAATTCAGGTGAGGAGTGCAAAGGAAAATGTTCCCCCCAAGCCTGCTGAAAACAGCATGTAATAGATCTTTATATCTATTAATATATGGATGCTTTTCCAGATACAACAGTGAATGTTATAAATTGGCTCTGTTGTGCAAGAACAGCTACTTTAACCCATTGAGTGCCAGAGGAGTACACATTGGTACATCTCTGGAACTCAAAAAGGTTAAGGGCCTTATGTACAGAAAATGGAGTATTTCTGGAGCAAATAAAGAACATGGGTGCCAGATGTATCCAATGCATATCACAGAACCTCTGGCACTCAAAGGGTTACTACAACTTTATTAGACCCTGCAAAATATTGGCGATCACTTTTGACCAATAATTAAAGGAACACCAACACCTGTTAATACCATGCCCGCATAACCTTACTATGGACTGAAAAACATATGGCCCCAGGGTACATGGTTTAAAGGGATAGTAATACTTTGTTTTATCTTTATTTTATTTTGTAGGCATTAAAAAAACATAAAGAACGATATAAGTCTAATCTCTCAAAGTTTTATGGTTTAAGAGATATTCACAAGCAAAGTATCCCCCCCCCTTGTTCAGCCACATCAGAAGGGAGGTGCCCAGGTAGACTGCAGAGAGGGACAATCTTCAATTAAGATAAGGGAAAAAACTGAAAAACTTGTCAAGGGGGGGGAAGGGCTTTCATTGTTTTCATACAAAGAAAATTGTCCCCTTCTGTTATCTGTCTGGTCTATGGACTGGATTCCACATCTGAGAAGAGATTGCTTACACTAGGTAAAAGGGGCGGGAGGGGAAACTTTGCTTGTGAATATCTCTCAAACCATAAAGGTTTGAGAGATAAGACTTATATCATTCTTCATGTTTTTTTAATGCCTACAAAATAAAATAAAGTTAAAACGAAGTATTACTATCCCTTTAAGTCAGCATCGGATGTAGTATCTATGGAGGCGGACATGACAGTTGCTAGCAGGACTTCAAAATCTGCTCACTGCACATGGTAACCGTAACCCTTTAGGACCAGAGGGCCGAGCAACCAAGTGCTATGAAATGTCATGTCTACCTCAACAGACACGGCATTCAGGACTGATATCTCTTGGAATAAAGCACAATGTCAAAATTCATAGGGGCCATTAGGATTTTCAAGTCAGACAAGAGGACTGGGCGGTTATTAGATGGTGTTCATTTTCCTTTAAGGTTACATACATTAAAGGGATAGTAACACTTCGTTTTAACTTTATTTTATTTTGTAGGCATTAAAAAAACATGAAGAATGATATAAGTCTTATCTCTGAAACCTTTATGGTTTAAGAGATATTCACAAACAAAGTATCCCTGTTCAACCAGATCAGAAGGGAGATGCCCAGGTAGACTGCAGAGAGGGACAATCTTCAATTAAGATAATGGAAAAAGCTGAAAAACTTGTCAAGGGGGGAAGGGCTTTCATTGTTTTCATACAAAGAAAATTGTCCCCTTCTGTTATCTGTCCTGTCATACAACCAGACTCACATCTGAGAAGAGATGGCTTACACTAGGAAAAAGGGGCGGGGAGGGGAACTTTGCTTGTGAATATCTCATAAACCATAAAGGATTGAGAGATAAGACTTATATCATTCTTCATGTTTTTTTAATGCCTACAAAATAAAATAAAGTTAAAACGAAGTGTTACTATCCCTTTAACAGAGATCTGTGCTATACTGTTGATTTTACAAGTCATTTAAAAACAGAGCAACTAAAATGTATACAAGATTAGCAAATAGACAGCAGGGTAAGTGAAAGAGACCGACAGGGGTCAGACAGACAGACCAACTGGGGGGGTATTGGGGTCAGGCCAGAAAGACTGTATAAGGGTGGGGGGAATAAAGAGATTTTAGATTATATATATTTATTATGCTCAGACACCCAAGATGGGGGTTTCAGTTCAACAGCCACGCTAGGATGTTCAAGCTAAATATAAATCAGGAGGGAACATAAAAAAAAGATAAAGAAAATTATATAATATTGCACATTTATCTCAAAGTGTGTTCAGCTCCCAAGGGAGATAGGAAGGAAGGAGTGTGTGATAGAAGTTAAAAAAGGCAATAGACTATCCCCTATTCCTATTCTAAACAATTAAAAAGGCAAAGGGAAGGGTCAGATTTAAGGACGGCAGCAAGATTCCCACCTGAACCTTAGTTACTCAGTTGTGCGATCTGTAAAGAGGCAAAGAAACGGGTCCCAACTACATCTTCACACTACAAAGGGGAAGGGGAGATTAAAAACAGGCTCCTGTTGAAGGAGACCTATAGAGGAAACAGATCCTCAAAAGGACAACATGGCAATTTATTTACCAATATTATTTACTCGGGGGCAGAATACATGTTCATCCAATTGTGTGTCTATGTTATTTACTACTGGCCATATGTACAAAGTCAGGAGTGGAATAATTCAGAGGTCAAACCACACACCAGAGTGAATAAAATTTCCCATGGATTTGAATGTGGCTTTCGTTTAACCCTTTGAATGCTAGAAAGCGCTCCAATGTATTGTGAATCAATATCCTGGAGAGCTCACTGGCACTCAAGGGATTAAAAGCCCCATTTATATTGATGGGAAGTTTTAATTATTCCCTATGGTGCAACCAGTTTTCTCCTGAATTGCTCCACTTTTGACTGTGAATAAGGCTCTTTTTGTGAGGTGGTGAAAGCTGCAGTGTGGCCGGCAGCCATTTTGTCCTTGCAGTTACCAGGTACCTCATGTGGTGCAGCCATTTTGTCCTGGCCGTTACCCTCAAGTGGTGCAGCCATTTTGTCCTGGCGGTTACCTCAAATGATGTAGCCATTTTGCCTTGGCAGATCTCAGGTCACTGAACAATGTTACAATTCAATCTGATTCTGAGCCCAAGCCTCAGTAACAATGACCAGTAACATTTTCAGTCTACTGAAGCCTGGGATGGGCATAGCAAGTCTTACAATTTTTTTTAATTTCAGAGAGCTGCAGGGACAAGATGGATGTAAAACACTAATTCACAACCTCACCAATAATAAACTATTAAAAAGAAAGCTTTCTGCAGGGAGAGAGAGAGGGAGGAAAAAAAGGAAGGGGATCCCCAGACTAAATAATACCTGCAATTAATAGTTTCAGAATTGGAGGTGTCTGTACCGTTTTAACCCCCGAATTGCCACAGGGGTATGCAACACAATGTGTTGCTCTGGCACTGAAAGGATTAAAGGAGCAGTAAACCCAGATTACGAAAATATATATTTTGTAGTGCTTTTCCAGCTGAGAAAAACAAGGGTATCCTAAATGCTGGGACAAGCTTCTTTCAAAAGTTATTCCAGTGGTAACTAGAATTTTTCTGATAGCTTGAGTAAGAGATGATTTGCTGCCATGTGACATTGTTGCTACAACCAACTATGGAACTTTAGGTCTGCACCAATCAGCTTTTCAAGGGCAGTAAGCAACAGCGCCATCTGGTTGCTTTTTATACCTTTTGACTGAATCATCCCCCAGCAGTGAACACAGTGTTTTTTCAATTCGGAGTAAAACAAGGGTAGCATATTATTGTCACAATAAAGGTTTACTACCCCTTTAAAACCTTCTGCTATAAATAGGCATCTACAACACACTGCAGCTCAAAATGTTCCAGGCCTTACTAGCAGAATGGAAGTTAATTTAACCCTTTGATTGAGCCAGTGGGGTATCCAACGACTTTATTTGCAATGCGTTTGATACCCCTCTGCCACTCAAAGGGTTAAGACTAGAAAGTAAGGGGGGAGGCATAATTTATTTACTCACAAGATATACAAATAAAACCAAGACTAACAGAAGCTATGCAATGCTCTGCAGTGGAGAGGGGGTGTCCTGCTAGAAGTCTTTGGTGTGGCTTAACCCTTTGCATGCCACAGGGGTACACAACTTGTTGCATCAAGTTGCATACCCATCTGGAACTCTAAGGGTTAAGTGAGAACGTGCACGATACCCGGAATAAAGAGGCTTAAAAATGAAACGAACGTCTTGAAGACCAGAGTAGTGTGCAATGCATTGTATTGTCCTCACGGGGGTTAAACAAGCTGGAATGTGCCTGGTAATCCTCCTTTTGCATTGGTGATGCTTGTTCCTGAGGTGCTGGGTGTTGTCACTAATATTTAAGCAGGGAGGAAGGTTGTCCCTGCTCAGACACCATACGACTTCGATACAAAGATGAAAGATCCATCTGACATCACCCAATCCCTCAAGAACTCACCAATAAGGAGAGTCATATATATGACTCCAATAAGTACCCCCATTTGCCTTAATCTAGGCATACAATTTTAATGGTCACAATTAAAGTGATAGTAACACTTTAATCCTATATAATAAAACGCTAGAATGTTTGTCCAATGCAGTCATGTGCAGTAAATGCACAGAATGTTCCAAACGCACAGAATGCTTGGGCAGTCTCTACAGCGCATGACTGCATCGCATGCGCCCCAGTGAGGTGGTGGCAGTACACACAGCAGGACTGGCCTCTTGACCCTTTGAGGGCCATAGGGGTACGCAACACGTTGCGTACCCCTCTGTCACTCAAAGGGTTAACATCACTCAGACCTTGGCCTGTGTACACGGGCTTTTACACTAGTATGGAAATAAACATTGTAGGGTTTATTCTCCTAAGTAAAATAAGGGTGCTCCCACTGCTAAGAGAAGTCTTATTCAAAAGTATCTCACGCTTAAATTTTTTTTTAGGTGCAATATCACAGTGGCCTGAAATGTCAGTGGCGCTGTGGTTACACCATCCTAAGGACAGCTCTGGTCAGTTGACCATAAATCTCCATAGGATGGTGTAGCAACAGCGCTACTGTACAATTTCAGGCAACTAAGAGAATGCACCAACAAAAATTCAAGTGTGAGATGCAATAACTTTTGAATAAAACACCTCTCTGTAGTGGGAATACCTTTGTTTTACGCAGGACAATAAACCCTACAATATTTATATTTGGCACATTAAGTGTTACTGTTTCTTTAAATCTGCTTGTATAGATTCCCCAAGACTTATCTTAACACTTTCAGTGCCAGAAAGGTATCCAATGCACTGGATCTCTCTCTGACAAGCAAGAGTGTTAAACATTTCAGGAACTAATCCACAAATTGATCACAATTGATTCATAGAGGCCATTAGAATTTTATGCCCAGATTAAAGCTTAGTAATATTTTTTGCTGCCAGATGAGAAACCTTTGTTTCAAACATTCACGTGCCAAAGAACATTCTCTGGCTCCCAAAGAGTTCATTCAGAAAACATCTACCAGTGTTTTACACATCCCTCTAATGATCTGGAGCTTTAACAAGCTACTATAATATTATCATTTTAATCTTACAATTCTGAACGCTAAATGTGCTTAATGCAGTGTACGTACATTCTCTAAGTGTTAAAACAAAAAAAATCTCCATATTAAAATATCTCAAGTAAAAATGACAACATGTAATGAAACGGAAAAATAAACGTTTTGGGGACGGGTTGGGCAGTAAGAGGGCACGGGTGGGTGTGGAGATAAATATCGATCTATAACTTGTTAATATTAGACAAAAGTCAAAGTGTAAAAGTTTGATTGTCTGTGGGGGGGGAAGGGGTATGTGAGTGTGAGGGGAATATTTTAGGTAAAAACAGTGAAAGAGGCAGCAAGAATTAAAGGCAGACACCTCACGTGTGTGAGGAATTAGATTATTATGTTATAGGGTCATTCACAGGAGAGAGAGACCGAAGTGACTGTGGTAGTGATACATACAGTTAGTTTTAAATGAACGGTAAACCCTATATCTAAACCAGGTGAAAGAAATAGTCCGTTATTCTAGTCTGGTTGCGCAGCGATTAATACTTAGTCACTCATCTGACCTTTCAGAATCCTGTAGGGTCAGTTGAATGGCTACTGTACTTCTTACTTAAAGGGATAGTAATACTTAAAATGTAAAAAAAAATATGTTGTAGAGTTTATCCCCCTGAGTAAAACAAGAGTACTCCCACTGCTGAACGGTGTTTCATTCAAAAGTTATTAATTTTCAAAGTTGACTTTTTTAGGTGCGATATCACAGTGGCCTGAAATTGTACAGTGGTGCTGTTGCTACACCATCCTATGGAGATTTATGGTCAACTGACCAGAGCTGTCCATAGGATCGTGTAGCAACAGCGCCACTGTACAATTTCAGGCCACTGTGATATTGCACCTAAAAAATTAAACTTTGAAAATTAATAACTGTTGAATGAAACACCTTTCAGCAGTGGGAGTACCATTGTTTTACTCAGGGGGATAAATCCTACAACATATTTTTTTTTATATTTTAAGTATTACTATCCCTTTAATAGGCAGCTATGTAATATGGTGTCTGAGAAGGACAAACTTCGTGACTTCTCAAAAGCCATGTTACTACTGTGGTCGAACACAGTCAAAAGTGCTGCTGTGAGCCACCACAGTAGTAACAAGGTGTTTAACCCTTTGAATGCCAGAGAGGTAGCTCTCTGGCACTCAAAGGATTAAGACGTCAAGGCAGTTGTCCTTCTCAGATGGCAAATGAGCCAGTCCACAATCAAGCAGAAAGTACAGGAGGCCTTCTTCTGACCCTGTAGGAATTGGCATCCAACGGAGCTACAGGACTAGGATATATCTGTAGTGAGGGACACTTAGCCACTCTTTTTGGCTAGTTTAGAAAAAGGGTTTGCTGTTCCTTTAAGGACCAACGTGGAGAAATGACCGTGCCCACTGCAGGTAGCAGGCCTCTGGAACCTGAACTCAAACTTCCAAGTTTCTGGGTTTGGGTCCATCTTAATCCTTTGATTGCCAGAGGGGTAAGGCAATGCATTGTAAAGCAATGCGTTGCGTACCGCTCTGGCGCTCAAAAGGTTAAGAGCTGCAGAGAAAGTTACAGGGGTCAGTCTTATCCTTCACTGAACTGCAAAATGCAACCCCAACTAGTTTAACTGGTTTAAGAACATACCAAAGGGAAAATAGGGTACTATTAAAGAGATAGTAACATGGGATTGTCCCATGTAATTTTATATAATTCATAGTATCTTTTGTAATGTCTATCTTTGTATTGTTCTTGAAAATGGAAACAAAAAGTTTCTCAGTGCCACCCCTTTCCATCACGTCATTCACAGCGATCCGACGGATCATAATGAGGGACAATTCCTTTCCATCACGTCATTTACAGTTCTTCGAGATCCAACGGATCGCAACGGGGAACAATATTGTGTAAGTGTATACGGAAAACCCTTCTCCACATGACTAACCGGAGCAGGATTTTCCATATACCGATACCAAATTGTCCCTGAGATCCGTCCGGGCCGGCTATCAGATCTCTGAACTATGAATGACGTAATGGAAAGGTGCGGGACGGGAAAACTTTTGACTCCATTTTTAAGAACAATACGATACAGACATTACAAAAGATAATACGCATTATATAAAATTACAACTGAACAATGCCATGTATGGTTATATTAGTACCTTTTCTACAATGCACAGTTTTATATCATCTCAACTTTTATAAGTTGCCCTTTGGATGACCTCTCTACTGTCTGTGCACAGAAGCCCGCCACATCGGACTCCCTAGCACACCCTGCTGGCTGAACATCTGCACTGCATATAACATTTCAACTAACCATCATTTTGATTTAGTAGCTGCAGTTCAGGCGTTCAACAAGCAGGTTGTGCTAGAGAGTCTGAAATGTTACAATCCTAAGTGCGGACAGCAGAAAAAAACCCAAATATCTTAAGGTCAACTTTTAACCCTTTGCGTGCCAGTGTGAAGCAATCCACTGCATACTTCTTTGGCACTCAGAGTTAAAAAGTTAAAATAACAAAATAAACAAACTGAGCAACTCAGAAAAAAACAAAACAAACTACAATATATGGGTAACTTCTTGGTTAGTTGCCCTTAAATTGAAGAGATCACTAGGTCACTTTGCCCCCTAGTGGCCCTGACCCTTTATAGGCACACCAATGCACGGTGTAAAATTCACCAATGTGAGAATGTTACCATACATTAAAAACGATTTAAGTAAAATACACAGTGTTTCATTTGGCTGGGAGAAACACTCCTCATTGCCTGATGCATCTGTTTCAGTCTAGTACAGACTTCTGACCAGGAAGTGACAAGTGCAACTGAGAACGTCTTCCCCAGCACATACAATACATTAACTCCATCAAGAAATGGAAACATCTAGAAGTATATAGGATTACACCATGCCCATTCATATTTGTATTTTAACATCTGCGTTCCTTTAACCCTTTGAGCATTAAAAGGATGCCCAACACATGACATCCCTCTGGAACTTGGAGGGTTAAGAGCTGTAGATAGCTTATATGACACATAGCTTGTTTCTTTGTAATATATGTAGCAAAGTGACGTTCTGGACCTCTGCTTTTAGTTAGGTTCTAGATGTGAAGTGTTAACCTCTCCAGGGGCTTGGCAGTGTCAGGAGAGGCTCTGCCTCTTGTCAGAGTGTGTGTATCGGGGCAACAGGGAACGGGAAATCTGCCCTCGCCTGGCATTGGTGGCCAACCTCTGCTGTGCCAGGAAGGACTGGGCACCATTAGCGGGCTGGGTCCGCTCCTCTGTGATCTTCTGCTGCAACGTCATTCCCTGGAGATATAAGAGAGACCATACTGAGTAACCCACATGTAACAGATTCTAGAACTCTGCCTTCAGACATATAGGGCCATAATCATAAAAACAATAGTGAAAGGTTCTGGGACAATCCAACTGCACCACAGTAAATTATTAAATATTACCATTGATGTAAAGGAGCAATACAATTATTTTTACACATTGCAAAGCAATGCAAAGTTAGATGGCTTTTCCTAAAAAGTATAACAATGGCACGCCCACCGTGTGGAGATTTGTCATGTACGAGTTACTTGAGCTCAATTTTACATTTCAAACAGAGCAAACTAGAGTCCAAAATGTGTGAAATAAATATATATATATATCTAAAAGAGAAAGCCTCATTACATAATTTATGTCTCCTCAGGACACACACACCCAGGGGTGGCAGTAAGGAGGAGTTACTGCTCCCATTGGGTGATTGAATGCGGGGCGTGATTTTCACAGGACTATCCAGCCCACCCACCACTATCCAACTTCTAACTCTCTGAATACTGCAGATTGTTACCTACACACCACTGTAAAGCTCCTACACTAATCGCAGGGTGGCCACAGCCCACAAATCTACACTCAGAACCTGCAAATTCGGAGAACCAGCAAGAGCTGGAACCTCCACACACAGGGGGCACCTAACACTGTGTCAGTGTCCCCTATGTGTGTGCGTGTCAGTGTGCATATGTCAGTTGTGTGGGTGTGTATAACTTATGTGTGTGTGTGTGTGTGTGTGTGTGTATATATGTTACCTGTGTGTGAGCATGTCTGTTGCACGCATGTGTGTCTGCGCATGTATGTTGCGTGTGTGTACATCTCCGGTGTATGTGTGTCTTTTGCATGTTTCTGCCTCTCACTGTGTGTATCTGTCTGTGTGTTGCATATGTCTGTGTTCATCACACACGTACGCCCAACTCCGTCCCACATTGCTAGTGTGTGTGTGTGTATAATGTATGTATGTATGTATGTATGTATGTATGTATGTATGTATGTATATATATATATATATATATATATATATATATATTTTTTTTTTTTTTTTTTTTTTTTTTTTTTACTATAAAGCAATCCATGGGAGAACTACAGTCATTGAATGTTGCTGTCCACAATAAGTTATAGCAACAGTACCATATGGTGGTCACAAAAATCAACTACAGTTTGTTTAAAAAAGTTTGAGCTGTAATAACTTTTGAACAAAGAATTTTACAGTGAGAATAAACTTGTTTTACTCTGCAAAGAAGAAATATTTTTACAAAATAAATTAAAATGCAGAAATCCTCAAAGAAATTTTACTGTTGGAGTATAGCCTCCTGAGTAAAACAAGTGTACTCCCACTGCCGAGAGAGGTTTTATTCAAATCTTATTGCAGCTCAATATTTTTATGCGCAGTATCACAGTGACCTGAAATTGTACAGTGGCGCTGTTGATACACCATCCTATGGACAGTTCTTGTCAGTTGATCATAAATCTCCATTGGATGGTGTAGTAATAGCGCCACAAAATTTTCAAGCTACTGATACTGCACAAAAATATAAAAAATAAAAAAAAAATAAAAAAATATTGAAGTTTGAGCTGCAATTCTTTTGAATTCAACCACCACTCAGCAAGTCTCCTTGTTTACTCAAGAGGGTAAACCCTACAACCGAACGGATATTATTTTAGACGTTTTGTACAACAGTTAGTCCAGTTTTGTCTTTTAAAATATAGCCCATAGTACCACCACTTACCATATTATACCAGGCACTGATTATAAGCTTCTCCTCTTGGTCCCGTTGTGATTTTGTTTTTTCGAAATCGTTCTGGAGAGAGACCCAGGAAAGATGTCCGTTAATCAGTGCCAGATTTTTCTATGTTAACCCTTTAAGGAACGAAGTAGTTTGTAATGCATTGTGTACCTATCTGGTCAATGAAGGGTTAACACTGAGCCAATCTCACCCCTTTTACATCCAGGGACGTGGATTATTCACGTATCTCCCTCTGTTGTATTTCAATTATTTTGCAGATTTCTAATCAGTTTTAAAATGGCAATATCCAATGGATTCTTACACGTTATGGGGAATATTTATAAAACAAATGGAGCAATTGTGGGGCAAACCAAGTGCATCAAAGGGAGAAATAAAATCCCTGTTTAATTTTAACCCTTTGAGTGCCAGAAGGGTACACAACACATCTGCAGGTCTTAATCTTTTGAGTGCTTTGCAATGCATTTTGTACCCCTCTGGCACTCAAAAGGTTAACAAAGCTTTTAAGCCAGGGAGGTCTCCAAAATGTTGAAGTAACATGCTGGAGGCCTCAAGCATTCAAGGGTTAAAAGTCCAATTTAAAAATCAATGGAAATGTTTATTTGCTGCCTGTGGTACATAGTTGGTTTGCTCCAGAATTATTGTGTTTCCTTGGGCTCCTATGAGCAGGAATGGTAGATAATAAACCACTTTACTATTAAATAAACAAGATTTCTTCGTCCATATTGCTACATAGTAATATGAATGAGTGGAGTAATCTGGCTTCTGTGGAGCAATAGGTTCAAGATAATAGGGGTAGGTGGGTAGGTGATCAGCCCCTTTAATAGGCAGGAACAATTCTGAGGAGTGACTGCTGGGTGGAGCCTACCTCCTCTCTCCTTAGTTTGCAGCTAGCCAATCCCCAAAAAAATCAGTTTTTGCAGACTAACTATTGACTAGATAGTAAGAAGGTAAAGGAAGACTGCTGCGAGCATGAACCCGAAAGGACCCCCACGTTCTGCCACAGGAGAGCCAAGCATGGTCCCTTGACAGGGTCGGAGACCAGTAACCTGTATCGACTAAGAGAAAAGGATTTAAACAGGTAAGACTAAAATCCTCTTTTCTCTGTCATCCAGTACAGGTTACTGGTAACATTGGGATGTCCAACCATTAAGTTCCCCAGGGCGGGAAGAAAGGCAAGGACCAGACGCAGGCTCCCAAAGTCACCAGAGAACCAATGAACCTACAGATCATGAATAGCTCAACAATAACTGAACAGGGGTAAAACAGACCCCAGGAACTGTACACAGCTGTGGTGATGAATGTATATATAAAATAACTAATCAATATTGACTGTATTTGAGGCAGATTGACGCGTGTGTTTCTCCAAATTACCAGTATAGGATTACGCTGTAAAATGGAATGTGAGCATGAATGAGAAGGAGTGTCTCAGTGCGTTTTTTGTAATCCTTTTGATAAACACAGCAAAATATGAATGGAACTGTCTAGGAATGAGAGGTCATCCATTCAGACTAGAGGAAAGGTGCTTTAGACTAAAACAAAGGCAGGGTTTTTTTTCAGTAAGGGTAGTAAAGCTATGGAATTCTTTGTTGACATAATGTAACTGCTTTCAAAAAAGTAATGGATACCTAGCTAGCACAGAACAATATGGAGAATGAAGACCGTTGGCTTCAATGAAGATAGTTTCCTGGATCAGCAACCTATCTGACTGCCATTTGGAGTCAGGAAGGATTTTTTTACCCACTTGGGGCTAAATTGGAAATGGCTTCAATTTTTTGTCTTCCTCTGGATCAGCCTTGTCAACTATGTTACTATAATCAGAAGATGCCTGGGGTGTACTCTGAACCCTCCGACTCACCTCCAGGTGTCGAATTCGAGTTTCCTTCTCCTGTAACTGGTTCTTTAAGGCTTGTATCTCAGGTGGGATGTAATTCTGTTGTTTAGGATCCAGCGTTTTAATAACCTGAGGAGGAGGAAAAGAGAAAAAGAGAAAAAGAGAAAAGAGAGAGAGAGAGAGAGAGAGAGAGAGAGAGAGAGAGAGAGAGAGAGAGAGAGAGAGAGAGAGAGAGAGAGAGAGAGAGAGAGAGAGAGAGAGAGAGAGAGAGAGAGAGAGAGAGAGAGAGAGAGACATAATAAATAAATGATTTTCTGGCTTAATACATAAAGGCCAGAAATAATTTTATTGCGGAGTAGAAAGAGACGTTATGGGTTGCAGGGAAGGTTTGCTTCACCTTCTGTGGTGCATTGGTGTATGTGGAGAACTGGACTAGTTCTGGAACAAACCAACTGCACTATAGAGGAAGAAAAACACATCCAGAATTATTGCCTTGAACTGGGCTTTTGACCCCTAGAATGCTAGAGAGGTCTCCAATGCATTGTTTCACAATTAATTGGTGACCTCTCTAGAATTGAAGGGGTCAAATTCCTCATTTCAAATCACTGGGAATATTTGTCCTTCATGGTGGTGTTGGTTAGCCCCGGATCTGCTCCAGTTCTTTTCATACATCAGTCAGTACCCATGATTGCTCACCGTTCTAGCCTTTTCAACATAGCGCTTGTATCTCTCCTCCATTGCGCGCATGTCTTCCTCTTTCTGGCGCAAAATCTGCTGTAACTCGTCCACCTTCCGGGACACTGAGAGGAAAGGACAAACACATGAGGGACATAATCCTGAACGGACAAACCAGGGCCTGAGTGACACTCAGAAGAAGAGATATTAAAATGACATGAGTAGACATGTGTAAGCCTATAACAGAGAAAGAGCGAGTGACAGATGGACGACACAACACAGAGAGCAAACACAGACAGAGCAAGCGACACAGACAACAGAGTGTGAGCAAGCGAGCGACACAGAGTGCGAGCAAGCAACAGATGATAGAGAGCAAGCGAGCAGGCGACACAGAGAGCAAGTGAGCGACACAGGCGACAGAGTGTGAGCAAGCAAGCGAGCGACAATTCTTTGGATACCTCTCTGAACTGAAAAGGGCTAAGCCAAACAAATTGAGTCAGACTGCTTTTGCGTGTTATATACAGTATTACACCTCTCTCACCACAGTATTTATATCCACTGATTTGGTCTTTCACAGGACTGAGGATAGAAAGATATTATTTTAAACGTATAGTCATGTTTTATAAACACATCAACTCCAATTAATCTGAACAGTATGTGGACCATTTAGCGCTGTATTACAATAACATCTGTGTAGTAGTTCAAGAGTAATCCAGTTCTAAAGGATTCCCCTCCCTCCCCTTTTACCTCTCCCTAGACGCCTCCTTTCAGATGTGGAATCCAATCCTGGGACTGAACAGAGAGTAGCGAGGGACAATCTTCATACACCTTGATGAAGAAGGGCAGGATTTTCCTTAAGCTCAGTGAAGATTGTCCCTTGCTGCGCTCCATCCGACCAGTTTAGCCTGGGCAATGAGACATAGGAGAAAGTGGGGATCCTTTAGAAATGAATTGCTTCTGAACTACTATACAGAGGTTTTAGTAACAACACTAAAAGGCCCACGTACGTTAAGATTAAATCGGAGCAGATGTGATTATAAAACATGACTATCCCTTTACATCAAATATTTTTTTATTATACATCTGAAAACCTTCGTTTATCAAGCTAAAGAGGAGATATTGTGGACATCCCATAGTGGAATGACTAGAACTCGCCAAATTCCCACTGACATCTGAAGTAATAATATAACACAATAGAAAGAGAAGAATATAGTGTAACGGATTCCTGTCGTTACTCCAGGGAAATATGCTGGGCAGTAGGCGGCTCTCTGATTGGCCAAAGCTCTGGGTGACGAGTTTAAATGTCCCCCATAGAGTTAACATGGGGGAAAGTAGGCCACCCAGGGATTGGCTAATCTAAGACCCGCCCCAAGGTACCGATTGGTCGCCTACAGTTAAAGGGACTCCATAGACTTTACATGGGAAAAGTAGGCGGCCATCGGATTGGCTGCTCGAATCCAGCTATTCCTCTCTTATTGGTCTAAGGGTTAAAGCGGCCAGATTGAATTACTACGGCTCCAGGGAGTCTGGTGTCCCATTGTACCAGTGTTTACCTTAACCCTAGGGGTCCCATTGTATGTCACCCCAACCTATTGTACTGAGTCAGTTAACCTTGTTATGCATTGTTGTTCTTTGTTCTAAACCTTCATAAAAGAGCTGAATTCAGCCACAATAAAGTGAGAGTTCTGTTGATCCTGAACTGCGTGCTGTGTCTGCATTACTGGGTGGTATCAAGGGTCTTCTGTTGACCCCCATCCTGGGAAGCTGTTTGGAGGGACTGACCGGGAAAACCAGCTAAGAAAGCCTTCATCTAGAGAAAGGTAGTCGGCAGAACGAGCAACGTCCATCCAAGGACTTAGGATCTCGTTACATATAGTTTCCAGAGAGACCAACCCTGTCCCCTCTTTATAGGCACTAAAATAAAAGGCTGTTTGCAAAGCAATGTGTTCCGTATCCCTCTGGCACTCAAAAGGTTAAGGGAATGTTAGTTCCCAGGACCATGGATGTTAATGGGTTAATGAATCAGGCCTCATCTATATCACATATACACAGGTGTAACAAATATGGACTTATTACTATTTAGATCAGGTTTTGGTTCCAGAGTTTCAATATATTCTCTCTTCTTTTGGAGTTCAGTGTGAGCATCATGCAAGAGTTCCCTAGGACACAGAAACAGACAGGTATCAGCTATATTACAGTGTAAAACTCTCCCAATGGTTCCTCCTCTCCCTGTATTGTACCTGTGTCTCTCTGTATATTACAGTGTAAGATCTACAGGATTCACTTCTCCCAGTGGTTCCTCCTCTCCCTGTATTGTACCCATGTCCCTCTGTATATTACAGTGTAAGAGCTACAGGACAGGATTCCCTTCTCCCAGTGGTTCCTCCTCTCCCTGTATTGTACCTGTGTCCCTCTGTATATTACAGTGTAAGAGCTACAGGACAGGATTCCCTTCTCCCAGTGGTTCCTCCTCTCCCTGTATTGTACCTGTGTCCCTCTGTATATTACAGTGTAAGATCTACAGGACAGGATTCCCTTCTCCCAGTGGTTCCTCCTCTCCCTGTATTGTACCTGTGTCCCTCTGTATATTACAGTGTAAGATCTACAGGACAGGATTCCCTTCTCCTAGTGGTTCCTTCTCTCCCTGTATTGTACCTGTGTCCCTCTGTATATTACAGTGTACGATCTACAGGACAGGATTCCCTTCTCCCAGTGGTTGCTCCTCTCCCTGTATTGTACCTGTGTCCCTCTGTATATTACAGTGTAAGATCTACAGGACAGGATTCCCTTCTCCCAGTGGTTCCTCCTCTCCCTGTGTCCCTCTGTATATTACAGTGTAAGATCTACAGGACAGGATTCCCTTCTCCTAGTGGTTCCTTCTCTCCCTGTATTGTACCTGTGTCCCTCTGTATATTACAGTGTAAGATCTACAGGACAGGATTCCCTTCTCCCAGTGGTTCCTCATCTCCCTGTATTGTACCTGTGTCCCTCTGTATATTACAGTGTAAGATCTACAGGACAGGATTCCCTTCTCCCAGTGGTTCATCCTCTCCCTGTATTGTACCTGTGTCCCTCTGTATATTACAGTGTAAGATCTACAGGACAGGATTCCCTTCTCCTAGTGGTTCCTTCTCTCCCTGTATTGTACCTGTGTCCCTCTGTATATTACAGTGTACGATCTACAGGACAGGATTCCCTTCTCCCAGTGGTTCCTCCTCTCCCTGTATTGTACATGTGTCCCTCTGTATATTACAGTGTAAGATCTACAGGACAGGATTCCCTTCTCTCAGTGGTTCCTCCTCTCCCTGTATTGTACCTGTGTCCCTCTGTATATTACAGTGTAAGATCTGCAGGACAGGATTCCCTTCTCCCAGTGGTTCCTCCTCTCCCTGTATTGTACCTGTGTCCCTCTGTATATTACAGTGTAAGATCTACAGGACAGGATTCCCTTCTCCCAGTGGTACCTCCTCTCCCTGTATTGTACCTGTGTCCCTCTGTATATTACAGTGTAAGATCTGCAGGACAGGATTCCCTTCTCCCAGTGGTTCCTCCTATCCCTGTATTGTACTTGTGTCCCTTTATAAAAGTGTAAGTGAGTGAAGATGTAAATATCTTACAGATGTTCCTCCAGTTTCCTTTTCAGCAGTGACGACTGTAATGACAGAAAGAGCCCATGTTAGCAGAGTGAGTGCTGGTGTAGGAACAGATGTTCAGAAGAAAACAGGAGTAACTGTGGGTCACATCAATTGTACCATAGGGGAGAAATAAATATTCCCAAAATGCCTACGTATCTAAATGGAACTTTTAATTCCTTGAATACTAGAGAGGTCTCCACGCATTTGAAATCAATGTACTGGAGAGCTCTCTAGCATTCAAGGGGTTGGAAACCCAGTTTAAATCAATGTAGTTAATCATCCCCTCCCTCCAGTGCATATGGTTTTATCTGTTACTTTCTGCACAAGTCCCCTCTGGAATAGGAGTGTGTATAGGTGATACTCACATCCTCCGTACGACTCCCCTGCTCCCGGATCTGTCTCTGCAACTCCTCTATCTGGGCTTTCAGCTCCTTGATCTGCTGTTGATTCAGCCTGAAATACGAGAGAGAGAGAAAGACCAATAGCGAGAGAAACAGTGAGTGTAAAAGAGAGCAAGAGAGAGAGAGAGAGAGAGAGAAAGAAAGAGAGAGAGAAAGAAAGAGGGAGAGCAAGAGCGAGAGAGCAAGAGAGAGAGAATATTTACAGTTAAAGGGATAGTAATGTTTCATAATAAAAGATCTCTAATTAATCATCATAGTATTTGGACCTTGGAGAGTGTTATTTCAATTCTGTCAGAGTTGTAGTTCCAGAGTAATTCAATGACAAAGTATCCCCCTCCCGCCCCTTTTACTGATGTAACACTGCTCAGCCAGAGCAGAAGAGAGGTGCCCAGGTAGATTGCAGAGAGGGGCAATCTTCAATTAAGATAAGGGAAAAACCTGAAAAAAGGGGGGCAGGGCTTTCATTGTTCTCATAGGAAGAAGATTGTCCCCTTCTGTTATCTGTCTGGTCTATGGACTGGATTCCACATCTGAGAAGAGATGGCTTACACTAGGTAAAAGGGGCGGGAGGGGAAACTTTGCTTGTGAATATCTCTCAGACCATAAAGGTTTGAGAGATAAGACTTGTATCATTCTTCATGTTTTTTTAATGCCTACAAAATAAAATAAAGTTAAAACAAAGTATTACTATCGCTTTAAAGAATAATAGTTCTTTATGAAAATTGTATTTATTGTAGGACTTTTCCTGTTTTGAAAGAGAAGAGTATTCCCACCCCTCAGAGATTCTTTATTGAGTAGTTATTACAGGTCAAAATAATGCATATTTTTAATGTTTGGAAAGCAATAAAACTGCACCCCTTACACAAATAATTCTTACTTTTTTTTTTCTCAGAGAAAATATGAAATTAAACAAGTTTGTGTGTTAATGACTTTTGAATGAAGCATCACCCTTGTCTTACTAAGCAGGAGAAACCCTATAAAACAGCCGTCATAGTAAAAAATGTTGTGGGGTGTTCCTTCTCTTTCAGGTAGTGTAATATTTAATTAAGGCTGGGCACCTGGTTTATCACCAGCTGCAACTGATAATGAAAGGAAACACCAAGCAGAAGGGAAGCGTTGGATTGAGTCCCAGTGACCCAGCACCATCTCCCCTTTATCTCAGCCACCTCACTCCATAAGTTGTCACTTTCCCCTCTTATATCAGCCACCTGGACTCTGACCCTTCTTACCGGTTTTCACTCTCTAATCTGTTTCGCAGTCTGTTTGATTCCTCCAGCAGGTTCTGCAGTTCACACAGACGCTCCTGGTACGAGGCCTCTTGGACACAGAGCATCTTATTCTCTTGCTGCAGCCGGACCACTGTCTCTCTATGAGGAGTGGCAGACAGGGGACAGTAAGTAAATGGAAGGGGTTGATTTAAATAGCCCAAAATAGAAAGCTGTAGACAAGAGGGAGCTAGAAGCCACAATTCTGTACCTCCCACTGCAGAGTGACACAGACAGGAGGGAGCTATGGGACATGGAGTCTGTCCCTCCCACTGCAGGGTGACACAGACAGGAGGGAGCTATAGGACATGGAGTCTGTCCCTCCCACTGCAGGGTGACACAGACGGGAGGGGGCTATGGGATATGGAGTCTGTTCCTCCCACTGCAGGGTGACACAGACAGGAGGGAGCTATGGGACATGGAGTCTGTACCTCCCACTGCAGGGTGACACAGACAGGAGGGAACTATGGGACATGGAGTCTGTTCCTCCCACTGCAGGGTGACACAGACAGGAGGGAGCTATAGGACATGGAGTCTGTCCCTCCCACTGCAGGGTGACACAGACAGGAGGGAGCTATGGGACATGGAGTCTGTCCCTCCCACTGCAGGGTGACACAGACAGGAGGGAGCTATAGGGCATGGAGTCTGTACCTCCCACTGCAGGGTGACACAGACGGGAGGGGGCTATGGGATATGGAGTCTGTTCCTCCCACTGCAGGGTGACACAGACAGGAGGAGCTATAGGGCATGGAGTCTGTCCCTCCCACTGCATGGTGATACAGACAGGAGGGAGCTATAGGACATGGAGTCTGTCCCTCCCACTGCAGGGTGACACAGACAGGAGGAGCTATAGGACATGGAGTCTGTTCCCCCCACTGCAGGGTGATACAGACAGGAGGGAGCTATAGGACATGGAGTCTGTACCTCCCACTGCAGGGTGACACAGACAGGAGGGAGCTATGGGACATGGAGTCTGTCCCTCCCACTGCAGGGTGATACAGACAGGAGGGAGCTATGGGACATGGAGTCTGCCCCTCCCACTGCAGGGTGATACAGACAGGAGGGAGCTATGGGACATGGAGTCTGTCCCTCCCACTGCAGGGTGACACAGACAGGAGGGAGCTATGGGACATGGAGTCTGTCCCTCCCACTGCAGGGTGACACAGACAGGAGGGGGCTATGGGACATGGAGTCTGTTCCTCCCACTGCAGGGTGATACAGACAGGAGGGAGCTATAGGACATGGAGTCTGTACCTCCCACTGCAGGGTGACACAGAAAGGAGGGAGCTATGGGACAGAAGGTTGTTATAGATAATGATATCCAGTCATAAATTCTCAAGATGGCAGACAGGGTAGATCTGACTTGTACCTGAGCTCTGCAGGAAGAATTTCTGCTGCGAGATTTTCCACAGGAGAGGATGGTCCTGAGAGTAAACCATCTGATAGAAAAGAGAGAGAAATCCAAGTAAGTGCCTGATTTGTGCTGTGTAGTATATAAGGACCAGGAAGCAAGCTGTTAGAGAGTATAAGGAGGTTATGGTCTCTACTCCCAGTTGTGGGCACAGCGGACCAGAGCAGGTTGGGTGAAGCTTCTCTATGATGAGCACTGATCAATTTAGGGATGGGCCACCTTAGAGAGTTATAGGGGACAAAAACACTTCCCCAAATTCCCACTGAAAACCAACGTGCTGGGAGAACCCTCTGGCACTGACTTAAACGCTTAAAAGTTTCATTTATCACAATGGAAATTTGCATTGGTCCCCTATGGTGCAGCTGGTTTGTCCCTACAATGGCTCAGTGGGTTCAATTCAGCAAATTAACTGCATCGTTGGGCACATAAAAAAAAAAAAAAAAAAAATCTAAAATTCCCATTGATTTAAATGGGAATTATAACCTCTTGAATACCCTGGTCCTCAATAGCTACCATCAGTGCAGGTTCTCAGGAGATGGATCACATGTGGATCAGTCAGAGGCACAATCGCTAATGGATTCAAGTAGGGATATAGTGACACATGCATTACTGACCAGGGCTGGTTATCTCTGAGGCTGATGTACCCGGAGTAGGCAGAGCAGTGTGCATCAGTATAAAAGCCTCTGTCACAGGGAAGGGGAGTATAATACAAGCAACACAAAGAAGTTATAGGAGGAGTAATACCACCATCTAACACAGGGCTAAGGAACAGTTGGCTCTCCAGCTCTTGTGGGTGATGGAAGTTGTATTACCCTAAACATCTGGAGAGCCAAAAGGTTACCTACCCCTTGTTCTAAAGGAATAAAACAACCGCGCCTCCAGCTCTTGTCGATGAAATACAATTCCCATCAAGCTCAGCTGGACATAAAAAAAAAATTTAGTCAATGGGTCACGTGTACGAAAAGAAAAAGAAGAGCAAGTGTGCGGCAAGCCAACTGCACTAAAGTGGAGGAAGTTTTTATTGATCTAAATGAGGAAATTAACCCCTGGAATGCTAAAAGAGAGGTCTCACAATGGGTGGATGCTCCTCTAGCCATCAAAGGGTTAAAGGGAACCTGTCACCTCTAATACACTTTGCTTCATAGGATTAAGCTAGTAAAATGGTATGCAGATTGGCTTGTGTTTTTTTCTTGTTTCTTTAAGATGTAGAGACTTGCTGCTGGGCACTTTGCATTCTGCAGTACAAGACTTCCCAGTCCTGAAATTCTCCTCCCACCTCCCTCCCAGGGAGTGCGTTCACGATTCCCTTCGTATTGATAGTCATCACGTATACTGTAATAGCAAGCTCCGTTTGTCATTATACTGAGCTTGCAAGGGGCCAGACACCTGGCCTGATAGGTGGGGGCAATATATATCTAGAGAACTTGAGTCATCCGTGACCTTTATGGTCATTTCCCCCCTCCCCACCAATAAATAAATAAAAAAATTAAAAAGATGGAAAAGCTCTCCCTGGGCTCCCAACCCCACCCCACAGCCATGCAGTGCTATACAGGACACTGCCTGGAGAACCCTGTACTCATCTAGCTGAGCAAAAACACAGGAGGGCATCCTTTAAAACAAGAGGAAAAGCAGAGATTTGGCTAAAACAAAAAGCAGGATTTTTGTTTAATTTACAGTAAAATCACGTATTTTACACACAATTTTGCCCCTCGTCACCTTATGTGAAGTGTGGGGGGTGTTTATTACACACAAGGGGAAAAAGAAAAAAAGACGCAAGCATGCCGCCCCGCTGCGACCCTGTCAGGATAACAAAATCAGACTACAGAGGAGGAGGAGATGGGTAAGCCGGGAGGGAGGGAAGCGGTGAGACAGTGGATTTTTGTGTGTGTGTGTGTGTGTGTGTGTGTGTGTGTGTGTGTGTGTGTGTGTGTGTGTAGGTGTGTGTAGGTGTGTGTAGGTGTGTGTAGGTGTGTGTAGGTGTGTGTAGGTGTGTGTAGGTGTGTGTAGGTGTGTGTAGGTGTGTGTAGGTGTGTGTAGGTGTGTGTGTGTAGGTGTGTGTGTGTGTGTGTAGGTGTGTGTGTGTGCGCGCGCGCAACAGGGGAAAACAAGGGTGCTTATTATACATAGACACTCTTGTTTTCCCCGAAAATCTTAGATATAATGTACACCTGCATATTATACGGTACTTTATTTACAGTAAGGATGTGGCTGTGTTGGCATTTTTTGTAGATACAATAGAGAGAACCATGTTAGAGGCTGAACTTGATGGATGCATGTCCTTTTTTCAACTATGTTATTAAACCCTAAGTTGCAGCTGGCTTCAATTGCTCTACATTTTATCTGTGCGTATGACTCACTGATACCCCTTTCTGATGGGGGTAAATAATGTTTCTTACAATGAATTCTAGAAGACAACAGGGTCACCTCTAAGGCTGTACTGTACCCGTTACCAGGAACAAAAGCTACAGATGTCCAGTATACGATAAAAGGTCAGAATTCTGCCACTTCTTTAACAGTCTCACCTGTTTGTACTAGGCACGTTTGCTGCAGATGGGAGCAACGCAGCTCTTCATTAGTCTCCCGCAGGGAATCCCGCTCAGCAACCAGCCTCTGGAGAGACAAGACGTGTATACGTCATCATTTCCTTCGTGTTCTGGCACAGCGGCACATGCACGTTGCTTTCTTAACCCCTTAAGGACCGGTGCGCAAGCGCGCTGCCGGCACTTGAGGACCACGGGGCTTTTTAAGTTCTGGTTCAGTGCTTCCAGAGTGGCGTGCAGCCGCGCTGGGAGCCCTGAACTCCATGCCTTGCCAGGACTGTCACTGGTCCTTAAGTGCCGGACCGCCTTGATGGTCCTGGCATCTCAATGGTCCTTAAGGGGTTAAAGGACAAGCAACATGAAACCCCTTCACATCAGTGGGATTTGGAGGATGTTTATTTGCCTCCTACAGTGCAATTGATTTGCTCCTGTATGGCACCAGCTGTTACTTAGTGCATCACCCTGAATGAGAAGTGGTTTTAATTTTCAAAAGTGGATTTTATCTTGGGCAATATTACTGTAAATTATTTAGAAAATGAATCCCTTGGATGATGGAAAGGTCTTCAAAGCAATATACTAGAAAAATATAAATCAAAAATACTGTGTGAAGAGCCATAAATTGTCTACAATGCTGGATGAAATAAAAAATGCCACAAAGGGGTATATACAGGGAAAATATTTTTTCAGGTGGGCGCTATTTCATAGAGTTCATTTGATTTCGGTATTATCTAAAATACTGGATATTTGTAGGCAGAGTGGGGAAATTTGTGGTGGGAGGGGAGTGCGCTGCTTTGTGTGGTTGTGAAACATCAGTCAAGATCCCTTTAAAGGAACAGTAAACTTTTTTTTTTTATGAAAAAACATTTTATAGATCTTTTCCTACTGAATAAAACTAGGTCACTCCCACTGCTGTCAGATGTTCTATTAAAAATTTATAACAGTTCAAATAACCAGGAAGTGAATTTACTGTGTTTACTTCCTGATAGATCTAACTGACAAGAAGTGACAGGCAGTTTCTATCACATTCTATGAAGAACTGACTTTCCTCTCCATTAGAATGTAACAGGAAAAACTAATTAGAATTTGACCACTAGAGGGCACTGCTAATATAAAAAAACATGGGTTTAAACTGGAAAAACTCTGGAAATATAAATCTCTTGGCAGTGGGAGTACCCCTCATTTTACCCAGTAGGAAAATCCCTACAATATATATTTTTTCATAAAAAAAGTTTATTGTTTCTTTAAGCATTTGCTTGATTGGAAGATTAACTGGTGGGTTGCGACTGAGGGAAGTGGTGGTAGCAATGTAAACCCTTCCTCCGAGTGTGTGCTGGATTGCACCCTCTGGCACTCAAAGTGTTGACTATATGCCCTTTTGTCTCATTTGTCGTATTCTGTTGGAATTTTACATATTTTGAATCTTAAAGGGAAACCGTACCTTAAGACAATTTATCAGAAGGACTTACCTAGGTTGCTGTCCTTCAAACACTTGTTAGTTGTTTCTAGTTAGAGGTTTTTTTTTTTGTTTGTTTGTTTTTTTTTTGCATCTGATCTTTTGCAGTTTACTGCTAGCAGGTTTCAGTTTACAGTCCGATAAAGACTAGTGACCCTTTTGTTCTATTCAGGTCTATGGAAGCCTATTGTGAGGTACACTTCAAGAAAGATCCCTATGTACAGGAAACTGCAAATAGAATGCAAATATGCATATGCACTCTTAATAATTAGGGGATTAGGGTTCAATACAAAATTACACCTACTTTTTTTTACGCTTTGAGTGCCATAAAGGTCTCACACACACACCACACCTACGTACACCTACCTACCCACCCACACGCACGCACACACGTACCTCTTTCTCCTTCTGCAAAGCCTCAAATTTTTCCTTCAGCGTCTGGAACTCGAATTGCCATTTCTCTGCTCTCAGTGACTCAGAGGAGTGCTTTTTATGGAGTTCCTGGATCTGAAATAAATAGAATGATTTACTATCAGTGCACAGTAAGCCTGTTATCTACATCTTTTAACTGGTTTGCAGGAGAATCTGAAGCAGCGTCCCACCCACCAACAGTGCCCTTCCGCACTCCTTGCCACTACTACACATGGTATAGGTTTGTAGTAGGGAAGGGCATTCTGCAGCCATCCTTCAGTTGTACTCAAACATCTGAATGGCTGCAGTTTGCTCACCTCAGGCCTCTGTATTCAAAAATCACACAGAGAGGGGGTAAAAATATATACAAAGGGTCCTATGCTCAAAAGGAAACAATGGCATGAACATTATTAGCATCAATACGGTCATTCTTCCGAAGTATTTTTTTTTTTTATACCAGTTAAGAGTATGAAAGATAATTTTTAAATAAATGATCTTTCATGCATTTAGTAAATCTCATCAAAACAAATAAGTCTCACAAAAGAAACGAACAAGAAATATAAAATCAAACCAGAAAATAAATGCAATTCTGATTTCTGACAAAACAGTGCTAATATTACCAATTTGCAAGTGTGACACAAAACATATTGTGATGATAAAACAGACTTTAAACTGCGTTGCGCAAACCTCTGGCACTCAGAGTGTTAAAGATCAAGGGAATGAGCGCAATGCACTGCACACCCCTCTGGTGCTTAAGGGTTTAAATTGCTCCTTTCACTCCGAGCTGGCCTTTCCTTATACAGAAAGAGGGAAGATTGTCCCTTGCTGTACTCCGCCCGGTCCCAGGACCGGATTCCAGATCTGAGGGGAGGCTGCTTGAGGTAAGTAAAAGGGGCAGGAGGGGGAAACATTTTGAGAGAATAAATGTAAAAAATGGCAGTTTTATAATGAATTGCTGTGGCGCTCACATCTTTCCAACAGGTACCCTATATTTTACCTATACAGAAAATACACTAAATGGCTAAAATCTATACCAATGCATAATTATTGGAACCTGGTGATCAAAGGGCGCATTATTATTATATATATATATATATATATATATATATATATATATATATATATATATATATATATATATATATATATATATATACACGCGTGTAGAATAATTACCACATAAAATAAAATCAATATAAATCGCTGAAAAGGGGTTCGCTTTTGAAACATCGCATGGTAAATGTCTTATGGCTCGAAGCTGCATTAACCATGTCAATGTGATTAAAATAGCTACACAAGATCCTTGTGCTGCATAAAAGAGCAAGGTTCTCATGTCGCCTCTTTAAACATTGCAACTGTTGTGCCCGCATACAGCTCCCATCATCCTTACCTTACCATGTAAGTTTAAAAAGGGACATGAAGACCCTTCAGACAATCCCCAACCCCCTTATACAGAGCTGCACCGGCTCTCTCTCCCCGCTCTGCCTGTCATTCTGGGATGTCTCTCTCCCCCCACTTCTCCGTGGTGTTCTACAGGAAATCCATGGACAGCAATTTAGGGTCCTACGGGAGCTCTATACAGGAGCTGAAAAGACAACTAAACCACGGAGCAGGACCTGTAGAACACCATGGAGCAGGGGAGAGACACACAGCCGGTGTAGTGCTGTGCAAGGGGGTTGGGGGGGGGGGGGGGTCTGAAGGGTCTTAATGTCCAGATTTAAACTTACATGGCATGGCACTTACATGGCAAGATAAGGATGATGGGAGCTGTATGCGGGCATGATGGTAGCGAAGTTTAAAGGGATAGTAATGTTTCATAATAAAAGCAGCTCTAATTAATCATCATAGTATTTGGACCTTGGAGAGTGTTATTTCAATTCTGCCAGAGTTGTAGTTCAAGAGTAATTCAATGACAAAGTATCCACCTCCTGCCCCTTTTACTGATGTAACATAACACTGTTCAGCCAGATCAGAAGGGAGGTGTCCAGGCTGACTGCAGAGAGGGACAATCTTCAATTAAGATAAGGGATAAACCTGAAAAACTTGTCAAGGGGGGCAGGGTTTTCATTGTTCTCATAGGAAGAAGATTGTCCCCTGCTGTTATCTGTCTGGTCTATGGACTGGATTCCACATCTGAGAAGAGATGGCTTACACTAGGTAAAAGGGGCGGGAGGGGAAACTTTGCTTACGACTCTCTCTCAAACCATAAAGGTTTGAGAGATGAGACATATCGTTCATGTTTTTTAAAGCCTACAATATAAAATAAAGATAAAACGAAGTATTACGATCCCTTTAAAGAGCCGACATTAGAACCTCGCTCTGTTCTCAAGTACCAATTTTAAACGCTGCGACATGGTTAATGCGGCTTGTAGCTGCACGACATTTACCATGCAACGTTTCAAAAGGATACTGAAAATGGAACGAGTCCAGCAAATACTTTGAGGATGCTGCTACTGTCCATTGGACCACGTGGCTTCTGTTCCATAGTAACAATCTGTAGACAAAACAAGCAAAAGAATCGCATTGCTTTAAACTGTAGTATTCAAATACTTAATAGTAAAAGATAAAAACTGTAGGCAATGCACTCACAAACAAGGACGACGACAACCCACCTCCTAGTATATGAACATAAAATTAGAAAGCAAGTGGTACTTATCAGCATCCAGAGTGCAATGAGCTCCCTGCACGCTGAAGTCGGGAGAGAAGTACCACTTGCTTTCTAATTTTATGTCTACACACCATGAGGTGGGTTCTCATCCTCCTCGTTTGTGAGTGCATTTCCTATAGTTTTTATCTTTACCATTAAACATTTGAATATTATACTTACAGGAGAGGACTTCTTTGTTTGTTTTGTCTACTTTCCATTTCCCACCCTGTCAGCTGAGGTTGGTCAATGGGCCACCTGAGAGAACCCGAATATAAAGCCTTGTGGAGAGCTGTCCACCTTGTGTTACGTGCAGAGGCAGGCAACCTTTGGCTCTCCGGCTTTTGGAGACTACATTTCCCATCATCCTCTACCAACTGTTGACTGGTTGGGAATGATGGTAGCATTGTTGTCCCCAGCAGCAGGAAGATAAAAGATTGCTTGTCTGTGCTAGTCTCTCACCTGTCGGCTCAGTGCTTCCACCTGCCCACGGGATGCATTGGCCTTGTGCAGCTCCTCCTCCAGCTGACACGTGCGCTGCATGTAGACTGTGTTCCTCTCCTCCAGAAGCTTCACCTGGCGTCTCAAGTCCCCCAAATCCTCCAGCTTCCTCTTATAGGACTCCACCAGTGATTCCAATTTCCCCACACGATCTGAAGAGTGTCTAATTAGTAAGGAAGCAAAATGTAGAGAGAAGAAGAGGACTGTTTAGAACCAAAGTGGTGTGGCTCCAAATTTTAACATTACTACCCTTATCATAAAAAGTCTTTAACCTATTGCAACGCTTGCTGTTCAGTTCTGCCAGTGTGCCCATCAAACTTCAGACCATATGCAGAAATTTAAAAGCGGAGGGATTCTGGAACAAACTGCTTGAGGGGACAAATTCAAATCCCGCATATTCCTACTGATCTAAACGGGACTACTTAACACACTGACTGCTAGAGAAGTTTAATGCCTCTTTAGCATCTAAGGGGTTAAACCAGACCACTTAACCCCTTCAGTGCCAGAGACATTTAGTTCATAAATCATATCACCTAACATGTAGCTGCTTTCAAAAGATAAATGGATACCTATCAGGCTGAGACAGTTTGTTTCATAGCAGTTAGAATGTGGATCCAGGAAAATATCCAGCTGCCATTTGGAGTCAGGAAGGACTTTTTTTTTTTAAGCTTACTTTGGGCTTAATTGGAAATGGCATCAATGTTTTTTTGCCTTCCTCATCAACTATGTTGCTATGTTAAGTTACTGTAAATCCATACATTCCCATTTCTTCTTTCAATTATCAACTTCTCATTAGGTTTTTCCCATCACCCGCCCCTTTCTCTTACCGAAGCACATCCATCTCATCCCGTAGCCCCTGGGCCTCATGTGCCAGTCCGGTCAGGTCCTGATTGCGCTGCTGCAGGTCTTGCACCTCCCGATCGAGCTCCTGGCATCGCTGGCGGTAGTCATCTCTTGAACTCTCCAGCCTGCGAGGAGGAATGTCCCCCCATTATTGCCACAGATAGAGTAGACCACCTTGCTAATAAAACAGTTCCTCCGTAGCTATATGAAACAGGATGTAAATGACACCAGCTCTCATACTTCTCTGCCAATTACCATTCTCTCACCCACCACCACATCTACATTGCTGACACCCTTGTGTTCTTGTAGCTCTGCCCATGGTCACACTCATACTCCAACTCATGGTCACACCCGTTGCTCCATCCACTGTTGAAGAGAGCTGGCCACAACCACAAATTAGTACAGTGGGTAAAACCAGCAAAAGCCATAGGGCACTTTACACTTGGATGCTCTAAGAGGATGTCTGCTTAGAATAATGGGAAGTTAGGTCATTGCCTTCTTTATCTTCTCCAACAATTCACTAGGAATTGTTCCTTTTCAGCTTATTTCCATCTTACCCCTCCTTAACTAAAAATGTCATCCATGCAATGGTTCCTACAATTAGACTGGCATCTGTAGACCCAATGTATCCTGATGAAGAACAAGGGGTTTCACAGAACAAAAATAATTAACGGTGGAACAAAGGTGGCTGCCAGACACTGTATGTATGGATATGTGAATACCAGTCAAGACTGGGGAGTCACTGTATGTGTGGCTCTGACTATTAGTGGAATAAGGCTTGGGAGGCAGGCACTATATGCGTTACTCTGTAACTACCAGTGGAACAAGGTTTGGGTGTCACACAGTGTACATGTTGTTCTGTTATTACTGCTGTCCCTGTGGAAGACAAAATATGTTGGTGTAATTTTGTTTTCTGCAAGACTTTTCTTGTTATAAGTACTATATTCCTAGGCCCATTGATTGTCTTGTACACTTCCAACCCATGGTTCCCTGTATCACGGGCGTCCCGGTGCTCTCAATCACATAACACCACACAGAATTCTGGGAATGCAATGGTAACTGAGTTTTGGAGTACTTGCTGGAGACAGGTTTTCTGATCAGTTTTAGTCATGTAAATATACATACAAGTGTGTTAAAGGGATAGTAATGTTTCACAAAAACAGCAGCTCCAATTAATCTTCGTAGTATTTGATCCATGGAGAGTGTTATTTCAATACTGTCAGAGTTGTACTTCAGGAGTAATTGAATTATATAACTTTCCGCCCCTTTTACCTAGTATAAGCTGCCTCCCCTCAGATGTGGAATCTGGTCTTGAGACCAGACAGCTCACAGCAAGGGAAATCTTGTGAGCATAAGGAAAATCCTACCCCCTTCACAGGTTTTTCCTTATGCTAATTGAAGATTGTCCCTCTCTGTGATCCATCCGGACAGTCTTGCTGCTCTGAGGTGAGCAGTGTTACATCAGTAAAAGGGGCAGAAGGGGGATACTTTATCATTCAATTACTCTTGAGCTACAACTGACAGAACTGAAATAACACTCTCTCTCTGTCTCCAATTAATCTTCATAGTATTTGAGTGGCTTTTAATGTGAAACATTACTATTCCTTTAAGTAGATAGTAAGATTTATAAAAAAGATCATACATAATTCCATAGTAAGAGTTACCTGTTTTGGAAAGTTTCATTAGCTCCAACTATGGCCATAATATCCCGCACATTACTGGATTACAACCCAAGCTCCACCTACAGAAAATACTATGCCTACAACATACAAGTGCATTTAAAAAAAAAATTTGAAAGTTAACCCCATGGCTGCTGGAGAGGTTGTCAAAGCAAATGCGCTAGAGACCTCTCTAGCATCCGAGGAGTTAAATAATGGTCAAAAAGAGGGTGTGTAATCGGAAAACTGGCCACCATAAAAATGGGAGCAGTGTCACTGCTGTGGCCACACCCATAGCTCAGAATGTGGGTGGGGCCAGCATTGCAGTGGCTTCTCTCACTACTCAAAATGAGGTGCTGCAGGCTGTTGATTACTCTGCCTAATGAGAATTGCCCGACTTAACAAGAGGTTGCCAGCAGTCATACACAGAAGAAAAGGCAGAGCAATTTCTCAACAAAGTACCAAAGAAGAGAGAGAAAAAAAAATGTAAACACTTGCATTGATTTAAATAGGGCTATTAAATTTTGAATGCTAGATAGATCTCCAAAACACACTGCATTCAAGGGGTTAAGAACCACCAGTTCAGATTTCCTGTTTCTTTGTCCCACAGTTCTTCCACTTGGTCTCTGTATATATTTCCCTCCAGGGATGGGATCAGGCAGTTGTTAAAACTTGTCCACTGACTCCCCCATTACCTGTAGTTCTCTTCCTGCAGCTGCTCGATCTGACTCTGTAGCAGGAGCATCTTCTTGCTAAACAACTGTGGAGATCCTGGGTCACCGTCAGTCTCCTCCTGCTGCTCCCGCAAGGCCCGGTTCTCACACATCAGAGTCTTCTTCTCTTCCAGGAGCATGGAAACCTTGAGGATGGCCAGAGGGGGGAGCAATACAGAAAAGAGAGAGGAGCAAAATCCCCAGGATGTAAGATGGGGAGGCAGACAAGTGTGTTAAGATGTTTGGACCGCAGGGGGGGGGGGGTAAAGCAATTCTGGAGTGTTTCTAAAACACTGTACCAGAGAGACTCATGTTACTCCTCCTGCTTTCATCATAGATACAATAAGGAAAACTAAGATGACATTTAAAGCACAACTTTCACTCAAATTTAAAGTGCCCCCCAAATCATTATGCTCATAGCGATGTGCATGTCAATACTAGTATTATCCTGATTAAGTCTGGCATGATTGAGTAAACCTACTTGTTCCGAGACTCAGAGGCAGGCATCAGAGCAGACATCTGTGTGCCTGCACTGTCCGTCCCAGAATCCTCTAGGATTGGTTAGGAGGAGTTACAATGTACCTTAAAAGGTACAGGAAGGTATTGATAGCGCAGGTGCACAAATGCAGGTACAGCAAGAAGCGTGCCCATCAGTCTCCTGACAAGATGGTTCTCTCAGTAATGCCGGACTTATTCAGGATAATACAAGTATTGATATGTGCATCGCTATGTGTTAATGATTTGGGGGACACTTTCATCGGAGCGATAGTTCCGCTTTAACCCCTTAGTGACCGACCGCGAGCGCACGCGGCCGGCACTTAACGACGGGGTTTTTTTTTTTCTGCATTGTAGCGAATGACTTCCGTGCCTTACCAGGTACGTCCTTTGTCACTAAGTGACATTTTTGCGTGACGTACCTGGTAAGTCACTTGTCGGGAAGGGGTTAAGAAAGAAAATACTTTATGGAAAAGGTGATTGATAAATGGAATAGTCTCCTGGCAGATGGTGTTGAGGCTAAAACAGTAAATTAATTTAAAGTGGAACTTTTACCTTAATTAAAGTTTGCATATTTGAAAACTGCCTAGATCTCACGTTAGCCAAAGAACCAAAAAAAAATGTACAGTTAAGGAGATATTTACACTATGCTAATGCATGCTAATTGTAGCACCTGTGCGATACCACTGACTTTTCAGTGACGTTTCATATGCTAATTAAGTTCTGGCCTGTACCAGGACATTTTCACTTTTGCTTTTCCCAGAAATAAGTGCGAATATCTCCCAAACTATACATCTTCTGGACATTTGGCTAACATAACATCCAGGCAGTTTTTAATGCGGTTTTCAAATATGCAGACTTGAATTAAGGTGAATGTTCTTCTTTAAGATAACTTGGAATGTATATTATATGGCTATTCTAAAAATAAAGTTAGATTATCTTTCAAAACAATTATCCCACTTCCTTCACAGCTACATCCATGATACAAAAGGAGTGGAGCAATATGGAGTCTTCCTGTTGCAGTTTCTGTCCTGGTTAAAGGGATTATAATGTCCAAAAATAAAATGTACATGCGATTGTTCAATATACTTTTTGACCTTGAAAATCAAATTAAAAGTTTCCATCTCCTGCCCCTTTTGAGATCATACCGACTTCAAATCAGAGTAGAAAGCCGGTCTGAACGAATCGTGACAAAGAACACTATTGTGTCAGCATGAGGAGAAACCTGCCAACAGGGGCAGAGTTTCCTTACACGGACTCGCACAATATTGTCCCTCATAGCGATCTGTCCGGTCAAGCAAACACTTTCAGATCTGAGAGGAGTTAGTATGGAAGGGCAAACTTTTAATTGGATTTTAAAGGTGAATATAAAAAGGTAGGGGTGTTGCCGACCATTCTATTCATTATGAAGAAGTCTATTGAACAATCGAATGTACATTGTGGACATTACTATGTCTTTAATGAAGACAGGCATACACTGTAGCAAGTTGCTTTAGCGGTTTAAGGCTTAAATTATATAAAATAAACATTTCCAGGAGATACTTTTTTTTTTTTTTTAAACTCTCCGAGTGCCAGAAGGGTAGCGTTGCGTACCCCACTGGCACTCAAAGGATTAACATTCCAAATAAAAAGGTTCTCTTGACCTTTTCATTCTGAGGTCGTAATTGTAACCCCTTGAATGCCAGAGGTGTACACAATATGTTGCACGTCTCCCTTTTACACTCTGGCACTCAAAGTGTTAGAAGATCATACAAACATGTTAATGTAAGCTTTTATTTATTTGTGGAGGGTGGTGGTGGTGGTGCTGGGCGGGATGTTTAGGCCATAGACATCTTTGGAAGGGCAGGTTCGAGGCAGCGAGGGAATAAAAGGTGACTGGTAACAATCCCGGGTTGCAGCAGGGTCTGCTGGCGCCAACATGCAAAACGAAGGTACATGCGTCATGCGGTAGCCTTTTACACACAGCCATTCCATTCCTGTGCAATGACGGCCTGTATTATGGTCTTGTGCACTGTGATAATGATGTACCAAGAGCAACTCTGGAGCACACCATTATTTATTAGTAGGCCAATAGAGGGAGACATTTTCATAGTGGACCATGTATAGACTATGCACAAACATTGGAAATGGAAAGTTTATCTCACCTGAGTATCTCAGCTACGGCGTTAATCTGGACCAAACCAAATACACTATAAAAGTGCTGCTTTATATGTTTTTGTATCCTAAGGTGTACTTTTCCCCAGAATTACCCCAATTCTTCTGATGCATCGGTCTCTGTGTTTTTGAAACGTACAAGGTCACGATCTTCCCCACTGTACAGCACTGTGGTATATGCTGGCACTTTATAAACCCCTGTGTGTGCACGCCAGAGGAGTATGCTGCTCTTTCTACCAATCTGGTGTGCAAAATGTTAATGAGTTCAGTGAATGGAAGTTCTGTCCCCCCCACCACGCACACACACACACAGACCAACGCCGCAGACCCTTTGCTGGGATGGGCAAGAGAAGGGTTAAAGTTGCTTGCATGGCATCAGCAATGCGGTTCATGCGGAGGGTTAGTGTTAGAGGTAGCGGACAGAGGCAGGTCTCAAACTCACCCAACATTTCCGGATGCCAAAACCAAACTCAGCTTAAAACCTTTTTAGAGGGTGAAATGACTCATTCAGGTGAGAGAAAACAAAGCACCCCAGTAACTCAAGTCTGCAGCACAAAATAATCCTGAAGCCAAAACGAGGTCAGCTAATGAGGGAACGGTTCCACTTCACAAGTGGTTGCACCTACAGTGAACTGTGGCAGAACACTGGGCTGTATTCAATAAACACAAGCATTTAAAGGGATAGTATTACTTCAAAATTACTGTCCCTCATATTGTAGCCCTTAATAAACTGAGTTAAATGACACCAGCGGCATCTCTCAGACCTTTATGGTTTAAGAGATAGCCGCTTTCAAAGTTTCCTCTCCCCTGATGTCAGCGTTCTGCTGCCAGCAGGGGAATCCGGTCCCGGGACAGGCAGAGGCTCTTATAAACAGAGCCGATATCTCCTTATGGAAGGAAAAATGATTCATTGAAACAGTCTTATAAGTGTGCTTGGTTACCAAGCACACATAGAAGATTGTTTCAATGAATCATTTTTCCTTCCATAACAAGATATCGGCTCTGCTGAAGAGCCTCCGCTTGATTCAGAGACCGGATTCTCCTGCTGGCAGCAGAACGCTGACAGCAGGGGAGAGGAAAATTTGAAAGCGGCTATCTCTTAAACCATAAAGGTTTGAGAGATGCCGCTGGTGTCATTTAACTCAGTTTATTAAGGGCTACAATATGTACAATAGTAATTTTGAAGTAATACTATCCCTTTAAGCACTTAACACTTTGAGTGCCAGAGGGGTATGCAATGCATTGCAATGTGTTGCATACTCCTCTGACACTCAAAGGGTTAAAAGCCTAATCAATGGGAAGGCTTATTTGTTCCCCTCTATGGTGCAATAGGCTTCCTCCAGAACTGCATGTTCATAGCTTATCAAAACCGGCCCATTACGCAAATAACAGAGTGAAACAACTGCTCATGTTATTGAGCCTCATTAAATTTCTGGATTTTTTTTTTTTAAATTGCAGACTTGAATTAACCAATCAAAAGTTGTTATTTTATGATCAAAGTCCCAATTTTCCAGAAAACAGCGGAAATCACACTCCATTGTATCCATTATTAAAATGATAAAATCCCTTTTGAATTCCAAATAATCAAAATTAAATGATTAATTAAAACCGAGTACATGTAATGGGATGTGTCATTCTAAATTAAAATTCAGCTTAAATAAATGGACTTGTGTGTCGAACATCTCCAGGAGTACTGGTCAGTTACAGATGTAAAATTAGGTGTATGTATCGTATATACATATGTATACAGTTCTGTGCGATTTCCACTAGATTTTATTGTTATTTGTGAGTAAATCTTCCCCTGTATTGAGGAACTGTGAGCGGGTCATTTAAAGTCCTAATTTTAAGGTTTTGGTTATGCTGCTCACAAATATTTAACCCTTTGAGTGCCACAGGGGTACGGAATGCATTGCAAAGCAATGCATTCCGTACCCCTCTGACACTCAAAGGGTTAATTTTCAGGAGACGTAAAAACTGTCTATATGTTTTACTAACCAATTGTTTGTAGTATAACTAGTACTTGCGGTATTAACTCTTATTGCCGGAGGGGTATGCAATGCATTTCAATGAGTTGAGTACCCTTCTGGCACCTAAAGGGTTAAACAATATTTTGTTGGCGACATGGGGTGGAACTTTGCCAATTTATTTTGGTCTTGTTTGGTCACACTGTAACGAATGTATCTAGGCAGAGTCCACACGCTGCAGACATTTTTATGGATAAGTTTGGCCTTAAACACAACTAAATTACTATACTGTGCTGGAAATTAGCATATAGTGCCACATCCTTTATTTCTCAAAACAAATTTGTTAAACACAGAGACAGATTTTAATTCTCTGTAAAACAAACCAAACATGTCTTAGTAAGACAGGTGCACTTTAAGGGTGAAGTTTGTGCTAATATTATATGAATACGTATGGCACACCATTCACAGATTAACACCTAAACTTACGACTATATAAATATTACATGGCTTTAAGCTGGCTGGGGGAAGCAATTTCCTTTGTATTCCTCACATCCTGGTCAGGAAGCTCTACCATGAAAATAAGGAGTGCAAAGGAAAATTGCTTCCCCTAGTCTGTGGAAAACAGCATGTGTAATATATTAAATACTAGTTGAAAAGGCGTGCATACCGGGCACATCGCCACCAGCAGCCTCGGCTGGGGGCCGGATCCTGCCTTCTTACTGGCTGCTCTGCATTCATGCACAGTACTGACTGCCCAAATGCGCCTCAGTAGTGCGCATGACTGCAGAGCGGGCAGTCTCTACTGAGCATGACTGCGTTGTGACAAACCTTTTAGCAAATGATTATATAGGATATAGATACAAACCATCTGTACCATAGAGGACATAAAGAACCCATTCTAAATCATGGCAAATGCTTATACCGCCTTGAATGTGAGACGAGACTTGTATGCATTGCTTTTCAATGCACTGGAGACCTCTCAAAAATTCAAAGTGTTAAAAAAACATTTACAATGAATTGGAATACTGGGATTGCTCATTTGTCCCCGATGGTGCAGATTTTTGCCCCAGAATAACTACACTTTTCATTACAGGATGATTAACTAGGTGTGGATGTATCTCTATGTTTATATCTGTAACTGTTAAGCTCCTTGAGGAACAGAGTTGTGTGCAGGCACTGCGTCTCAATGTACTGCGCTCCTCTATGCTCCACCAGGAGATAAAAGCTGCTCATTCATAGAAGTGCAGTATATTCGAGTTGCTTTAAAGGGATAGTAATGTTTGTTATAAAATATTTTGCCGAGTCTTCTTTAGAGTAAATGTAACACATTGCGGTATGTTTATCTACTTACTTTTGTGTAGTTCACAAAATATTAGTTGGAGAAAGTTCCCCCTCCCGCCCTACTTCTCGCAATGTCCCTGCTGCAGCTCTGTCTGTCCTGGAAGGATGCAGAGAGGGACAATCTTCAGTAAGCAAAGGGAAATACTGCACTCCTTCGTCAAGAGGGGCAGGATTTTTCTTATACTTAATGAAATCTGTCCCTCGCTGCTTCCGTCCCATCCCGGGACCAGATTTCAGATTCAGTGGGAGGCGGCCAGAAGGAGCGGGCAGCCGGAACTTTCTCCAGCTAATAACTTTTGAACTACACAAAAGTATGCAGATAAACATAGCGCAAATCTGTTACATTTACTAACAAGATGACTCAGCAGATTTATGGAGGGATTTGCCGCTTTAGATAGACCGGTCAGCCAGATTATAAAAGACCCACCACCTCTAAAACCTGGAGCACAGGCAATGTATGTAATGTTACAAGTGACAACATACCTGCTGTTCAAGGTCATGACAGCGCTGCATGATCTCACTTTTTTCATCGGTGTCCTCGCTTATGAAGTAATATTTACGGGACTGAAAGCGAAAAGGACAATAGAATCAAACGCTATCCTCTAATAAGAATAACCCTTACCTTACTATGACCAGAAAATCCTAATGGCTGTTACAAATGCTGGTGACCTCTATAGCATCCAAAGTGTTAACACTTTGAGCGCCAGAGGGGTACGCAACACAATGCGTTGCGTAGCCCTCTGGCACTCAAAATGTTAAAATCCCCAGTGTGTATTTATTTGTCTCCAATGGACCAACTGGTCTTTTCGGAACGGTTATGACTTTTCCTTTATAGAGGAGACCCATTTTAATCAGGAGTGTTTGGCTTTATTTGTGCTTTGAGAAAGCAGCAGAATTGATGCGAAACGCGTTAGCGTTTACCCATCACTTTTATTGTTTTTATCGAAGTCGGAATACATTTTATATATATTTTGTAGACAGCCATTGCATTGTTTGTTTGTTGGTCCATTTGATGTTACAGTACAGCTGATTGCCAGCGATTATCTCTCCACAAGCGTTTTTGTCAGCTTTGTTGATATCAGCACTCTGACCACCGATAAACGTGAGTGCAATACTTTACATTACACTATAGGGCACTTTCTATTTTTTTAAATTTTATGTCACGTTTGGATCTGTGAGCCACTCTAGCAGAGTGCATCTTAAGAGAGAAGCCCCAATACTTTGGGGAGTACCACTACTTATACTGTGTCTGGGGGCAGTTACATCCTCAGTTGTCTGGTTGCTGGAACTGGCGTATACTCTTATCCAGCCACTAATTCTGTGAGTACACACCTAGGGGTGTTGGTGACAGCAAGCTGATTAGCATTTGATCCCACACAGGGGAGCCTGTGGTTTTGTCTTCACTCCTTTTCTCTCTTTGCTACATTGAATACAAGGCTATACTTTTCTTAGCGTAGCTTTGGTGATATATCCAGGGTTAAACAAAACTAAGGTCAATTTGGAATGGTCATTTGATTCCCATATTTAAGATACAGACACATTTTTTCTTGCTTAAAAGGGATAGTAATGTTTCAAAAAAAACACAAACAAACACAGCAGCTCCAATTAATCTTCATAGTATTTGGGCCATGTAGAGTGCTATTTCAGTACTTCAGAGTTGTAGTTCAAGAGTAATTGAATGATAAAGTGTCCCCCTCCCTCATCTTTTACCTAGTGTGTGTAAGCCACCTCCCCTCAGATATGGAATCTGGTCCCCTGACCAGACAGCTCACAGCAGGGGATAATCTTCTTACTGTGAGAACAATGAAATCCCTGCCCCTCTTGAAAGGTTTTTCCTCTTATACTCACTGAAGATTTTCCCTCTGAGATCCATCCGGACAGTGTTGCTGCTCTGAGGTGAGCAGTGTTACATCAGTAAAAGGGGCAAGAGGGGGGATACTTTATCAATTACTCTTGAACTACAACTCTGATAGTATTGAAATAACACTCTCTGCGGCCCAAATACTATGAAGATTAATTGGAGCCGTTTTTTATTGTGAAACATTACTATCCATTTAATGATCAAATTAGAAGTTTCAGGATGTGATTTATGGGGTAAATCAAGCAAATAAAGGGTTTATTTTAGATTTCTAGCTTCAAAACTACATATAAAAATAGAATTTAGTGATAATTTGGGTGCAGTGAGGACTTATCTACAATATGCACAGACTCAGGCTCCACCAGGGGGCACTCACCTGGCTGTCGTAGTTAACATAAGTATCGCCAGTCACTGAATCTGTGGGGTCTTTGCTCAGGAGCTGTATAGAGATGTAGGTCAATACCCAATTAGTTTAACATTGTGTATGTATAGAATATATGAAATATATAAGCACACAGAAAACTGGACAGAAAAAAAAAAATTTCATCATATGCTGATAGCAATTAGAGAATATTAGGACACCACCAGCACCAGAATGTGTCTGTTTGCCCTCCCCTGTAGAGCACATCACCCACCTCCTGTATGGACTCCATCACTGCCTGTTGGACGGACTCCCCCAGGGTCATTATCTGCTGGATGTGCTCTGTGAGAAGGAGAGAGAGAAGGATAAACACACCATAGAAGTAAACAGGTTGGATTCAAACTCCGTTAGAACATCTCTGTTTAGTAACAAGTGTGCTCCCCCTCTCAGTAGCCACCTCTGCACATCCAGTACCTGCGATCAATTCCCATTTCCTCTGCCAGATGTCCTTTCCTCCTCCTCCACCATCTCCCCTTCTCTCCTGTTCCTCCTCCCTTCCACCTACTGACGGCTCCCCTTTCATGTTACCAGCTCCCTCTTCCACCAAGCCCCCTTTCCTGTCACAGCTTTCATTCCCTCCTCCACCACCATCTCCCCTTCTCTCCTGTTCCTCCTCCCTTCCACCTACTGACGGCTCCCCTTTCATGTTACCAGCTCCCTCTACCACCAAGCCCCCTTTCCTGTCACAGCTTTCATTCCCTCCTCCACCACCAGCTCCCCTTATCTCTCCTCCACCAGCGAGTCCTTTCATTATCCTATACCAGTGTCCATTTCCCCTTTCCTCCTCTTCCTGTTACTAGCTCCCCTTTACCCCACGCACTCCACCAGCTAATCTGTTCCTCATGTTAAACCAGTTCTCCTTTCCAGCTCTCCTTTCCTTCTCTTCCTGTTACTATCTCCCCTTCCACTGTACTCGACCAGCTAGCCCTTACCTCATCCTACTCCAGCTCCCCTTTCCTGTTACCAGCTCTCCTTTTCTTCTCTTTTCGTTAGCAGTTCCCCTTTTCTTCTCTTTTTTTTTACCAGTTCCCCTTACCCTGTTCTCCACCAGCTAGCCCTGTCCTCATTCTACTCCAGCTCCCTTTTCCTCCCCTTCCTGATACCAGCTCCCCTTTTCCTCCCCTGTTACCAGCTCCCATTTACTGCTCCCACTCCAGCAGCAAGTCTTTCCTCATCTTACGCCAGCTCCCCTTTCTGGTCCTACTCCAGCTCCCTTTTCCTCCTCCTGACAGCTTCCTTTTTCAATCTTTCCTTATTCTCTACCTATGTCCATTTTCATTTCCTTTTCCGAGAGCTCCTCCTTTCCTGTTACCAGTTTCACTTTCCTCCTCCAACAGCTACTCCATTTTCTGCTCCACTGTCCTCCTCCATCTCACCACCTTGTCAGTTACCATCTCCGCTTCCCTCCTTTACAGAACAACACTGTAGAATATCAGTCTCCACAAAAATGTGTTACCAACTGTACAGCATCCAGTAGCAGACTTACTACATGGAGATGGAGGAGGAGGAGGAGAAGGAGGTGGTGATGGAGGAGAAGGAGGTGGAGTAGGTGATGATGGAGGAGGAGGAGGAGGAGGAGAAGAAGGAGGAGGAGGTGATGGAGGAAGAAATTATGTATTTTAACGTTGGCAATTAGAGTGATGCTCCTCTTCACACCCTTCAGACCAGGGATAACCTATCATCCCCAATGGCTGGTTGGGGGACAATGGAAGTTTTAGTCTCCAACAGCTAGGGAGTGAAGAGTTCCCCCTGCCTTAGTAAATACCCCCCCACTTTGAACAAGCTGGTGAGGTAGTGTGTAAAAATTATTTATTTTTAATATATACTTTTTTTTTTTTTTTTAGTTTGTGGTGCATTGAAGGCTCCTTGAGTAATGGGGGATTCAGGAAGTGTTGCAGGAATTCTGAAATTGATCTTTATTTTTCAGGTTTTTAAATATTCCCCTTTGCTTTTAGAGCAACATATTTCATTAATACCTTCCATGCAATGACGGGGGTTAACAGGGCCAGATTTACATCTCAGGACACTGTAGGCACAGAAATCTGAAGCCCCCCCCCATTTGCCATTTCCCCAGTGGTCCAGTGGCAGATGTCTGTGCCTCCTTCTGTAGCTGCAGTTGCTCCGGCGTGGTCGCTTTAGGAATGCAGAGCGCTGGGAGATTATGTCATCTCCCAGCGCTCTGCATTAGAGCCGACAAGGGAGCAACAGCAGCTACAGGTCTGTGCCTTCTGTCTGAGCCGAAGAACGCACGGACCTTACCATGCGGTGAGTGGGTTGTTACTGTGCATAGCGAGCAGCACTGTGAACACACACAAAAAAAAAAAAAAAAAAAAAAAAAAAAATTATATATTTTAATTTCAATGACAGGCGCCCCTCCGTGGGGTGCGCCTGTAGGCAGATGCCTACTCTGCCTTACGGCAAATCCGGCCCTGGGGGTTAAAATAATGTAGTTCAGGTGAGGCTAGGGAGTGAACAGTGCAGATTTCCCTTGAACCTCAAATGAATTTAGCAGATATCCCGTATATCCCATAACTCCTCCCCTCATTAGCAAGGTCTGGACACAGGGCAGACACGTTGATGCCCGCGCTTCTTGGCATACAGATATCAAACAGGAACAAAACTGTCTGGTACAAGAACAATGGGGCAAATGTAGAAACCAAATGTGAAGCAACTCTGCAGCAATCCAACTGCAACACTGGAAAGAAAAAAAATTCCCAGATTCCCCGTTGATTTTAATTATTCAACCTCTTGAATGTAAAGAAATGCATTGGAGACCTTTCTAGCATTCAAGGGGTTAAAAGCTACATTTAACCCTCCAGGTACAGATGGTTAAAGCGGAACCATCACCCTATATCACCCCCACAATAATTAGGCATATGGCGATTAGCTTCTTAACAGTGATATTATCAGCGTTCTGAAGTAATCCTTCTTCTCAGACCGGCGGCCAGGCTTGCACACAGACATCTTGGCTTAGAGACGTCTGTGTTCCAGCGCTGTCCGTCTCGGTCTCCTCTACTAGGCATTGCATGATACCTTAAGGTTCAGTAAGGGACTGACAGCACAGGCTGTCAGTCTCGGTAAAAGAAGGATTGCTTCGGATCATGGTACTTGTGCCAGATAATAATTCTGTTAAGATGCTAATTGCCATATGCCCAATTATTGGGAGGAGACTTTATATAGGCTGATAGTTGCGCTTTAAAATCAATGGGTCCATTATGTCTGTTCCCTACAGAACAGTAGGCTTGCCCCACAATCGGACAAGTTTTCACTTTATACATGTGCATTCCTGTTCCGTAGTTTTAGAACTATATTCTGGGAAAACACCTGCGGCCCTCTCTCTCACCTTCCTTCTTATCGCAGCTGATGGCACAACCCAGGACCAGCTGCACCATCTTCCTAAGCTCCCCTGTATTCGAGAACTCTCCAATCAAAGCCACGTCCGGGATGTGATCTTCTGAAACCGGGTGAGCCAAAACCTGCCCAGGAGTAAAGACGCCCAGTAAATTATTAGCAATTACATGCAATATAAATAAATCAGTGAAACAAAGGCTGCATTACTGAGGGGGACATGAAGAAGTAGAAAAGTAATGTGTTGTGTACCCATATGGCACAGAAAGGGCTATATCCCTACAAGCACAAACCAGCTGTCAGTTAACATGTAGCAAAGAGGAGCCAAGAAAAGACAGGGCAACTTGACCCATACTAGTTTTCTCATGGTAGTATGCACTACATCACTCAATGGACTAAAAGAAAGTTCAGTTGGTAAGGAAGACAATCCCCCTTTCTGTTGAGTCATCAAGGGACGCAGGGACCGTGGTGACATCCCAAAGGAGTCCCAAAAAAGAGAGAGGGACAGCAAAATAGAGAAAAGCAGTCATATAAAGTCTGTGGCCAAAACACCCACCTTGGAATGCCAACATAAGAGGATTTTAGTCTTACCTGTTAAATCCTTTTCTCTTAGTCCATACAGGTTATTGGTAACTTTGGGTAGGCAATCCGCCCCTTTAAGTAGGCAGCAACAATTCTAGAAGTGAATGCAAGGGGTGGAGCCTACCTTCCCTCCTTGGCTGCAGCTAGCCAATCATCTCCAGTAAGATTTGAGACACTAACTATTGACTAGATAGTAGAAAGGAAAGAAGACTCCTGTAAGCATGACCCCGAAGGACCCCCACAGTCTGCCACAGGAGAGCCAAGCACGGTTCCTTGACAGGGTGGGAGACCAGTAACCTGTATGGTCTAAGAGAAAAGGATTTAACAGGTAAGACTAAAATGCTCTTTTCTGTCGTCAAATACAGGTTACTGGTAACTTTGGGATATCCAACCATTGAGTTTCCCAGAGGCAAGAAGTAAGGCAAGGACCAGGCGCAAGGCCCCCAAAGTCACCAGAACAAATATGAACCATCAGATCAGAGATAGCCCAACAAACAATGAAGCGTCAATGGACACTGAACAGAGATAACACCACCCCAGGAACTGTTACACAGCACACTGAACTACCTTATGAATAGTGGACTTAATCCAAGACGCAGTGGTCACTTGGGATGCGGGTCTCCTTGCCCTGGGGCCCTCAGGAGTGATAAACAGCACATCAGACTGTCGAAAGGACTCAGTGCGTACATAAAACTTGGGACAACGCACCAAGTCTAACAAGTGGAGATCCCTCTCCTTGTCAGAGGTAGGGTCAGGGCAGAAAGAAGGCACCACAATCTCCTGATTAATGTGGAACTCAGAAACCACCTTCAGGAGAAAATACTCAGAATTGTGAAAGACCAAAAAGGGTGGTCTACAAGACAGAACATGCAACTCCGCGACACGGCAAACTGACACTAATGCCAGGGGAAAGGCCATTTTCCACGTCAGCAGGCGTAGAGGAATACTAGCCAAGGACTCAAAGGGAGGGTGCTGAAGGACACCCAAAACCAATTAAGGTCCCACTGAGGAGCGGGAGACTTGAAAACAGGACAAGTATGAGCAACGCCCTGGAAGAAAACCTTGACATCAGGAAGAATAGCAATGCGCCTCTGAAAGAAAACAGAGAGAGAGAGTGCAGAAGTCTGAACCTTAAGGGAACTCAAACTGAGACCCTTATCCACACCATCCTGTAGAAAGGATTTTGTTCTTCCTACAGTCCTGGCCTGAGACAGGTCCCTGTTAGCACACCAAGAGAGAAAGGTCGACCAGACACGATGGTAGGCCTTAGAAGAAACAGGTTTGCGGGCACTAAACATAGTAGCCACCACACCAGAAGAAAAACATTTCTTCCTCAGTATTGAGGATTCAATTTCCAAGCAGTCAAAACCAGACAATGAACATCCTCCTTCCACAGGTAACCCTGTAGAAAAAGATCCGGACGGCAAGGGAGCCAGAATAGCTCCACCACTGACAGATCCAGAAGCTCCGGAAACCAAGCCTGTCGAGGCCAGTACGGAGCAATCAGAATGACTGGACAGCACTCCAGTCTCAGTTTCCTTAACACCCTGTGCAACATGGGGATGGAAGGAAAGATGTAAACCAGAGGAAATAACCAAAGAATGGACATGGCATCCACTACTAGAGCTAGAGGATCCCTCCAGCAAGAGAAGAACATCGGAACATTCCTGTTGGCTGGTGTTGGAAGGTCCTGTAAGCCCAACTGAAGGAAGTGGGCGGCAAGTGCAAGAAGTTTTGCCTTCTCTTCAGCAGTTCACTTGCACAAAAGTAAGGCTTATCTTCAAAGTGGAGCACCGGGGGAGGGAGGGAAGAGGTCTGCTAACACTATTTTTTTCATTGTAAAAACTCTCGTGTATAACACACACACACCCCCACTTCACATAAGGTGAAGTGGGGTAAAATTGTGCGTATTATACCCGAGATTTTACGGTAGCTGAACGAGACTTGAGTACATAAGCTTGTCCAATAGTCCAAATAAGCCATTAGTCAATCATGACTTTAGAAACAGACCTGCCCTTCCCCCTAGGGCCTTCAGGTATGACAAGCAAATGAAGGTTTGTCTGTAGTATTCAGTAGTTTTGATGTAATGCCAAAGATATTGAACTACATCCAGGGAAAGGAGTACTTCCTCCACATTGTTGTGGAAAAAAAAAAAAAAAAAAAAAAAAAAAAAAAAAAAGGATAAAATTTCCTCAGGGAAATGGCCCTCATGAACCTCCTGAGGTCACTCAGAAGACTGACAGTTGGTTAGTGCTCAGAGGAGTAGAGAGAACAGGAAGTGGAAGATGAGAGAGTTAAGTGCCCCGCCCCTGGTGGGAGGAGCTCTATATCCCATAGTTCCTGCATCCCTCAAAGACGCAAGAGAAAAGGAATGTATTCTGGTGACAATAACATGGGGCAGTAAGGCTTAATACCTATAGAAAAACTTTACAATTTTATAATTCAGAATGGTTTCATTTACACTTTTTTAATCTACTTAATATGAGATTGTATATCTATGTGACCATTTCACCTTAAAGACAGTATTGTCTGAATATTAAGTCAGTCGATTATTAATTATACTTTTTTTTTTTTCTTTTTTTTTTAAATGACGAAATGTAAGTGTCCTTAACGTTGTCTTAATTTTAATTTAAAATGCCCCTCCCGCCCCTTTTCCATACGTCACTCTGCCGTCCCTCAAATCTGAAAGCCAGTCGCTTGACCGGACACATCAATCAGTATAACGACAACCCTGCTCGCCTTGACGAAACAGGGTAGGGTTTTCCTTATACTTACACAAGATTGTCCCTCGTCGCAATCCGTCCGTACCAGCTTTTAGATCTGGAGAAAGTCAAGGTGATGTAGGGAAAAAGGGCGGGAGGGAAACCGTTTTTATACAACAAAAAACTAATACTATAACGTTATGGACACTTAGAAAGGTACATTTTATTATAAAAAGGTATAATTAATGATTGACAATAACTTAAAGGTATAGTAAGGTTTTAAAATAAATGCCCCGTAAAGTATCTGCCATAGTTTTTTTTGTCCATGTGCAGCGTTATTAGAATACTATCCCCTTTGTAGTTCAAGAGTAAATAAAGTTATAAAGAGTCCCCCTCCTGCCCTTTAATCTCTTGTAAGCCCCCTCTCCTCAGGTGTGGAATCCAGTGAACTGACCAGACAACTTGCAGTGAGGGACAATCTTCTTGCTGTGTGTATAAGACAAACCCTGCCCCCCCTCCCCCCATGACAAAGCAGGCCGGGTTTTTCCCTTATTCTCGCTGTAGTTTGTCCATCACTGTGCTCCAGCTGGATGTTCTTGCTGCTCTGAGGAAAGTAGCATTACGTTTGTGAAAGAGGCGGGAATGGGACTCTTTATAACTTATTTACTCTTGAACTACAACAGGACAGTATTCCAATGACGCTGCACATGGACAAAACTATAAAGAATACTCCACATGGCATTTACTTTACAACAGTCGTATCCCTTTAATATGCAGACATTACTATTCATTTAATAAATATCATATTTTTTCACATAGTTCGGCAAAGTGCTTCTTTCCAGCAGTTGCCAACCGCAAATCCCATCATCCTCACCTGGGCTTTAGCAAGCTGACAATGTTGGGTGCCTTAGGCCAGCAGCTTGCACATTTATCTTTACAGACAAAAAGTATATATGTTGCCCTTAAAAGAAAACTACCAACACCTAACAATATCCCTCCACTTATCCTACTATGACCAGGAAATCTCAATGGCCACTAAGAAATGTTTCCCTCATGCATTTGTTGCAGAGAACTTCTAAAATCAGTCCTGAATGTGATATCCATGGAGGCAGACATGACAGTTGCTTGCAGCTTTTTCAAAGTAAAGCATCAGAGAGCATGAGACTACTTAACCCTCCAGCACCAGAATGGTGTAACACACTGCAGTGCAATGCACCGCACACCCCTCTGGTACATGGTACTTTTGCGTCTTGGGGTCGTGCTAGGAGCTGACATGTCCACCTCCATGGACATGACATCCAAGACTGATTAGCACTCAAACAAATGCATAAGAGATACATTCATAAGCGCCATTAGGATTTTCTGGCATAAGAAAGCAACTGGGAGGGATTATTAAGCCTTGTTAGTTCTCCTTTAACCCTGTGAGTACCAGAGGTGCGCAAAACGCACTGCACATAACCCTATACCATTCAAAGGGTTAACCTTTCCATCTAAAACATGGATAGGTTCTCCAGCAACAGAGCCAAAAATTGCCTTCACTTGATGTAATAGATTAGCGACACGGATAAACTCGGTGCGATAATAATGGAAATGTTTATGGCACAGCTATAAATGCTTTGTTTAGAAGAAGGAACTGGCAATACTCACATCCTGGTAATACTCCAGCACGCTCTGCAGGATCCGCTTCATATTACTGACCTGTGAAACACACAAGCCTATGATGTGACTGCACATACTAAACAGCATGACCCAGTCAAGTCCTGTTTGACCTGCCACTGCAGATGCTTGTTGACCCTGTAAATTTCCCTTAACCCTTTGAGTGCCAGAGGGGTAGCCAACGCATTGCGAAGCCCCTCTGGACTGAAAGGGTTAAAATAAAACAAAACATGACAATAGAATTATTACTGCGTTAACGAGAATTATCCATCGTTTCTGGACTGACAGGTAGGATGGAGCGCAGACATCTTTCCATAGTGACGTCTGAGCACCTGCGCTGTCAGTCCCTTTTGGAGCCGAACGGCTCCTAGCAACGTCTCCTAGAGCAGGCTGGGACTGACAGTGCAGGCATGCAGACATCACTATGGAAAGATGTCTGCGCTCCATCCTGCCTGTCAGTCCGGGAACAATGGATAAGTCTCCTTAACACAGTAATAATTCTGGTGACTAGCGCTACTGAGCAGCTAGTCGCCAGATGGGGAATTATTGGGGGCCAAGTTTTTTAGTGGTGGTAGTTACATCAAAAGGTACTCCGACTGCAGAGAGGTGTTTTATTCAAAAGTAATTGTAGCTCAAACTTAAAATTTCCTAGGTTCAATATCCCAACAGTGGCGCTTTTGCTATACCAGAACCTTCCGTAGGATGGTGTAGCAACAGCAGCACTAAGGACATTAAAAAAAAAAAAAGTCCAAGTGTGACCTACAATAACTTTTGAATAAAACACCTCTCTGGAAGATAAACCCTACAATATATTTTTTCCATATTAAAGTGTTACTATCCCTTTAAGAATTACATATATGTTGCTAGATATTTTTGGTGATATAAATAAGCCTAAATGTGGCATCATGTGGAAATTTTTGCCAAATCTGTTTCTTTACTTGGCCAATATTACCACACACTGTGCTATGAATGAATGCAGAGACCTCACAGACTGGTGGTGTATGTAACTGCATAGAGGCAAGCTTGGCCTCAAACAGAAGAAAAGAATAACGTGCAAAGATTTCATTAGAGCGGAATTTCTATCAGATTAATATTGAGCCCCAAATCATAATTACATTAGCGATATGCATAGACGCAGCAAATATTCTTGAAAATACGACATTACAGAAATTACAGACATTTACAGCTGACGTCAGGAGAAGGGGAGGGAGAGGGAATTTTCAACGCCTATTTCTTTCAAACCATAGCGGTTTGAGAGAGAGAGTGTTTGTGCCATGAATTTCTTCTCCTTTACAAAACTATAAAAGGTTTTTATGGGACATTACTGTCCCTTTAACAGTTTTAGTTGTAGAAAATGTATCATCATCGTCTCAGAGAGATTTGTTTTGTATTTTTATGTGATGGACTCTGGCAAAATGGAGTCAAACGTACCTTTAATCTCCAGTTCTCAGTGGTGTCCTGCTTTATCCTCGTTAGCCAGGCCTCATTAAACCAGGATGGGTCTCTGAGGGGAGTGGAGAGAGAAACATTAGAAGAGAATGTTTAACCCTTTGAGTGCCAGAGAGGTGTACAACGTATCGCAACAGCTCTCTGGATTAAAGTGGTTGATAGAAACGAAGAAGAACAAGAGGACGAAGAAGAGAACATGGTATGTATGTATGTGAAAGACCTAGGTAACAAGAGAGGAAGTTTGGGGTGGGGGGCACAGAATGAGGAAGGATCAGACAGGTGGAAAGGGGATAAAAGTGGGGAAAGAATGGTAGAAATGGGACTAAGATGACACATAATTGATGGGACAAGAATTAAAGCAGAACTTTCATCTTAAATAAAGTCGCCCTGCAATAATTAAGCAGGTAGCGACTAGCTTTAGAATATATATATATATATATATATATATATATATATATAACACCTTTCAAAATCAGATGTCTGCGCTGTCAGTCCCAGTCTCCATTATGGTACATTGCAGTGTGCCACAAGGTAACCAGAAGGGACTGACGGCACAGTCGTGCAGTCTGCACTAACATGGCTGTCAGTCTCCGAAGATAAAGGATTTCTTTAGAATCAGCTAATATTGAAAGGTTATATTATATATATATATATATATATATATATATATATATATATATATATATATTATAAAGTTAGTCGCTACCTGCTTAATTATTGCAGGGCGGCTTTATACAAGATGAAAGTTCCGCTTTACGTGTACAATAATATTGGGATGGGGGAGAAATGTGTGGGAAGTGGGTAGAGGCAATAGAAGAAATGGGAGAGAGGGAAAGGATTGGGTAGAAACAATAAGGTCAGGGGTGGTCAATGGGATGAACACAAACTGCTGTTGGACCACAGCTCCCATCATCCCCCACCAGGCGTTGACTGGGGGGGGGCACAATGGGAGTTGTAGGCCAACAACAGGTGAAGAGTCTACTGTTGTCTACCCTTGAATTCGGCAGATGGGGAGGGGGAGACAGTAATAGGGAGAAAGAGAGTAACAGCAGAAAAAGAAGAAGAGGGGAGGGCTGTAGAAGAAGAAAAACGAAAGAGAAACCAGAGGAAAAGTGGGAAGAGGCTTAGAACTGGAGAAAAGCACAGGAGAAACAACAAAGAGCCCTATTCAGGAAGCTAATGTAGACAAAATCACCCAAAATCCTTATTGACTTTAACAAAGCTGACCTCTGCATTCATGAGGGGGGGTGGGGGTGGGGGGGGTTTAAAGACCCAATTTAACCCTTTGAATGCCAGAGAGGTATCCAAAACCTTGTGGGCTAAAATCAGTGGGGATTTTTATGGATTGTCACCCATTAAGGTGTAGATGGTTTTCCCAGGGTCCTAAATCCCTCCTATCCACCAGGGGTCACTGTTCTACAAGTATGAATTCCTGACTCAATCTTACATTCGATTCAAGACCTGTGCGATGGCGACTCCTCCTGTCAGATCTTCATAGGACCTACAGGGGCCAGGGACCTGGAACGTCTGCATCTAGGGGTGCAAAGAGAAAGGTATTCAAGGATGGACGAATAGACAGAATTGGTAGTGGACCACGCATATACAATATTAATTACAAGTTGAGGCAGTTAGTACCCAGCTAGTCTCATTGACGCCTTGGGGGAAATGATCAGCATGTACATCTGTTTAATGTCAGGATGTCATTTTTCTAGGTAGTTATCTAGTACTCTACAAGTGTACTTTGGATGTGGGTCTGTAAGCAAATCTCAGTAGGTAAAAGGGAAACTCCACAGCAGAGGTAAGTAACCTCTGGCTCTCCAGCTGTTGCAGACTACATCTTCCATCACCCCCAACCAGTTGTTTTCTGGTTGGGGATGATGTGAGTTGTAGTCTGCACAGGCCTACCTCTGCTCTACAGCCACATCTTAAAGAATGGTTCGCCATTTAACAAAACTGAAACGTAAAACTTGTCACTACACCCAATAAAGATGTTTGTCTATGATAGACTCTTGAGTGCTCCGTTATGGATGTGTGTGTGTTTGTGTGACGCACAGCTAGAAAAATATCTGTGATGTTCACTAGTCAAAATATGAAAAGTTACTATGAGTTGAACAAATTAAAAAAAAAACAAAAAAAAACTACTACACCTAGTAGTCAAATAGGGATTTTACAGCCACTGACAGGGTGTAGATATATAGATGTATATAAAATACTTCCAAAATGTAGAAGTCAAAAGCAAAATTTTAGAAGATTGTGCTCCCAAGACTTTTCCAACCCTGATAAGACAGCTATATGTTATAAATTACTCATGTAACAGGGCACCCCACATAGTTGATGAGGCTGGAAAAAAAAAAATATATATGCGTCAAAGTCCAGCCCATGCAAATCACCCCTGTTGATCCAGAAGAAGGAAAGAAATAAAACACAACATTGAAGCCATTTCCAATACAGAGGGATGTACACTCTGAGTGACCAGAATCAGAAGCGGTAGTTAATGCTTCTCCCCAGAGGTGTACATGATAATGTAATAAAGAGGTGATTGGAGATCACTTCGCCAGAGTGATAAACTCTCCAACTCCTGTATTATACTGTGAAGCCAATGCACTAACATTTTTGTCCAACTTTAGAAATTCCTCTAGACTGTAAGCTCTCACGAGCAGGGCCTCTGATCCTTCTGTTCTCCACATCTGATTGTACTATTTTATACCTCTGTATGTCCATTCCCAATTGTACAGTGCTGCGGAATTAGTTAGTGCTATATAAATAAAGAATAATAATAATAATACTAATACTTAGTGCATTGGCTCCATAGGATAAAATAGGACTTGGAGAATTTATAAGACTGGAGAAGTAATCTCCGCTTTATCACATCTTGGTGCATATCCACCTCCAAAGTCACAGAACTCCCATACCCAGAAGGCACTAGTCTGGAGGGGTTTCACGACACCCGTTGTTAAAAAGGTGTTGTCGCATAGCTGGGACATTATTAACACAAAAGTTGTTACAACTCAGCCAGTACAAAGAGGTGGTGTTGTCAGGGCTCAAAATTTCCAGTCGTCACTAGCCAATGGCGAGTGAAAATTTAGCCCTGGTGAGTAGAAATTCAGCCCTGGTTGGTATGTTATGGATTGCAGTGGCGAGTAACTTTTCAGGTCTGGCTAGTAGCAAAGGACTTCAAATTTTAAGCCCTGGTGTTATCACTGCATTCTATGAAGCACTGTACATGGAGGCTCACCACTGCCACCAAATGCAAGCAAAACTGTCTGAACACCACAGTTTAATATAAAACAGCCAACAGTTTGGGCAGTTATAACTTTCGAATGATGGCTATCCCAGCAGTGGGAGTGTCATTGTTTTACTTCGCATGGAAAGCCAAACTAAGATATATATGTATTTTACAATTTTTTTAATACCATTATAAAAATGTACTTATTTAAAATGCGAGGAGATTGTTTCTTACCCCTGCTTTAGTGTCAGACAGTCGGTTCTCCAGCTGTTCTGGACTACAACTCCCATCATGCCCAGCCAGATACTGGCTGGTTGGGATAAAGGCAGATGTAGTCCCCAACAGATGGAAACCACATTTTGTTTGATCCTGGTCTAATGCCATCCATCAGTGTGAGGCATAACCCAGTATGTAGAGCAGTATAGAAACACACTTAAAGGGATAGTAATGTTTTACAATAAAAGCAACTCCAATTAATCTTCATAGTATTTGGGCCATAGAGAGTGTTATTTCAATACTGTCAGAGTTGCAGTTCAAGAGTAATTGAATGATTAAGTATTCCCCTCCTGCCACTTTAACTGATGTAACACTGCTCACCTCAGAGCAGCAAGACTGTCTGGATGGATCACAGAGAGGGACAATCTTCAGTGATCATAAGGAAAAACCTGTCAAGGAGGGCAGGGTTTTCCTTATGTTCACAGTAAGAAGACTGTCTCTTACGCTGTCCGGTCAAGTGACCAGATTCCACATCTGAGGGGAGGCAGATTACACTAGGTAAAAGGGGCAGGAGGGGGATACTTTATCATTCAATTACTCTTGAACTACAACTCTGACAGTATTGAAATAACACTCTCCATGGCCCAAATACTAAGATGATTGATTGGAGCTGCTTTTATTGTAAAACATTACTATCCCTTTAAAGGAGAACTTTCCCCAGGGACAAATTACTTAATTTGCTGAACAGAAGGACTGACTTAGATGGGAGTCCTTCAAAGAAGAGTCCATTTTATCACTTAATGTATTGTTTACATTGCATCTGCAGCATCCTGTATATCAGGGGTGTTGAAGTTCTGTCCTCAAGTTCTGCACAACAGGCCAGTATTTAAGGTTTTCCATTCTTGAGTACACATAAAATCAATCAAAATGAATGAGTCACTGACTAACTCACTTTAGTCAGGGAAATCCTTAAATCAGGGCCCATTTGTAGCCCTTTAACACCTGTTTATATTCTTTGTTTAACAATTTCCAAGAGACAACAAGCCAGCTACACAGGACTTCCAGTCATGGAAGGATCTGCAGTTGTATTTAATATCAGGACCGGGAACAAATTGTTGCAAATTGATATCCAAGTGTTTCTCTATACCAACAAAAGTGTTTTTACATTATAAGAATTAATAACTTTAAGAGCCACTTGTATCTAGGCTACAGCTCCCATTTCTCTGAAGTGGGTTAATCAACATTTGTTCTCAAGAGCTACCAACAGTGAATATCTTTAAGATATCCCTACTTGAGCACAGGTGGCATAGCATGCATGGTTGGTAGCTCTAAAAGACCAGGGCTGGCAGCTCCTGCTCTGAAGCTATACCTCTGAATTCAGAACAGTTATTCAATATGCTGAAAGTATGGCTCAGCGTATAGGATAGGTCTCAGGCACACACTAGGTTATACCACAACAATTTGAGTGCCAGGGAGATATCAAACACAATGTGTTAGATAACTCTCAGGCGCTCAAATGGTTAATATGCAAGTTACATCTCTGAATCTAACTCATTATGAAGTGTTTTTCAAATATGCACCAGGTCATACCTCACTGTACGGGGCTGTTATTTTGTATTCTCATACATTTTTAAAGAGCCATAAAGGCATATTCCACAGAGCTGTCTAACTGGGGAACTTATTACAAACACATGATACAAACAGGTGGAGCAGATGCTGCTCACAGGAGCTTACAATCAAAGCCTGGATACTCTCAGGGAAAGAAGCAGTTATCTGCCAATCTCTGGGTGATAACGCATGGGGCAGATACAGGACACTCTCTGGGTTATACCTATGAACAGGGTTGGGACAAACTGAGGTCCTCCAGCTGTTGAGCGCTACAATTCTTATCTCCAACCAGCCAACTGCTGGCTGGGGATAATGGGAATTGTAGTCCTCAACAGCTGGAAGGCCTCATGTTTCCCAAGCCCTCTATGGGCAGTTATCTGAAACGCTCTGTGTTATATATCAGTAACATGGGCCAGTTTAGCAGGCACTCAGCGCCTGGATATATAAAACAGTTATTAACCCTTTGAGTGCCAGAGGGTATCCAACGCATACCCTCAAAGGGTTATGGCAGTTATCTACAGCAGAGAATAATACACTGTATCTGTAGTTATATAACACTGTGGGAGAACATACGGGAAAACAATTCTTAAACTGTCTGGTAACTAGCTAGCACTCCCATCAGTGGACAGATAATAATACAAAACATATACCCATGTGAGCAGGGAGTCGCATAGCTCCCCTTTCCTCTTGCCGCTCATGGTTGCTCTGCTGCCGGCTCCTCCTGTCCCTCTACTCCGAGGCTGCACTTGTTCCGTACAGGCCAAACCCTTCCAAATCTCACCGCTCCTGTCCAACGCCGGCCACCGTACAGCCACGTAACGATAAAGGCGTGACCCTCGACACTCCTCCTCCAATCAGGATACAGCTTTGCCCCGTTACCATGGGCAACACTTCCTCAAGAGGCGTCTATAGGAACATGAAAGAAAAAGTTGTGTGAATGGCGCTACCTGATCAAAAAAATCAGTAGTCCTAATGGTTAACTATGGAGTGTCTGTCGCGCAGTTTATGACTATAAGTGTATCATGCTCTGCAGCAATACAACTAACATTAATGTTTCCTTAAACTTCAATATATGCGTTTATAAATTAGTGTGTAGAAATGAAATACTTTGGTCTTGCTCTAAATCATTTAGTTACACAAAGAGGTGTCAATAAGTCACGAAATAACCTAAACAGTATCAGTAATGCCCCGCCAACCAGACCCTCCCCCAAACAACACCCTCTAAACCCAAATTGTCCCTTCTTGGCCATGTGAGATGTTGGTATGTATACTAAACAAGGTAAATCCTGGCCTGTTGGTGGCACATGAGGATTGAATTTGGACACCCCTGAAATATGTTTCCAGTGGGTACATTTCTTATATATATATTTTTTTTTCTTCTTCAGAGTGAGATAACCTTTTTAAAGTTGCCTCCCTTAAAAAAAATTTTTCTTGTCGTGCAGCAATACTAAACATAAGAAATCAATTAAATATATTATTATTTTGGTAATGGCATATACTATATCTCAAAGAAATGTACATTTGTAGCTAAATTTTCAATTATTTTTTAAATCCCTGCATCTTCTAAGTACAGTGATAACAAGATAATTATAATTTTATCTACGTGCATGGCCCAAAATGACCACATCTTAACAGGTGCACATAAGGGTCTTTTAAATGTTATCAGTTGAAATTGGACATTCCATTGATCACACAGTCAAATAGCCAGAAAACAGCTTAATAACGAAATTAAAGTCTATATTTCCTGAAAGCAGACAATCTGAAGAAACAAAACTGGATGAAACAACATCTTATGCAAAATTATTAAGGAAAGAAATTTTGCTAAAAATAGGAGATTTAAATTTTCTTTAGAAACGTACACAAAACTCACATTTTACAGCAAATCAAATGCTTCTGACAGAATTAGTGCAGCATACAACAAGAGTATGACATGTGAATACCACGTATCTCCTGAACACATTGATATCCAAAATGTTTAGGGGAACAAAAGTTTTTTACTCTCATGGGCCTCAAATCAGTAACAGTGCATAACAGAATTTACAATTAGACTTTCTGACAGATAACCCACTAAACATAATCTAGATGCACTAAAAACCTCATAACAACAATCTAACCACCTAAAGACATACATTTATTGAAAAACCCATGGTGCAACAAGTTATTTTTTGCATTTGATACTCAGAAATTGTGCCCAGAAACTGACAAAAGATCTTACAATCTATAAACCTGGCCTGTAGAATTTTCAATCGATTGGCTAACCTTAAAAGTTTGCATTCAGCAATGAAACTAGACAACATATTAGTTCAATAGACAATGACCTAGAGATCTGTATTCATTGCACTAACCCAAAGCGCTAACAATCAGAGTGAAGGGATATAACTCAGAAGAATTTGCAATTGTGTATGTTTCAGACTATTAAACGTTTTTACATTTTTTTCTTTTAAAGCAGAACTTTCACATAAACACAATTTGCTCCCAGTCAATGTTTCCATTCAATGTGTTAGGGAACCTACAGTATAAATGATTAATAGCAATGGCAAGTGTTAAATTATTACCTCCGTAGTCAGGGAGCGACGTAGGGAGAGTGCTGCCATGTTGCTGACGTGAGTCTTGATTGACAGCGCTCTCCCTCAACGTCCTTGGGAGTTCCTCCTCTCTTAGAGTGTGTGCTATTTGTCAGTGAGCAGAGAGAGGAGGAACTAAGAAGCCGTGCGGCACAGCTTTCGCTGCTTGTGCTGCACAGAGTGAGCTTCGGACAACTAAAGAACAGTGACTTACTCTGTAAAGCTTGAGATTAAAATTAAAAAAACATACAGGGTTTTGGCACATGGCACTAGAGGATTCCAAATGGATTAACTTCAACTGGGGTGAAAGTTCATCTTTAAAACCCTAGTGGCATCGACATTGATGTTACTGGGGGTTCCTCCATTCATAGGACGCTGTGATGGTTCTAGCATGACCCTGGTCATGCTCTCCACACTGCTTTAATCGACTCTTCATTCTGGGAACCCTTGGGGTTTCATCCTGAGACAAAGGTTTTTCCCCCCAAATCTGTGCTTCTCAGGGTGAAGGGCCACATTCCCAGGATGAGAGAGTCCAGTCCTACCTATTATATATTCTGCTCCAGTTAATTGCATTTTAGTCTCTAATTTGGTGCCACTTTTATCAGGAAGGCAGAGGGAGAAGTCCTGCTTGACTTGTTTATGTTCGTACAGTGATATCTTTAAGCTGTTGTAGATTAATGGTTCCTTAAGGACTGATTGGAACAACTCTTGATTACAGCAAGCAGGGACATATCACAGAGAATCTATATTGCGGGAACATTAAGGGTTAATATGAGATTTCAGGGTTAGCTCATTTTGAAAGTTCCCAGGTATAGTTGTCTCAGAGCTGATCACAGCTTTGCTTGTAAGCTTGTGGTGCTAACAGGCAAATATGTGATAATTTCTCAGTGGGACAGCTGATAACACATCTGAATTAACGAGAGCTGTGATTAAGGTTTTGTAGGCGCTCATTACCTACCCCAATATACTGTGAAACTGACCCTGTGAGTACCAGTGGAGTGTACAAAGCATCGGAAAGCTTTGTGTTAAACACCTCTCTATATGCTGCCAGGAGATACCTTTTTTATTATTCCCTTTTTTTTTTTATAAAGTAACTCAGTTTTCCACTTTAACCCTTTGAATGCCAGAGGGGGGGACTTACTTGTGCGGATTTCCCCACAAGTAAAGTAGACAACTGCCTAGTGTGTCAAATATTGAGGGGTGGTGCTTTAGCTGTGCTGGCCACACCCACATTATGAATTGTGGGTGTGGCCAGAACAATATCATCATCCCTGTACCAGTTTTGTAACCCTTTGCAGGCTCTTATTAAACCCAATGGATGTTAGATCTCCAATGCATTGCTCCACGATGCATTGGAGATCTCTCTAGAAACCAAGGGGTTAAAGCTTATTTTGTTCATACTTTTTATAGTCGAAGGGTATTTTCTGTTCCAGAAAACAGTGGATGGGCTGGGGGTGGGGTCATATTAGGAGCGGGTGTGATCATGGGTGGAAGTAATGGGACCTATAATGCCTTACCTAGGGGTGCCTGGGACATACCTCCCAACATTTCAAATTGCCAAAGAGGAACACTTGTGTTTTAGGATGTGTTGCTGGGGGTGGGGCTGGTGGGAGGGGCATTACTGAGAATGTTTAGGCTAGTACATGACCTACTGACACCTCTTTGTGTAACTGAATAAATGACTTATAACAAGACCAAAGTATTTTATTTACAGACTAATTTATGAACACATGTACTGAAGTTTATACAAACATTAATGTAAATTTTATTGCTGTGGAGAGATGTGATAGACTTATATACACCCCACACCGTCTGATCTCCTAAAATGAGGGACATCAAGGTGGAAAAGAGGGACAGAGGGACTTGGGCCTAAAAGAGGGACATGTGGGAGGGACTGTCCCTCCTAAAGAGGGACATGTGGGAGGTGCAGGCCCCTAATTTCTTATAAAGCGGGACACTTTGGAGGTATGGATCCCTAATATCTCCTAAAGAGGGACACTTGGGAGGCACGGACCTCTAATATCTCATAAAGAGGGACACTTGTGAGGTACGGATCCCTAATATCTCCTAAAGACGGATACTTGGGAGGTATGGACCCCTAATATCTCCTAAAGAGGGACACTTGGGGGTATGAACCCCTAATATCTAATAAAAAGGGACACTTGTAAGGTATGGACCGCTAATATTTCCTAAAGAGGGACACTGGGGAGGTATGGACCCCTAATATCTCCTAAAAAGGGACACTTGGGAGGTATGGACCGGTAATATCTCCTAAAGAGGGACACTTGGGAGGTATGGACCGCTAATATCTCCTAAAGAGGGACACTTGGGAGGTATGGACCACTAATATCTCCTAAAGAGGGACACTGGGGAGGTATGGACCCCTAATATCTCCTAAAAAGGGACACTTGGGAGGTATGGACCGCTAATATCTCCTAAAGAGGGACATTTGAGAGGTATGGACCCCTAATATCTCCTAAAGAGGGACACTTGGGAGGTATGCTGGGATGTAAATCCAGTCCTGGGTACAATCCACTTCCTGCTTCACATATAGAGAAGTTATATTAATTGTAGGTGTGACTTCACACTGCTGCCGTTTTACCATATTAACGCCTACTACAGTTATCTTCAGGAACTTACTTCAACACACAAGAACAATCCATTTGTGTATGTGTATCTGTCTGTCTATCTGTGTGTGTCTGTATGTGTGTTTCTTCAGACGTCTGAATAGATTTAGGAAGCTCTGTGTATTAGCATTTTTTAAATAATGAAATATTGGCTATGGAAAGGCATCACGACCTATTTTTGATCCGGAAGAGTCACAACTTCCTGAACTGGGAATAACAAGATTATTATTTTATATGCATCTGGCAGATCTCCATGTTAAGTGTATAAGGTCATTGCTGCTCTACAGTGACATAATGACAGGCCAGTGAAGCATTACAACAATCATTATTTCAGGTCTAACCAGTGAGTTATTCCTCATGAAACTCATTAGGTGTTTACTTCCCACCTGGGAACTCTCGGGGCTTGACCCTGAGACTAAGAGGTTTGGCCAAATTTCAAGCTCTTAGGGTGTAGGACCAAATTATCAGGGTGAGAGAGTTCAGAGTTACCTACTATATGATCTGCCCCAATCTAATATTTCTTTAGTCTCTAAATTGGTTACCATTTCCACCAGAAAGACAGAGGGTGAAGTCATGCTTGTCTTGATTGTGTTCATGCAGTGAGATCTCAATACCTGGGAACTGTCCAGATCTGCCCTGGAGATCTCCAGTTTTTGCAGTGAATTACCAGGTCTACAGGGACAATGGCTGAATCTCCTGTGGTGGGGAGTTTCCTCTGAAACTCCACCTGTTTCAGCTCCTTCCCAGCCTGTTCCTCCCATTTCCCTCCCACTTCTCCTCCTTCCCCACCCTGTTCTGCCCACTTCCTGCCCACTTTGACATATTCTGTTAAAGGGATAGTAATGTTTCATAATAAAAGCAGCTCTAATTAATCATCATAGTATTTGGACTTTGGAGAGTGTTATTTCAATTCTGTTAGAGTTGTAGTTCCAGAGTAATTCAATGACAAAGTATCCCCCTCCCGCCCCTTTTACTGATGTAATACTGATCAGCCAGTGCAGAAGGGAGGTGCCCAGGTAGACTGCAGAGAGGGACAATCTTCAATTAAGATAAGGGAAAAACCTGAAAAACTTGTCAAGGGGGGCAGGGCCTTCATTGTTCTCATAGCAAGAAGACTGTCCCCTTCTATTATCTGTCTAGTCTTACAACCAGATTCCACATCTGAGAAGAGATGGCTTACAGCTGGTAAAAGGGGCAGGGAGGGGAAACTTTGCTTGTGAATATCTCTCAAACCATAAAGGTTTGAGAGATAATACTTATATCGTTCTTCATGTTTTTTTTAATGCCTACAAAATAAAATAAAGATAAAATGAAGTATTACTATCTCTTTAAGCCCCACCCCATCCAGTATTAAGCCTCACCCCTATGTGACACAAATCATGTCATTTATATCCCCTAGCGGCAAAACATGAGCCCCCTCCAGGGACTCTAAAAGACAAAGTTCCCAGCTATGGAGATGCATTGCACACCTCTCTCGTCCTTAAATGGTTAAAGGTTCCTTGCGTACTGACTGGAGCACCTTTGCGTTAGACTAAGCAGGGACATATTGCATAAAATCTACATTATGTGAAACGTTAAGGGTTAATATTTCAAAGATCTCAGGGTCAGCTTATTTTGAATGTTCCCAGATGTGGTTTACTTAAAGTGGAAATGTCACATTCTGATTTCCCACCCTCAATGTGTTTATACCCACCCAACAAGATTAAAAACCCCTAGGAAACAGTAGTAATTCTTCACCCATATGATAAATACTACCTTATTTTCATTGGTAGCAAGAGGTAGAGAGCTGCCATCTTGATGACTTCAGAATGATTGGCAGCGCTTTCCCTCCACCCTACGCCTGCCTGCCAGTGCTGATTCTATCAAGCTCATGCTCTGGATAGCCCTCCCAATCACAAATTAGTAGTACATGTTATGCTTCTGTGTCCATTGGATTCCCTTGGTTGAAAGGTTCCTTCTCTTACGCCTCTTTTCTTAAAGGAGCAGTAAACTTTTTTTATGAAAACACATATTTTATAGAGCATTTCCTGCTGAATAAAACAAGGTCACTCCCATCACTGTCAGATGTTTTATTCAAAATTTATAGCAGTTTAAATAACCAGGAAGTGAATTTATTGTGTTTACTTCCTGATAGTTCTAACTGACAGGAAGTGACAGGCAGTTTCTATCACATTCTATGGAGAACTGTATGTCACTGACTTTTCTGACTTTCCTCTCCATTAGAATCTATCAGGAAATCTAATTAGAATTTGACCACTAGAGGGCACTGCTAATGTAAAAAAACATGCGTTTAAACTGTAATAACTCTGGAAATATAAATCTCTGGGCAGTGGGAGTACCCTTATTTTACTCAATAGGAAAATCCCTACAATATATATTTTTTCATAAAAAAAGTTTACTGCTCCTTTAATTTTCAAAAAATCAAAACAGTGTGAGATAGAGGAGCAGGAATTATTTGCCCTTAATACAGCCAGCATGAAGACTGATTCTTCATGTATCTACACATGAATGGTTACTTCTATTGTATAGTAACCCTTTCAGTGATAGAGGTATCCAATGCACTGGAAACCTTTCTGGCACTCAAAGGGTTAATCTCCACCATTCAGATTCAGTACTCTTGACTCCGCTCCCCTTTTAGGTTCCCCTCTTGCTCCTCTGACACTCAAAGGGTTAATGGAAAAGAGGAGCCACTGGAGCAACCCTTTGAGTTCCAGGGTTTGTGAGAAAGGGTATACAGATGGTGAAAGTGGGCAAAATCAACATTCCCATAGTGAAGGGAGTGTGCACGCTCCTAGGGAGAGCTGGGGAGGAAGGTGGGAGGAAATATGCAGAACAGGGGACATTTTGCCAAGTTGTGCGGTACAGCGTGTACCTCAGAAAGAAGAACTGGTGACGTCACTGGGAATTTTAAAGGCCATGGCGTTGGATACCATTCTGGCACTCAAAGGGTTAACCACTTCACTGCTACACCTTTTCAACCACTCCGGCCCTCACGCTAAGAATGTTGTCACACTTTTGCCGTTTATAGTCAACATATCTGGGAACTTTGTGTTCTGGAGTCCCCAGAAGGGACTCCCATTGTGCCGCTGGGGGATAAAAAATGAAGTGATTCGTGTCAAACGGGGGTGGGATTACTCTTGGGTGGGAGTGGGGCTTAACCCCTTAGAGTCCGGTGACGTACCCGGACCGTCATGCTGGTCCGGCACTTAAGGACCAGTGACGGTCCTGGTACGTCATGTACTATTACTCACCGCGCTCCTGCAGGGGACTGAATTTGATCGCTCCAAGACCGGAGCGATCTCTTTCAGTCCCTCAGTTCGGCGTGCCGCCCCACCGTGATCAGTCACGTGGGGCGGCACACCAAAATTCTCTATCGGGTCCTTAAAGGACCACACACCCCGCGACCGCTGGTCGTTAAGGGGTTAACGGGAAAGTCACAAAGTGGGTGGGAAATGGGAGGAACAGGGTGGGGAAGGGAGGAAAGTGGGGGGAACAGGCTGTGAAGGAGGAGAAATGGGCAGAGTTTCATAAAAACTCCCGCCACCTGGAGAATCGACCACTGTCCCTGGAGACCCGATAACCAGCTACAAAAACCAGAGTCTCCGGGGCAAATCCGGAGAGTTCTCAGCTATGATAGTTAACATAGGCGTGCGCAGCCAATTGCATTAGGGTGTGCACCCAAAAGCACAAACACACACACGTGCGTGCGCGTATGTAATATATATGTGTGTGTGTGCTAGCTAAATAAATGATTGCCCCCCATCTGCTCCATATTGCCCCCATCAGCTCCAACGTATCCCTCATCAACTCCATATTGCCCTCACATTGCCCCCATCAGCTCCAACTTGCCCTAACATTGCCCCCATAATCTCCACATTGCCCTCAGCTCCGACTTGCCCCCATCAGCTCCAACTTGCCCTAACATTGCCCCCATAATTTCCACATTGCCCTCAGCTCCGACTTGCCCCCATCAGCTCCAACTTGCCCTCACCAGCTCCAACTTGCCCTAACATTGCCCCCATCAGCTCTAACTTGCCCTCAGCTCCAACTTGCCCTCACATTGCCCCCATCAGCTCCAACTTGCCCTCAGCTCCAACTTGCCCCCATCAGCTCCAACTTGCCCTAACATTGTGCCCATAATCTCCACATTGCCCTCAGCTCTGACTTGCCCCCATCAGCTCCATCTTATCCCCTTCACCTCCAACTTGCCCTCATCACCTCCAACTTGCCCTAACATTGCCCCCATCAGCTCTAACTTGCCCTCAGCTCCAACTTGCCCCCACACTGCCCCCATCAGCTCCAACTTGCCCTCACACTGCCCCCATCAGCTCCAACTTGCCCTCACATTGACATCAGCTCCACATTGCCCCCATCATCTTCACATTGCCCCCTTCCATAATGCCCCTTCATCTCCACAATGCCCCCTCCATCCCCTACCTTCAGTCCCTGGTGGTCTAGAGGTGTGCCAGAAGAGAGCTCTGTGCCTCCTTCGGCACAGAGCTGAAGCTCCCGCGTGCTGCTCTCAGTAATGCAGAGCGCTGGGAGATGATGTCATCTCCCAGCGCTCTGTATTACTACAGAGCCTGGGTCTCGCTGCGGCTTGTCACATAGATGCTGCAAGGGAGCGCTTGGTAGTTTAAATCAGTGCTCCCTCGTGGCAGATATATTTAAAAAAAAAAAAAATCCCCAGCTTCCCTGGCCGGTGCGCACGGGGCCGATTAGGGTGTGCCTGGGCACACCCGGCACACCCCGTGCGCACGCCTATGATAGTTAAACTACGATTTTCTTTAGTGTGGAGAACTCGTAAACATCATACACTTTTCTTTTTCAGCAGACTGTGAACTTTCAAAAGAGACCATTGGTTTGTGGATACCTCCTAACATGACCAAGACATTTCACCTATCCTCAGAAATATTTGTTTATTGAAATCCCAATAAAGTGAATGATGAACAACTGTCCTGAAGTGTATTTTTCTGTGTTCCACTAGCAAACAATTATAATTTTAGCATTGGCTCTACTATATATATCATCAAAACTCATCTTTTTATGCATAGGTCTTCCTATAAAATTTTGCAATTGAAAAAATGCATACAACTCAATTTTTTCCTATTTTGCACTATTCTGCATTTTAGCAACTACATAACAAGAAATAATCCATGTGACCCTACATGTTATATATTGTACACCAAATTTTAGTTTCAGAGACTGATCATTTGCATTTTGTCCCAAAGGCAGCGTGTTTTCTTTCACATTTACACTCTTTCAAATATACTGAAATCCCTAAAATCATGGAATATTAGTTTAGGTAGCTAGAGGCCTCCCGAGTAAAATGGTACTCCAATGGTATGAGTTGACATACTGTAGGGGTTGCAGGATTATAAATGTGATGCAAGTAAAAATAGCTGGCTACACAGCTTTCCTTTGATATACATATATAAAGTCTACAAGTGCTAGTACACTAATTACAGGATAGGACCCAACTCAGGTGAGTAATAATTTATTGTCGTCCAACATTTGGGACTGCAATACACTAACACCTAGTCAGCCTGGTGCATCTGGCCCATTATAGCATGACACAAAGCTTACACGATAAAAAGAAAAGTAGACTGCACTCAACCGCTAAAAAAGCCTTTAATGTGTACTCAACACAACAGAAGGGGTAACACGGTGGTCTTACACAAACTGTTTCACGAACTTTCACCCACTATAAAGTCGCCCTGCAATAATTAAGCAGGTAGCGACTAGCTTTAAAATATATAGTTTACCTCTGAAATGTAGGCCATTCTAAAGAAATCCTTCTTTGTAGGAGACCAGAACCTAGGCATCTTGTCTGCACACCTGTGCTGTCAGTCCCAGTCTCCATTGAGAAGCATTGCAGTGTGCCACAAGGTAACCGGAAGGGACTAACGGCGCAGGAGCGCAGACTGAGCTAACCTGGCCGTCAGTCTCCTATAACAAAGGATTTCTTTAGAATGGCCTACATTTCAGAGGTAAAATATATATTCTAAAGCTAGTCGCTACCTGCTTAATTATAGCAGGGCGACTTTATAGCGGGTGAAAGTTCTGCTTTAAATATGATACCTGCACTTAAATGTCTTTAACCCCTTAAGGACCGGCTGTGAGCACACGTGGCCGGCACTTAAGGACCACTGACCTTTTTTTTTTCTTTCTTTCCGGTTCCGGACTCCTCGAACGGCGTGCAGCCACGCGGGGAGAAGTCCGGAATTCCACAGTCATAGTACGTCATGGGTCGTTAAGTCAGATCTACCCATGACATACTATGACTGTCAAGGGTCGTTAAACGTTTAACAACTGTAAGCAAGAAGAAAAGGTAGACAAAGCATACCATTTTGAACAAAGACATCCTGTTGCATCAAATGAGGGGTCACTTTCCTTTCTACCCATAGCCTGATGTACACAAATTTTTTGGGAGGTAGTATTAAAAGAAAATATGATTTTTTTTTTTTACATATTTACCCTTCAAAGGTACTCGATTTTTTTTTAACTCAGTGATTTCCTACTGTATTTATTAGCAGCTCCTTTCTGGACAGAAATAACACCCCATTGATAAGAGTTTATATATCATAACTACAGCTACCAACATCTGTCACAATTTTATAGAAGTTCGAATAAGCTGACTATAAAATTAAGCAAAACCAAGGAACCATTGCAAAGGCTTCCTGTCACTGTGTATATCTTCTTGGCATCCATCCGGATTCCATTAAGCAAAAAGATGAATCCTAGGAATTCCTCCAAGGAGGTCTCAGATATATATTTCTCAGGTTTGGCATAGAAACAGTGTACTTGTACGTTTTTTGTTTTTTTTTTGGTTTTTTTTTTAAACGTGAGAGCAATAATCCTGTCAGGAGGATGAGAAAATAATCATATCATACAAATATTTAACCATGAAATGGTCTAGAGCATCCCTAAAGACATTATTTACAATATACTGGAAAATCACAGGAGAATTAGAGAGACCAATCAGCATCACCATTTTGCACTCATCTTTCTCTCTGACCCCAACTAGTTATAGACCCCTCTTAAAGTGATAGTAATGTAAAAAATAAATCTATATAGGATTGTTCAATTACATTTTTTACAATGCATAGTATCTTTTGAAATCTCTTTATTTTAATTTTCTTCTTTCAAACAGAGTTCAGAGTTTCCCCTTGCCGTCTCTTTCCATCATGTCATGCAGAGTTCATTGAGATCCGAAAGCTGGTCCTTATGAATCACAATGAGGGACAATATTGTGTTGGTATAAGAAAAATCATGCCAGGAAGGCGGGGCGGCTTTCATATCTCAAAGAGCGCAGCTCCTGGATCTGGGTGTGCAGCTAAGGCATCTGCCCTTGAAGATCAGACACTTCCTGTAAAAATTCTTCCAGCTTCTGGGTGATAGTACTCTGTGTCTGGACAGGCTGTATGGGATCCAGTGAGATGGCACAGTTCAATGGACTTTTGTTGTTTGATCTAGAGCACCCCTACCATTTTGTGTCATTTGTCAAGGGCCTTATAAAGGGCGCAGATAAGTACTATATATAACAAAAATGGGGCACCAATTGTGCCTTATCAAACAATATAATATAGAAATGTAAGACTATATAAATCACACTCACGTTTAATGGTGGCTGTAATAGAACATACGTCTATACACAGCTAACAGGCATGCAGTGAATATATACCCGTCTCTCACTGTATCACTGTTCCCAAAGAACTATAGAAATCATGACAGAAACTGCTCCTCCGATAAAAAAAAATAATTTATTAAAAACACACTGGTATCACACCTGGTGATACCAATATTATTTGATATAGTTTGATAAGGCACTATTGGTGTCCCTTTTTGTCTTTTTGCTTTTGTTCCATAGATCTTGGTCCGTGGGGGGAGAGATTTCAGGTGAGCAGCCGTGTATAGTGGTGCAGGAGAAGATCCGTTGATACTGTTCAAGTGAGCAATGATTCATCCACTTACGCCTTATTAGCTGGTTCCCACATATGTGTATTTCCAGCACTTTATTATGTGAGTAGTATCTCATTGGTGGTGGTGTGGTGATTGCACAATTAAATAGGAAGATGTTACACAAGGAGCGCTGCCTGCTGCTCCTCTTTTTCTCTTTGTTAAATAAGTAATATATAGTTATTCTTTCTACAAAAAAAGGGGGGAAGGAAGAAGAAACCAGGGTGCCCCTCTGCATATCATTATGATGTAACTTTCCACCACCAGAAACCCTACAGTGCGCACTCACAATTTAATTTTTGTTAGCAACGGTATATACCGAAACCAACAATATGGGCATCTGGAGGATTGAAACTGTCTCCAGCAACATTAGCAATAGACGAATAGGCTGCTCTCCAAACAACACGATCCTCCACAGCGGTATGAAATCACCAGGACCCAAAAGAAGATTGAGAAAGTGCCAATAGTGTGATATAGCAAACTACAATATCAATAAAATAAATGAAATATTACTCACAAGTAAATTGGTCAGAGATCCGATATCGGAATCATCTGACAATATAGCTTCCGGAGAAAATGATTCTGTCTCCGTTCAGGCCACTCACGAAATCTCTCCACTGGATCTCCAAAATATTTTTGATATATAACAGGCAGGGGTATTCAATTGTAAACAATAAAAATAATTTATTTAAAAAAAGGGAACAACGCCTCAATAATAGGGAAGCTTATTGGATATTTAGACTGTCCACTGTTTCCATTGGGGTTAAATGAGGCTGTTGAAATTCCCAAATGATAGTTCTTTTTTTTCCTCCCATACAAATATTTTCATTTCATTTTTAATATCAGCACGTTTATTTTGTTTTTGTTATATCAAGAACCACTTAGAGTAGTATTATGTATTTTACTACTTTACTTCAATTCTGGGCGCCCTTTCTGAAAAAGGACATTATGGAACTAGAAAGAGTGCAGAGGATGGCTACAAAACTAGTAAGGGGAATGGAAAGTTTTAGTTATGAAGAAAGGCTAGAAAAGTTAAACTTGTACACACTAGAGAAACGGCGTCTTAGAGGGGATATGATAACACTATATAAATATGTTCAGGGCCCATACAAAGGGCTCTCCAAAGACCTGTTCATTAACAGAACAGTACACAGGACAAGGGGCCACCCGCTTAGACTTGAGGAAAGGAGATTTAATCTACAACAGCGGAAGGGTTTCTTTACAGTAAGGACAATAAAGGTATGGAATTCACTGCCTGAGGAGGTGGTGCTATCGAAAACATTAGATGCCTTTAAAAAGGGCCTGGATACTTATTTAAAAGAGCATAACATAGAGGGCTATGTACATTAGTATTGGGATGAATATTTAGTTGGGGCTTGTTGATCCAGGGAGAAATCTGATTGCCATTTGGAATCAAGAAGGAATTTTTTTCCCCCCATTCAAGGCAGAATTTTAAATTGCTAATTGAGGGGGGGGGGGGGGTTTGCCTTCTTTTGGATCAACGATGGTAAACAGGAAAAGGAAAAGGTTGAACTAGATGGATGCAAGTCTTTTTTCGACCTAAATTACTATGTTACTACTTATTTATATTTACATTTTTTTTAAGATAGGGGTAGATTATTAATATATTTTTATAACACATACACATTTTCACACTGTTCGCACTACATTTTATTTAGACACATATATATTTTTTATTTCTTACATATTGATAGATCAGTATGTTTATATTTTCATTTTAAAAAGATTCATGTTTTTAGTTGGATACAGATTTTAATAATTCATGAGGTCACACATGTATACTTTAGGCACATATTTTTGTGTTGCACAGTCTTTATGTTGATATACAGATATATATGTATACACATATACAATTTGTGTTTTTTTATATATATCTTTTATATATATTTTTTATACATTTTTTATTATGGAAGTGTAATTTTCATGATTATTTGTATTATTTTTGTTATTATTTATAGCTATCTGTGAATATATGCTGTTGTATTCTAATCTAAAGGTATTCTAGTTTAAATATATGTTATAATGATAGTGAATAGGGGTTGTTAACTGGATTTAGTGGGACGGTTAGTTTTCTCTGACACTCCTGGTTTCTGTTCATGACGGGGAGGAAGGAGAGTCTATTTTCTGATGCTGTGTGTCAGTGTGTAGCGGACACACAGCATTTTTTATTGTTGAACACATTTTTTTATTTTTTTTTGTTGGGCCCTTCTTCCCGTCATCCTCAGTATCTTTAGGATTACATACTGGGGAACGTTCAATGTAATTCTCTTGGTGATATAGTTATACTTACATCTCACAATCTGAATAATAAAAACATATTGTGCATAAACATTTCCATAAATATTAATTTAATACTAAACATTCAAAGTTTTGTCAAAGTATTCATTGCAAACATGGGGCACCCTAAGTGGTTGTCCGCAGCACACCAATGTGTCATGACACACTGCTTGAAAATCACTGGCTTAGGTGTTCTGTAAAGAGGCAACCGAGGAATTGGATCCTGATGACATGTACCCAAGGAGAGAAAGTAAGATGGTGAACACAACCTTTGATACTAGTGGTTAGCGAGTGCTCGAACATCTAACCAGTTGAACCAGGGCCAGACCAGGATGAATACACTCATTAATCTGAGTTGTAGCAGAGACTCTTGGATCACCAAACATGGATAGTGTCAATGCAGAATCACAAACCATGAGCAAAGTGAGGAACAAACAGGAGGTTAGGACAGGCTGAGTTTAGTCAAAGATGAGATTCAAGACAAGAGTTAAGGCACGTGGTGTTCAAAAGTAGTCAAATAACAGGGCGAGCTGACGTCTATCAACGTCAGAATACAAGCTGTCGGTCAGGAAGGATGAAATAAACACAAGATAATAGCAACCAAGTTCTCAGTACAGAGATTAACAACTAAGCGCCCAACTGAGGACACATGGGTTCTTAAAGGGGAACTACCACCCCACACAATCCTTACCTTCACTAAGTACCCATCTGGCGACTAGCTGCTTAGTAGCGCTACTTGCCAGAATAATTACCTTGTTTAATAGATTTCTGCTCTCTTCCATGGGCGACAGGCAGGACTGAGCGCGGACATCTTGCCGTTGTGATGTCCGCGCGCCTGCGCTGTCAGTCTCAGCTGGGTCTAGGAGTCGTTGGTAGAAGCCATTTGGCTCTGGCTGGGACTGACAGAGCAGGCGAGCGGACGTCACCAAGGGAAGATGTCCGCGCTTTGTCCTGCCTGTCGCCCATGGAAGATAGGAGAAATCTATTAAATAAGGTAATTATTCTGGCGACTAGTGCTACTAAGCAGCTAGTCGCCAGATGGGGACTTAGTGAAGGTAAAGATTGTGTCGGGTGGTAGTTCCCCTTTAAACAGTTTCAGATCCTGAAGTCACGGGACGCATGTGATTGCACGTGCGTAATAGCAGAGAATGTAATTGAACATGCCTGCATATACTCACACAAAGCAGAAGGCTAATGACCATGCTTACCCAGAAGGCAAGAACCATGGAACCACACGCACAAGGACTCCGATCTCCAGGAAAGATATAACAATTGCAGCCTGTTGTTTGTGAGGAATAGAGACCTAAGAGTAGGCTTCAAAAGAGAGAACGATATTCAAGAAACTGCAGGTACAATGCAAAAAATAAAGACATTGATACACCTGCTTGCAACTTATTTATAGAGTATGGTCTACATTTAAAAAGAGAGTAAAGAAATCAAACACATCATTTTTTCACAATAAAGCATCACTATACCTTTAACGTTTTTTAAATATATTTTTTGTTGACCACCATATTATATCTATGGATCTATGATAATGATGGACAACAGTGGCCCAACAGCTGTTGATGGAATACAGCTTCCATCTTCCTTAGTCAACCAATGACCAGCTGAGAATGTTGGACTTTATTGTCCAACAACAGCTTTTTGAGGCTGAAAGGAGTTGTAGTCCATCACAAGCATAAATACCACTGATTACACGACTGATCAATGAGGTGTGTTTTCCATTCCGTTAAGTCCACTTATAATCTTTCTTTTGGGATACAGAAACTTCCTGTCTCAGGTCTCTCTGCCTTACAGATTTCTAACTACATTTCTCTTGACTATGTGTTGAAAATTCTTCTTTACCAAACAGTTCCTGCTTCTCTCTCCCATACCTCTCAACATTTCAGACTGCCAAAGAGGGACACTTGTGTTTTAGGGGGTGTTGCTGGGGGCGTGGCTGGTGGGTGGGACTTTACCGAGAATTTTTAGGCTATTTCATGACCTATTGACACCTCCTTGTGTAACCTAATAAATGACTTAAAGGGATAGTAATGTTTCATAATAAAAGCAGCTCTAATTAATCATCATAGTATTTGGACTTTGGAGAGTGTTATTTCACTACTGTCAGAGTTGTAGTTCAAGAGTAATTCAATGACAAAGTGTCCCCCTCCCGTCCCTTTTACTGATGTAACACTGTTCAGCCAGATCAGAAGGGAGGTGCCCAGGTAGACTGCAGAGAGGGACAATCTTCAATTAAGATAAGGGAAAAAGCTGAAAAACTTGTCAAGGGGGGCAGGGCTTTCATTGTTCTCATAGGAAGAAGATTGTCCCCTGCTGTTATCTGTCTGGTCTATGGACTGGATTCCACATCTGAGAAGAGATGGCTTACACTAGGTAAAAGGGGAGGGAGGGGAAACTTTGCTTGTGAATATCTCTCAAACCATAAAGGTTTGTGAAATAAGACTTATATCGTTCTTCATGTTTTTTAATGCCTACAAAATAAAATAAAGATAAAAGTAAGTATTACTGTCCCTTTAAAACAAGATCTAAGTATTTTATTTACACACACTAATTTATAAACACATATACTGACATTTAAACAAACAATAATGTGAGTTTTATTGCTGTAGAACAATGTGATACATTTATATACACATCACACAGTCTGATTTCCTAAAAAGAGGGACATCAGGGTGGGAAAGAGGGATTTGGGTCCAAAAGAGGGACTGTCCCTCCTAAAGAGGGACACTTGAGAGGTATGTTCTTCCATGAAGCACTCTAAACTAACACTTTGGGTGCCAGAGGGGTTTGCATCGTATTGCTAAGAAATGTGTTGTGTACCCCCCTGGCATTCAAAAGATTAAAGAAGCAGTAATCCCTGATTATGAAAATATATATTGGGGCTTATCTTGTTAACAAGACAAGGGTAATGCCTGTTAGATGCTTAAACGTATTACAGATCTTGCATTTTTCTAAAAGCTTGTCTTCAAGATGTAGGTGCAGTTGCTACAATCACCTATAGAAAGCTTGTGTCTGTGATACACACTAAATCAACAGCGCCCCCTGCCTGCAAAACAATCTTGAATGCAAATTCTCTAAAAAAAAATATGTTTGCTCTGTAATAACTTTTGACTAAAATGTGCAAGCAGTGGAAGTACCTTGTTTTACTCAGCAGAAAACTCCCTAAATATTTTCATAATAAGTTATTGCTGCTTCTTTAAATGACATCTTCTGTGCTTCAAGGCTTCTTACGCTTTTTCTCCAGCACCTCACCTCTCAAGTCTAAGGATCTCAAATGGCTGCCCCAACTATCACCTTTCTCATGTTCAGAATTAACGTCTGCCCCTCCCCCTCAGAGTGTCCTCAAATAATCTCCTGTCTATGACACTGAAGTTCATCACAGGACTTGTCACGAGGTCATTAGAAGTTCATAATCACCTGGATGAACTCTGCTTCTATGACTGCAGTGTACACCCAAAAAACAATCCAGATAAACCCACACCTTCTGTTTCTTTTAGGTTCTTATATGTAATTTAGTTTGTAAGCTCATTAAGATTCATCACTTGCCTGTTACGTTGATCTGATACCATAAGGTTTGTAAAAGATCAGGAAGCCAACATCTAGACCTAAGGTTCTCAGCCAGGGCACCATGATACTTTGGTGTTCCATGGGCACTAGCTAAGGGTGCAAAATAGGAAAATCAATGGCACTACTACAAGTCAGTCACTTAGAAGAAAGCACAATGTGTCGAACAAAAACTCACTGACTGCCAAGGCTGGAGATTAAACGCGGTGCAGGTCACAAGGGTTCCAGTCCTCGAGGTTCAGCAACAAAGAAAAAGAATGCATTTCAAAGCAGTATCTTAAAACCAAATAATCTTTATTCCGAAAGTTCAAAAACAGATGCCACACATCCATACATGATGAACAGGACTGTTTTTGAACTTTCGGAATAAAGACAGGTCCGGACTGGCTATGGGGCATACCGGGCATTTGCAAACGAACGCCCGCCAATCCCCCCCCCCCCATGGGCTGCTCAAAAAATAAAGATGGGCCTCTCAGCCTTAAATGCCCGGGCCTATTTTTCGGCCCAGTCTGGGCCTGGACTTGGGAGCTCGCTCAGATTCCTGCCCAGGCTCAGGCACCCTCCCCAGGCTTCGCTTTGGGAGTCCCCCTCATTTAGGCCCGGACTGGCCATCGGGCATACTGGGCTTTTGCCCAGTAGGCCGGTTCGGGCGTTTGAAAAAATAACGAAAGCCCGCCGCCGCCCCCCATGGGCTGCTCAAAAAATAAAAATGGGCTGCTCAGCCTTAAATGCCTGGGCCTATTTTTTGTCCCAGTCCGGGCATCAATAAAGATAATCTGGTTTTAAGATACTCCGTTGAAGTGCGGTCTTTTTCTTTGTCACAGTTTTCCCAAGAAGACTTTGATAAAAGTGGGAATCTTAAGTTTCAGAAATAGATGTATAGAAATTGTTATGCACAATATGTTACGTATTGTCATTCCGACTGCAAGCTTTAAGAATCACTGTATATTTTTATATTTGTACCCTTCATAATGTGCTTGACAAGTGACCTATAAAACTTAGTTGTGCCCTGAGAAATCCAGACTGTGTGTTATGGGTGCTTTGGTTAAAAAGATAAAATAAAAAAATAAAAAAATAAAAAGATTAACCCGTTGCAATGCATTGGATACCTCTCTGGCACTCAAAGGGTTAAGAACTGTAAGCTCTCGTGAGCAGGGGGGCCCTCTGATCCCTTGTTTTTCTATGTTCCACTTGTACTGTATAATGTCTGTATGTCTATTCCGTATCGGACGGCGCTGTGGAATAAGATGGCACGGTTTACTATAGAAATGTCGCCCTCTATTTGGCGACCATCAAAACGCCGAGATCATAATGTCGCCTGAATTAAAAGGGTGACATCAGAATGTCGCCTGCATCCAAAGGGTGCCATTCTCATGTTGCATACTTTTCACCAAAACAATAGCGAAAACCTGCTCCGAGTACCTGCCATTTGTGCCTTAAAGGGACAGTAATACTTTGTTTTATCTTTATTTTATTTTGTAGGCATTAAAAAAACATAAAGAACGATATAAGTCTTATCTCTCAAACCTTTATGGTTTGAGAGATATTCACAAGCAAAGTTTCCCCTCCCGCCCCTTTTACCTAGTGTAAGCCATCTCTTCTCAGATGTGGAATGCAGTGCATAGACCAGACAGATAACAGAAGGGGACAATCTTCTTCTTATGAGAACAATGAAAGCCCTGCCCTCCTTGACAAGTTTTTCAGGTTTTTCCCTTATCTTAATTGAAGATTGTCCCTCTCTGCAGTCTACCTGGGCACCTCCCTTCTGATCTGGCTGAGCAGTGTTACATCAGTAAAAGGGGCGGGAGGGGGATACTTTGTCATTGAATTACTCTTGAACTACAACTCTGACAGAATTGAAATAACACTCTCCAAAGTCCAAATGCTATGATGATTAATTAGAGCTGCTTTTATTATGAAACATTACTATTCCTTTAAGTTAAATTCTGTTGCCACTGTCTCTGCTCTGAGTACCCTCTGTCTGCTGTCAACGGCGGCAGGATTTAACTCTTTAAGTGCCAGAGGGGTACACAGGCGTTTGCGTACCCCTCTGGCACTCAAAGGGTTAAGTTAAGGCACGGATGGAGGGTACTAGGAGCAGAGTACAGCAGAGACAGTGGCAGCAGAATTTAAAAGGATAGCAATATTTAAAATGTAAAAATATATGTTGTAGGGTTTATCGCCCTGAGTAAAACAAGGGTACTCCCACTGCTGAGAGATATTTTATTAAAAAATTATAACAGCTCAAACTTTAATTTTTTAGGTGCAATATCACAGTGGCCTGAAAATTTACAGTGGTGCTGTTGCTACACCATCCTATGAACTGCTCTGGTCCGTACACCATAAATCTCCATAGGATGGTGTAGCAACAGCGCCACTGTAAATTTTCAGGCCACTGTGATATTGCACCTAAAAAATTAAAGTTTGAGCTGTTATAGTTTTTTAATAAAATATCTTTCAGCAGTGGGAGTACCCTTGTTTTATTCAGGGACATAAACCCTACAACATTTATTTTTTTACATCTTAAGTATTACCATCCCTTTAAGATAACACACAGATGGAGGGTACTAGGAGCAGAGTACAGCAGAGACAGTGGCAGCAGGATTTAAGATAAGGCTCAGATGGAGGGTACTCGGAGCAGGTTTCCGCTATTGTCCTGGAGACAATTAAGCATGCGACATCAGAATGTCGCCCTTTTGATGAGGCAACATTCTGCCTCATAGAGGCCAACATTTCAATAGGACACCAGTTGGCACTATATAAATAAATTAATAATAATAATAATAATAATGAGGGAGCCATCCTTCTCTAGATATTGGGCCAGGGCCGGCCCTTACATGGGTCCCGGCGGGTCCATGGACCCAGACAGCACTCTGACAGGGGTGGCAATTTGCCGCCCCAAGGCATGCTATTTCGTGCGCAGCGTCTCCCCACTGCCCCGCACTGATGCCGTGGTTTTCTTCCCCTGTTCTGAGGCCAGTACAAGTTTAAAACTGGTGCCCAGACTGACGAAGAAAATCCCAGCATGCACCAAGAGGGGAAAAAAGAGGCACAACTGGTGAAAAAAGAGGCACAAGGGGTGAAAAGGGGTGAAATTGAGGCACAAGGGGTGAAAAAAGAGGCACAGGGAGTGAAAAGAGGGGAAAAGGCTCAAGGGGTGAAAAGAGGGGAGAAAAGAGGCACAAACGGTGAAAAAGAGGGGAACAAAGGCACAAGGGGTGAAAAGGGGGGAAAAAAGAGGCACAAGGGGTGAAAAGAGGAGGGGAAAGAGGCACAAGGAGTGAAAAAAGAGGCACAAGGAGTAAAAAGAGGGGAAAAAAGAGGCATAAGGGGTGAAAAAAGAGGCACAAGGGGTAAAAAGAGAGGAAAAAGAGACACAAGGGATGAAAAAAGAGGCACAAGGAGTGAAAAGAGGGGAAAAAAGAGGCATAAGGGGTGAAAAAGAGGCACAAGGGGGGTGAAAGAGGTAAAAGGGGTGTAAAAAGGTAAGGGGGGAGAAAGAGGTACAAGGGATGTAAAAAGGTAAGGGGGAAAAAGAGGTACAAGGGGTGTAACCAAAAAACTTTACAGTTCTGTGTGGTTTTAGGGGCAGGAGAGGGATTTAATATAATTAAGCATGTGGTGTGTTTTGCTGGGCGTGATTTTGGGGTGGGGAGGGGGGGGCAGCATTTCATCCTTGGACACAGGCAGCACAGTGTCTTGGGCCGGCCCTGTGTTGGGCTCCCATAGACACCGGTTGTGGTGTGTATTCTACGCATCCTTCCCAGTTCTTCTAGAACAGGGTGTCCAAGTTTAGTCCTCAAGGGCCACCAACAGGCCAGGATGTAAGGATCTCCCTGATTAACCACAGGTGAGGTCACAATGAATGATCCACTGATTAACTCACCTGTGATTAATCAGGGAAATCCTTACATCCTGGCCTGTTGGTGGCCCTTATGGACTGAACTTGGACAGCCCTGTTCTTCTTCATACAGACACCAGTTTTGTGATCAGGAAATAGGGATTACTTTACAGTCACAAAAGAACTAACCCAAATTCACAGGTCGTCTGTCTAAACAGAACGTGGGGCAATTCTGGGGTAAACCAAATGCACTATAAGGGCAAATAAAACTTCTCATTGATTTAAAAGATGCTTTTAATCCCTTGAATGCTAGATAGGTCTCCATTACATTGCGTTCAAGGGGTTAAGTAAACACTTTAATCAGTGGGAATATTTATTTGTCCCCTGTGGAGCACTTGGATTGCACCAGAATTGCTCCGTTTCCTCTTAGTATATCAGCTACAACGTGTCCTTATTCCCCCTACAGTTACCAGCTTGTAACTACAGTTTTGTCCCTGGCTGTAACATCTAATTGAACAAATGTCTCCTGATTGATTTATTGCCCCTGTAACACCCTTCAGAATATCCCAGCTCCTCACTGCATTCACCTAACTTCTGAGTATCTTATTGTCCTTTTAAAATATTATTATTATTATTATAACCCAGCTCCTGAGTGCCTTATTGTCCTGTAACATCTTATTACAGTAACCCAGCTCCTGAGTGTCTTATTGTCCTGTAACATCTTATTACAGTAACCCAGCTCCTGAGTGTCTTATTGTCCTGTAACATCTTATTACAGTAACCCAGCTCCCAAGTGCCTTTTTAACCCTTAACATCTTATTACAGTAACCCAGGTCCTGAGTGCCTTATTGTCCTGTAACATCTTATTACATTAACCCAGCTCCTGAGTTCCTTATTGTCCCTGTAACATCTTATTACAGTAACCCAGCTCCTGAGTGCATTATTGTCCCTGTAACATATTATTACAGTAACACAGCTCCTGAGTGCCTTATTGTCCTGTAACATCTTATTACAGTAACCCAGCTCCTGCGTGTCTTATTGTCCTGTAACATCTTATTACAGTAACCCAGCTCCTGAGTACCTTATTGTCCTGTAACATCTTATTACAGTAACCCAGCTCCTGAGTGTCTTATTGTCCTGTAACATCTTATTACAGTAACCCAGCTCCTGAGTGCCTTATTGTCCTGTAACATCTTATTACATTAACCCAGCTCCTGAGTGCTTTATTGTACCTGTAACATCTTATTACAGTAACCCAGCTCCTGAGTGCCTTATTGTACTGTAACATCTTATTACAGTAACCCAGCTCCTGAGTGCCTTATTGTCCTGTAACATCTTATTACAGTAACCCAACTCCTGAGTGCCTTATTGTCCTGTAACAACTTATTACAGTAACCCAGCTCCTGAGTGCCTTATTGCCCTGTAACATCTTATTACAGTAACCCAGCTCCTGAGTGCCTTATTGTACTGTAACAACTTATTATAGTAACCCAGCTCCTGAGTGTCTTATTGTCCTGTAACATCTTATTACAGTAACCCAGCTCCTGAGTGCCTTATTGTCCTGTAACATCTTATTACATTAACCCAGCTCCTGAGTGCCTTATTGCCCTGTAACATCTTATTACATTAACCCAGCTCCTGAGTGCCTTATTGCCCTGTAACATCTTATTACAGTAACCCAGCTCCTGAGTGCCTTATTGCCCTGTAACATCTTATTACATTAACCCAGCTCCTGAGTGCCTTATTGCCCTGTAACATCGTATTACAGTAACCCAGCTCCTGAGTGTCTTATTGTCCCTGTAACATCTTATTACAGTAACCCAGCTCCTGAGTGCCTTATTGTCCCTGTAACATCTTATTACTGTAACCCAGCTCCTGAGTGTCTTATTGTCCTGTAACATCTTATTACAGTAACCCAGCTCCTGAGTACCTTATTGTCCTGTAACATCTTATTACAGTAACCCAGCTCCTGAGTGCCTTATTGTCCTGTAACATCTTATTACATTAACCCAGCTCCTGAGTGCCTTATTGTCCCTGTAACATCTTATTACAGTAACCCAGCTCCTGAGTGCCTTATTGTCCCTGTAACATCTTATTATAGTAACCCAGCTCCTGAGTGCCTTATTGTCCTGTAACATCTTATTACAGTAACCCAGCTCCTGAGTGCCTTATTGTCCTGTAACATCTTATTACATTAACCCAGCTCCTGAGTGCTTTATTGTCCTGTAACATCTTATTACAGTAACCCAGCTCCTGAGTGCCTTATTGTACTGTAACATCTTATTACAGTAACCCAGCTCCTGAGTGCCTTATTGTCCTGTAACATCTTATTACAGTAACCCAACTCCTGAGTGCCTTATTGTCCTGTAACATCTTATTACAGTAACCCAACTCCTGAGTGCCTTATTGTCCCTGTAACATCTTATTATAGTAACCCAGCTCCTGAGTGTCTTATTGTCCCTGTAACATCTTATTACAGTAACCCAGCTCCTGAGTGCCTTATTGTCCATATAACACTTTATTACAGTAACCCAGCTCCTGAGTGCCTTATTGTCCATATAACACCTTATTACAGTAACCCAGCTCCTGAGTGCCTTATTGTCCTGTAACATCTTATTACAGTAACACAGCTCCTGAGTGCCTTATTGTCCTGTAACATCTTATAACAGTTACCCAGCTCCTGAGTGTCTTATTGTCCTGTAACATCTTATTACAGTAACCCAGCTCCTGAGTGTCTTATAGTCCTGTAACATATTATTACAGTAACCCAGCTCCTGAGAACCTTATTGCCCTGTAACATCTTATTACAGTAACCCAGCTCCTGAGTGCCTTATTGTCCTGTAACATCTTATTACAGTAACCCAGCTCCTGAGTACCTTATTGTCCTGTAACATCTTATTACAGTAACCCAGCTCCTGAGTGCCTTATTGTCCTGTAACATCTTATTACATTAACCCAGCTCCTGAGTGCCTTATTGCCCTGTAAGATCTTATTACAGTAACCCAGCTCCTGAGTGCCTTATTGTTCCTGTAACATCTTATTACTGTAACCCAGCTCCCAAGTGCCTTTTTTAACCCTTAACATCTTATTACAGTAACCCAGCTCCTGAGTGCCTTATTGTCCTGTAACATCTTATTACATTAACCCAGCTCCTGAGTGCCTTATTGTCCCTGTAACATCTTATTACAGTAACCCAGCTCCTGAGTGCCTTATTGTCCCTGTAACATCTTATTACAGTAACCCAGCTCCTGAGTGCCTTATTGTCCTGTAACATCTTATTACAGTAACCCAGCTCCTGAGTACCTTATTGTCCTGTAACATCTTATTACAATAACCCAGCTCCTGAGTGTCTTATTGTCCTGTAACATCTTATTACAGTAACCCAGCTCCTGAGTGCCTTATTGTCCTGTAACATCTTATTACATTAACCCAGCTCCTGAGTGCTTTATTGTCCTGTAACATCTTATTACAGTAACCCAGCTCCTGAGTGCCTTATTGTACTGTAACATCTTATTACAGTAACCCAGCTCCTGAGTGCCTTATTGTCCTGTAACATCTTATTACAGTAACCCAATTCCTGAGTGCCTTATTGTCCTGTAACATCTTATTACAGTAACCCAGCTCCTGAGTGCCTTATTGTCCCTGTAACATCTTATTATAGTAACCCAGCTCCTGAGTGTCTTATTGTCCCTGTAACATCTTATTACAGTAACCCAGCTCCTGAGTGCCTTATTGTCCATATAACACTTTATTACAGTAACCCAACTCCTGAGTGCCTTATTGTCCATATAACACCTTATTACAGTAACCCAGCTCCTGAGTGCCTTATTGTCCTGTAACAACTTATTACAGTAACCCAGCTCCTGAGTGCCTTATTGTACTGAAACATCTTATTACAGTAACCCAGCTCCTAAGTGTCTTATTGTCCTGTAACATCTTATTACAGTAACCCAGCTCCTGAGTCTCTTATTGTCCTGTAACATCTTATTACAGTAACCCAGCTCCTGAGTGTCTTATTGTCCTGTAACATCTTATTACAGTAACCCAGCTCCTGAGTGCTTTATTGTCCTATAACATCTTATTACAGTAACCCAGCTCCTGAGTCTCTTATTGTACTGTAACATCTTATTACAGTAACCCAACTCCTGAGTGTCTTATTGTCCTGTAACATCTTATTACAGTAACCCAGCTCCTGAGTGCTTTATTGTCCTATACCATCTTATTACAGTAACCCAGCTCCTGAGTCTCTTATTGTCCTGTAACATCTTATTACAGTAACCCAGCTCCTGAGTGTCTTATTGTCCTGTAACATCTTATTACAGTAACCCAGCTCCTGAGTGCTTTATTGTCCTATAACATCTTATTACAGTAACCCAACTCCTGAGTGTCTTATTGTACTGTAACATCTTATTACAGTAACCCAACTCCTGAGTGTCTTATTGTCCTGTAACATCTTATTACAGTAACCCAGCTCCTGAGTGTCTTATTGTCCTGTAACATCTTATTACAGTAACCCAACTCCTGAGTGTCTTATTGTCCTGTAACATCTTATTACAGTAACCCAACTCCTAAGTGTCTTATTGTACTGTAACATCTTATTACAGTAACCCAGCTCCTGAGTGCTTTATAACATCTTATAACAGTAACCCAGCTCCTGAGTGCTTTATAACGTCATATAACAGTAACACAGCTCCTGAGTGCCTTATTGGTAAACCTCAATCAGTTTATCTTGTTCTTCAGCCAGCAGGATGTGTAATTAAAACGACACCTCCCGAGGACACTTAATGACATGTAATTATACACTTGGACGCACCCATAATTAGTGTGACGTGCGAGTTTGCCCTCTGGTTAATTTGTGCTTACGTGATGTTTGGTGATCGTGCAGTGGTGCTCAGCAGGAATGGGAGGGAGAGTGTTAATGGCAATAATTAAGAATTTAGCACTAATTACGTGGTGCAAAATAGGGACACGTCTGGATTTTGGGGCATATGTATAATGAGAAAAGTGGAATAATTCTAGTTTAAACTAGCTGCATCAAAGGCAACAAATAAAAAATCCTTTTGTTTTAAATGGGGCTTTAACTCTTTTCGAATGCTAGCTAGAAATCAGTGGAGAACTCTCTAGCATTCTAAAGGTTAACGTGCATATTTAAATCGCTGGCTATTTGGGGAATGTTTGTTTGCTCCCTATAGTGCATTTGGTCTGCCCCAGAATTGCTCTAATTTTACTTGATACATATGCCCCATTGTTAATAAATCTATCATCAGGGCTCAGTAACAAGCCAAGACTTGAGGACCTTCCTCCCTGAGCGCAAGCGAGTCAATCAAAATGTCTGAACCACTGATCAACTCACCTAGGATCAAGACAGGAAATCTTTAACCCTTCGAGTGCCAGAGGGGTACGCAACGCATTGTTCAATCAAAATGTCTGAACCACTGATCAACTCACCTGGGCTCAAGACAGGAAATCTTTAACCCTTTGAGTTCCAGAGCAGTATGCAACCCATTGCTTTGCAATGCGTTGCGTACCCCTCTGGCACTCAAAGGGTTAAGCCCTGGCCTGTTGGTGGTACTCGATGACTGGTTTGAGACTCTGTTGCCATTTCTCTAGGTTATGGTCACTGCACAGACCACCCCCACAATTCTTGCATGAAAGTCTATATGTCAGGCTCTGACCTATAGATTTGCATTAGAGGCTAGTACTAGCATAACTTCCAATTGTCAGATAGGCTGTTGTACTAAAAAGAACTGGACTAAATCTGGGACAACCCAAGTGCACCACAGAGGGATGAATAAAAATTCCCATTTATTTCACCATGGCTTTTAACCCTTGAATGTGTTAGAGACCTCTCTAGCATTCAAGGGGTTAAGAATCCCATTGAAATCAAGGAAGATTGTTATTTGTTACTTATGGTGATGTTGGTTTGTCCCAGAATTGCACCATGTCATACCTGTAAGGTGAGGCTGCAGTTTGTAACAACAGGAAGCTGAGATTGCATTGACAGCCAAAAGCCAAGAAATGGCAGCTGTGCATAGAAAAGAAGATGGTTAGTTTTATAACATTATTCTTGGTTTAAAGTGTTAGTAATGTCTGAAAAAAACTTTTTTGCATTTAGAAGAGCTTAAAAAGCTGATCTAAATGCAAAAACCGTATCTCTTAAACCATAGCGTTTAAAGTTTGATTTCTCCTACTGACAGCTGTAAAGCTGTCAGCAGGAGATCTGTGTCGGTCGACACGCTGGCGCTTGAGAAGTGCCGGGATCTCGTTACTTACAGGGAATCCCTTCATTGGAATGGACTAAAACGTGTGCCTGGTGTTCAAGCACATGTTTTAGACCATTCCAATGAAGGGATTCCATGTAAGTAACGAGATCTCGGCACTTCTCAAGCGCCAGCGTGTCGACCGACACGGATCTCCTGCTGACAGCTTTACAGCTGTCAGTAGGAGAATCAAACTTTAAACGCCCGTATCTCTTAAACCATAGCGGTTTGAGAGATACGGTTTTTGCATTTAGATCAGCTTTTTAAGCTCTTCTAAATGGAAAAAAGTTTTTTTCAGACATTACTAACACTTTAAAGTGTCAGTAATGTCTACTTACAAGCATTTCTCTGAGTCTCCTTTATAATAAAACTAAGAGAAAGCACTATATATAAGTGCTTAAAGGGATAGTAATGTCCCTCAAAAGTTGACCAAAGAGCAAAAAAAACGTATATCTCAAACCGTTATGGTTTGAGAGATATCTGCATTTAAAGTTCATGATTTCCTGCTGTCAGCTGTAAACAACGCCATTTCGGCTCTCCTGCAGAGCCTCTGTGTCGGTCGACACGGATCTTCTGCTGACAGCTTTACAGCTCTTTGGTCAGCTTTTTAAGGACTACAATTTGCAAAACATTTTTTGTGGGGCATTACTATCCCTTTAAATTATCTGTACTTCAAAAGTTATGCACAGATAAATATCCTCTGCCCCCCTCTGAATTTTAGATGAAGTCGTGCGACTCAATGGCTGCAGTGAGGGACAAACTTCTTTAAAGGGATAGTAATGTTTCATAATAAAAGCAGCTCTAATTAATCTTCATAGTATTTGGACTTTGGAGAGTGTTATTTCAATTCTGTCAGAGTTGTAGTTCAAGAGTAATTGATTGATAAAGTATCCCCCTCCCACCCCTTTTACTGATATAACACTGCCCACCTCAGAATAGCAGGGTGTGTCCAGGTAGATTGCAGAGAGGGACAATCTTCAATTATGATAAGGGAAAAACCTGTCAAGGGGGGCAGGGTTTTCTTTCTTCTCACAGTAGTAAGATTGACCCTTGATGTGACCTGTCTGGACTATGGACTGGATTCCACATCTGAGGAGTGGGGGCTTACACTAGGTAAAAGAGGCGGGAGGAGGAAACGTTTTCATTCAATTACTCTTGAACTACATCTCTCACAGTAATGAAATAACACTCTCTGTGGCTCAAATACTATGAAGATTAATTGGAGCTGCTGTTTTTGTGAAACATTACTATCACTTTAAGTATAAGGGAAATCTAGTCCCCCTTGACGAAGGAGGGCAGGATTTCCCTTTGCTTACTGAAGATTGTCCCTCACTGCAGCCGTACGGACCAGACTGCAACTTCTGGTGACATGCCAGAAAGGGGAGGGTCTTTATCTCTGCATAACTTTTGAAGTACAGAAAATTAAGGACTTACATATAGCGCTTTCTCTTACTTTTAATATAAAGAAGACTATAAGAAGTACTTGTAAGTAGACTTACCCTTTAAAGATCCTCAGTATATATAAATATATATATATATATACGTAGACACTATTGTTATTGGTACATATTTATTATAGAAAATAGACTAAAAGGCTCTTATGTTGTCAGTTTTCCTTTTACACTCTTTATCCTTTCTCTGCTTTTATTCTTTACTTCCCTTTCCTTTGCTGAGTCTCCCATAGCCATTTTGTCTCTCTCCTCCATCTCATGACATCTCTCTCTTCTCCCTGCCAATCCTCTGTCTCTCTTCTCCCCACCAGTCTATGTTCTTACCTCCCATACAATCTATTTTCCTCCTTCACATTGTGTCTCTTTTCCTCCTTTACCTCGACTGTCTCTTTTCCTCTCTTCCAGTTGTCTCTCTTTAGCTCTCACCCATCATCTGTCACTTTTACGCCTTCACATAGTCTCTTTTACACTTCCTCTGTCAGTTTTCCTTGTTCTCATAGTCTGTCTCTTTGCATATTCTCGATTTTTTTCCTTCCTGTGATCTGTCTCCATTCCTCCCTTGGTCCCCTGTCTCTTTTCCTCCTTTTTCTCCATTGCTTCCTCCCATCCCTGTCTCTTTTCCTCCTTTCTCTCTGTTCCTTCCCCCCATCCAAGGTCTCTTTTCCTCCTTTATGTACTGTCACTTTTCCTCCTCCTGTCTCGTTTCCATCCTCACTCTATCTTCTCTGTCTCTCTCTTCTTCCTCTCTCACCTCTCACCCCTCCCATCAACTGTCTCTCTTCTTACTCCTGTTTGATCTCCCACTCCCCCCTCCTGTCTGTTTTCCCACTTCTCTACTCTCCTCCCATGTTCTGTATCTCTCCCGTCCCTATCCCACCCCTGTCCTCAATTTCTCCCTACTTACAGCCTGTCTCTTCTCTCTCACATTCTCCTCCTGTTCTCGCATTCTCTCACCTCTGTTCTTCCTTCCATCATGCCACCCCCTTACTTCTCTTATCCCTTTTATCCTTTCCCTCCTCCCATCCTCAGTCTCTCATCCCCTCTCTCTCTTCTGTTCCCAGTCTCTCCTTTATGTAGCTACCTTCACTCGTCCCATCTCTCTCTCACCACTCTTTCACCTGTTCCCTGCCTGAATCTATTTTCGCTTTCTCTTCCTCCTCACATCCTCACTCTCTCCTCCTATCCTTAGTCTCTCTTCTTTCTTCTGTCTGCAGTTTCTGTCTTATTGACATGTAGCGAGTGGAATGGATCTCAGTGGCAGCTGGAGTGTCATGCAGAAGAAGCTGTTCGCCCCAGCGGGTTGAGTCCCAAGGGTTGTGCACACTGGGAACACTGGTGGACAGTCAGGAAGGTCTCAGCCATTTAGATACACTGCTAACCCCAAGCAGTTTAGCCCCAGGGATTTTGCAAGCACCAGTGGACCCAGAAACCAAATCACAGTACCAACAGGCATGAGACAAAGGCAGAATCCAGGGGCTGGTGAACATCAGTGCAGATGGAGATCAGGTAGTAGGCTCCAGGCAAGGGTCAAAATCCAGAATAGCAGTTCAGAATAATGTTGACCAGGACTGAATAAGACAACTAAATACATCCTCAGTCTCTCTTCCCTGTCTCATCATCCTCCTGTCCTCGCTCTCTTCCCTTTCTTCTTCCTCATCCTGTCCTCAGTCTCTCTTCTTCCTCCTGTCCTCAGTCTCTCTTCTTCCTCCTGTCCTCAGTCTCTCTTCTTCCTCCTGTCCTCAGTCTCTTCCCCCTCTCCTCTTCCTCCTGTCATCAGTCTCTCTTCCCTCTCTTTTCTTCCTCCTCCTGTCCTCAGTCTCTCTTCCTCCTCCTGTCCTCAGTCTCTCTTTCCTCTCTTGTTTTTTTCCTGTCCTCAGTCTCTCTCCCATTCCTCATTTTCTCAGTCTCTCTTCCCTCTATCTCCTTCCTCCTGTCCTCAGTCTCTCTTCTTCCTCCTGTCCTATGTCTCCCATCCCTCTCTCCTTCCTCCTGTCCTCAGTCTCTCTTCTTCCTCCCGTCCTCAGTCTCTTTCCTCTCTCTTTTTTTCCTGTCCTCAGTCTCTCTCCCGTCTCTCTCCCATTCCTCATTTTATCAGTCTCTCTTCCCTCTATCTCCTTCCTCCTGTCCTCAGTCTCTCTTCTTCCTCCTGTCCTATATCTCCCATCCCTCTCTCCTTCCTCCTGTCCTCTGTCTCTCTTCCCCATCGCTATTCTTCCTTCCCTTCTGTCCTCAGTCTCTCTCCCCTTCACTCTTCTTCCTCCTTCGGTCCCCAGTCTCTCTTCTTCCTCCTGTCCTCAGTCTCCCTTCCCCCTCTCTTGCTCCTCTTGTCCTCAGTCTCTCTTCTTCCTCCTGACCTCAGTCTCTCTTCCCTCTGTATTCTTCCTCCTGTCATCAGTTTCTCTTCCCCCTCTCTTCTTCCTCCTATCTCTCTTCCCTCTCTCTTCTTCCTCCTGTCATCAGTCTCTCTTCCCCTTCTCTCTTCTTCCTCCTGTCATAAGTCTCTCTTCTTCCTATTGTCCTCAGTCTGTTTTCCCTCATTCTTCTTCCTCCTGTCCTCAGTCTCTTTCCTCTCTCTTCTTCCTCCTGTCCTCAGTCTCTTTCCTCTCTTTTCTTCCTAATGTCCTCAGTCTCTCTTCTTCCTCCTCCTGTCCTCAGTTCCTCTTTCCTCTCTTTTCTTCCTAATGTCCTCAGTCTCTCTTCTTCCTCCTCCTGTCCTCAGTTCCTCTTTCCTCTCTTTTCTTCCTAATGTCCTCAGTCTCTCTTCTTCCTCCTCCTGTCCTCAGTTCCTCTTTCCTCTCTTTTCTTCCTAATGTCCTCAGTCTCTCTTCCCCTTCTCTCTTCTTCCTCCTCCTGTCCTCAGTTTCTCTCTCTCTTCTTTGTCCTCTGGTCCTCAGACTCTCTTCTTCCTCCTGTCCTCTGTCTCTCTTCCCCATCACTATTCTTCCTTCTCTCCTCAGTCTCTCTCCCCTTCACTCTTCTTCCTCCTTTGGTTCCCAGTCTCTCTTCTTCCTCCTTTCCACAGTCTCCCTTCCCCCTCTCTTGCTCCTCCTGACCTCAGTCTCTCTTCCCTCTCTCTTCTTCCTCCTGTCATCAGTTTCTCTTCCCTCTCTCTTCTTCCTTCTGTCATCAGTCTCTCTTCTTCCTCCTGTCCTCAGTCACTTTCCTCTCTCTTCTTCCTCCTGTTCTCAGTCTCTCTTCCCCTTCTCTCTTCTTCCTCCTCCTCCTGTCCTCAGTTTCTCTCTCTCTTCTTTGTCCTCTGGTCCTCAGTCTCTCTTCTTCCTCCTGTTCTCTGTCTCTCTTCTCTCCCACACTTCCTCCTCTTATCACCTGTTCTTCTTCCACTTCTCTTCTACCTCCCATCCTTTCTCACTTTCCCTCCTGTCATCAACAGTTTCTCTTCCATCTCTCTTACAAATCCCATCCTCAGTTCCTCTTCTCCCTTACTTCTCCTCCTCTCACCATCAGTCAGTTTTATCTCTCTCACTTCCTCCTCCAGTCCATGTTTTCTTCCCACTCTCTTCCTCCTCTAGTCTCTCTCTTCTTTCTTTCTCTCCCTCCTCCCATATTCAGTCTCCCCCCTCTCTCCCTCCTTCTATAATCTGTATCTCGTCATTCTCTCTTCTCCCTCTCTCATCCTAACTTGCTTTCCTCTTTCTCTTCTTCCTCGTGTACTTTGTCTCTATTCTCACCCTCCTCCCATTTCCTGTATCTCTTCCCTTTCTATTCCTCATCTCAGTCAGTCTTCTCTCTCTCTTGCTCCTCCCATCTCATCTCTTTTACTTTCTTCCTTCCCTTGTATTTTGTCTCCTTTCTTCCTTTCTCTTCTTCCTCCAGCCCCCATCACTCTTTTCCTTCTCCTCTTCCTCACATTCTATCTCTCTTCTTTCTCTCTATCTCTTCCTCTCCCATCCCTCTCTCTCCTCCTCCCCCCATTCTCAGTCTCTCTTCCCTCCCTCTGGTTTGGGATCCTCTCCAGCTCTGTGTCTGGATTCTGGGAAATGTCCGACACCTGGTACTCCCCCCCCATGCGTTCCCCAGAGACAAAAACCCACAGACCTGCAGATGTTGCTTTTCTTTTTATTTGTACTATAGAGCGTGAGCGTTTGCATTATGGTATTCACCCTTTCGGTTCAGAAGCATCATCTGTCTAGCTATAGCACTGGTGGGCAAACAGCATTCCAGCAGTTGTTGTTGGACTACAAATCCAATCATCTTCAGCTTGCAAACAAATGTGAACATTGTAGTCCAACAACAGTTGGAATTATACAGGTTGTTTAACCTCTGAGCATCAGCATCCAGTGAAATTAAAGGGATAGTAATGTTTCATAATAAAAGCAGCTCTAATTAATCATCATAGTATTTGGACTTTGGAGGGTATTATATCACTACCGTCAGAGTTGTAGTTCAAGAGTAATTCATTGACAAAGTATGCCCCTCCCTCCCCTTTTACTGATGTAACACTGTTCAGCAAGATCAGAAGGGAGGTGCCCAGGCAGATTGCAGAGAGGGACAATCTTCAATTAAGATAAGTGAAAAACCTGAAAAACTTGTCAAGGGGGGCAGGGTTTTCATTGTTCTCATAGGAAGAAGATTGTCCCCTGCTGTTATCTGTCTGGTCTATGGACTGCTTTCCACATCTGAGAAGAGATGACTTACACTAGGTAAAAGGGGCGGGAGGGGAAACTTTGCTTGTGAATATCTCTCAAACCATAAAGGTTTGAGAGATAAGACTAGTATCATTCTTCATGTTTTTATAATGCCTTCAAAATAAAATAAAGATAAAACGAAGTATTACTATCCCTTTAAAGGGACAGTAATACTTAAAATGTAAAAATATATAAAACACTGCTGAGAGATGTTTTATTCAAAAGTATCACAGCTGAAACTTACATTTTTTAGGTGTAATATCTCAATGGCCTGAAATTGTGCAGTGGTGCTGTTGCTACACCATCCTATGGGAGGTTTATGGTCAACTGCCCAGAGCTGTCTATAGGATGGTGTAGCAACAGCACCACTGTACAATTTCAGGCCACTGTGATACTGCACCTAAAAATTCAAGTTTGAGTTGTAATAACTTTTTGAATAAAACACCTCGCAGCAGTGGGAGTTCCTTTGTTTTATTCAGGAGGGTAAACACTTATATATATATATATATATATATATATATATATATATATATATAAAGCTGTGGGTTGGTTGCACTCAAAATAATTTGCCCAGGTGCACAATCCTCAGAAGAAGGCATGTAAAGATGTAAAAAGGAGGCAGCACCAGTGGGACTTCTTAATTGTATTTATTAAAGCGGCATAAAGTCAATCAATATGGTCGACGTTTCGGTCCGACAAGATGGACCTTTCTCAAGACGTCTTGAGAAAGGTCCATCTTGTCGGACCGAAACGTCGACCATATTGATTGCCTTTATGCCGCTTTAATAAATACCATTAAGAAGTCCCACTGGTGCTGCCTCCTTTTTACATCTTTATATATATATATATATATTTTTTTTTTTACATCTTAAGTGTTACTATCCCTTTAAAGTATAGATCCACTTTCAAGGGATAGTGACACTTTACAATGATTTTTCAAAAGAACTTATATTTATATTTGCCATTCTTTATTTAAACCTTTCAGTGGCAGGGAGGTTTCCAACGTATTGAGTTGCAATGAAATGGATACTTCCCTGACACTCAAGGGTTAAAACTATAGTTTATGAGATAGCTTTATTTGTCAGTTTATGCCTATTAGCCAGCACTTCCTGGTAGGTAGTGGCAGTTGGGAGGGCGATTGGAACGTTAGTATCTGACACAACAGGCTAACATACATATAGATGTTTCAAAATGACCCAAATCATTATAAAGTGTTAGTTCCACTTTAAAAATAAAACTGAAATATGTTAATAATAACCCCCCTTAAACCCTTGAGGACCTTAGGGGAATACAACATATTGTGGAGCAATGCATTACATATCCCAGGCACTCCAGGCATTACGTTTATCTATGCTGAAAATCCCAATGGCCCCTATGAACTTTGTTCTTGCTCAAGAAATATCTTCAGTCCTGGGAGCGTGATACAATGATGCAAACATCATTATAGAATGGTACACAAACACACACACAGTGTTCCTGATGGAATTCAGTGAACATTGGGACACAAAACCCAACCATGCGAACCAACTTTTGTCGCGTTTTTTTCAGTCCATAACTCAGGCTGCAAACACAGTCACCTCCCAAACGTTAAAAGAGCAGTAAACGTTTTTATGAAAAAATATATTGTATTGCTTTTCCTGTTGAGTAAAATAAGGGTACTCCTACTGCTGACACATGCATATTTCCAGAGTTAAAGGGATAGTAATACTTAAAATGTAAAAAAAAATATGTTGTAGGGTTTATCCCCCTGAGTAAAACAAGAGTACTCCCACTGCTGAGAGGTCTTTCATTCAAAAGTTATTAATTTTCAAAGTTGAATTTTTTAGGTGCAATATCACAGTGGCCTGAAATTGTACAGTGGCGCTGTTGCTACACCATCCTATGGAGATTTATGGTCAACTGACCAGAGTTGTCCATAGGATCGTGTAGCAACAGCGCCACTCTACAATTTCAGGCCACTGTGATATTGCACCTAAAAAATTCAACTTTGAAAATTAATAACTTTTGAATAAAACACCTCTCAGCAGTGGGAGTACTCTTGTTTTACTCAGGGGGATAAACCCTACAACATATTTTTTTTTACATTTTAAGTATTACTATCCCTTTAATATCGTTTACATCCATGTTTTTTTACATTAGCAGTGCCCTCTAGTGGTCAAGTTCCAATTAGTTATTCTGTTACAGTCTAATGGAGAGGAAAGTCAGAGATTTACAGTTCTCCATAGAATGTGATAGAAACTGCTGAGTCACTTCCTATCAGTTAGATCTATCAGGAAGTAAACACAGTAAATTCACTTCCTGATTATTTGAACTCAAATGTTGAATAAAACAACTGACAAAAGTGGGAGTGACCTTGTTTTTTTCAGCAGAAAAAGCTCTATAACATAAATGTTTTCATAAAACAATGTTTACTGCTCATATATCCCTACCCATGGCCCTACACTACCCCTAACATGAACAATAAAGTGTACCCATACTACTACCCCTAACACTATCCTATCACCCATAGATACAACCTACCTGTAAACCTGATGTCCAGCAGGGTCTTCTTCAATTCTTCTTCTGTAAGCTTCTATGTTCTTCTTTCTTCTTCTTCATCTGCCATCCTCTTCTTTCTTCTTCATCTGTTATCTTCATCTGTCATCTCCGTCTTCATCTGTCATCTTCTTTCTTCATCTGTGCTCATCTTCATGCTTCTTCTTAGCATGTAGTGTTGAACCTGTAATAAAAAATATATAGTTAATAAAATAAATCTATCATTAAACTTACGCTGCCTCCGACAGTGGCAGCAGCAGGGAACAACAGCAAAAAACACACCTCCTGGTACCTTCCGGGCTTTTGCCCAATGCCAGCTGAGGGAAATTTGACTGCCTTTTATATGGACAGACCCTGTTAAAATTGCTCGCCATGCTCCCACTGGCTGGGAGATGGAGTTACGCAGGGCACGAAACCACATCTCCCAACCAATAAGCTTCAAGCTGGACGGATGACTCAGCACTCTAAAAGATGATTGGCTGGAAGGTGGGGTTACCGCAGGACATGTTCCATGCCCTGTGTAATCCCACATCCCAGCAAATGGGAGCATGCGAATTAGTTTGAACAGGGACTGGCCATCCAAGAGGCAGCTCCTATTCAAATTTCCCTCAATGCGCATCAAGCAACAGCCTGAAAGATACAACAAGGGGGGATTTTTGCTATTGTTTCCTGCCACTGGGGTGGCGGCAGCATAAGTTTAATAGATTTATTTTATTAACTATATATATTTTGTTCAGGTTCAACACTAAGTGTAAAGAAAAAGAATGAAGAGGAGCACAGAGGAAGAAAAAAGATTAACTGTTTGAGTGCCAGTGGAGTATGCAGTGCTGTGCAATGCATTGCATACCCTACTGGAACTCAAAGGGTTAATTATTATTATTATTTTTTTTTAATTCACACAAATTTTTAGAACCCTTTCAGTGCTAGAGGGGGAACGCAACTCATTTTTAACAATGCATTGCGTACCCCCTCTGGCACTGAAAAGGTTACTTATTTTTACCCCCTTAAAGATGGCCGATCGCACATGCGGCCGTCACTTATGGACCACGGACCTTTTTTTTTCCCGCATTGGTTCAGGGCTCCCTGAAAGGTGTGCAGCTGCACTGGGAGCCCTGAATTCCATGACGGTCCTGGCACATCATGGGTCCTTAACGCAAATCTACACATGAGGTGCCAGGACCGTCAAGGGTCATTAACCCCTTCGCGTCCAGTGACATACCCGGACCGTCATGCTGGTCCGGCAGTTAAGGACCAGTGACGGACCTGGTACGTCACGTACTATTACTCACCACGCTCCTGGAGGAGCGCGGTGAGTAATACCGGGGACTGAATTTGATCGCTCCAAGACCGGAGCGATCTCTTTCAGTCCCTCAGATCGGTGTGCCGCCCCATGTGATCAGGTCCTTAAAGGACCACACACCCCGCGACCGCTGGTCGTTAAGGGGTTAAATTACACAATTTTTTTCATACTTTGAATGTATTGATATGGGGACTTAAGGCCCCCATATCAATACATGCATGGGTCACTAAGCATTTTTTGTATTTTTTTGTTTCCCTGCATTTAGACGTCGGTGATTAGGCACAAGCGTTAGGGTACTTTGCAGCCGGAAATTTGTGACAATAAAGTTGAGCCACCACATGTAATTGCATCGCAATTTCAACTTACTATACATTACTTCCTATGAGTGAAAATTTAGTGCCGTATGTGCATTTTCACTTTTATCGTTCGGTATTGTGTCATATCACAGGTAACAGGCTTCAAACTACAACAGTACTTTTTTTTTTTTTTTTTTTTAAAGAGCAATAAACTTTTTTAATGAAAACCTATAGGTTATAAAGCTCTTCCTGCTGAGTAAAGCAAGGTCATTTCCACCGCTGTCAGTTGTTTTATTCAAACCTTATAACAGTTCAGATAACCAGGAAGTGAATTTACTGTGTTTACTTCCTGATAGTTCTAACTGACAGGAAGTGACTCAGCAGTTTCTATCACATTCTGTGGAGAACTGTTTCCTCTCCATTAGAATGTAACAGAATAACTAATTGGAATTTCACCACAGAGGTCACTGCTCATATGAAAAAAAACATAGGTTTAAGCAGTAATAACTTCGGAAATATGCATCTATCAGCAGTGTGAGTACCATTATTTCACTCAACAGGAAACACCCTACAATATATATTATTTCATAAAAAAAAGTTTACTGCTCTGTTAACACTATGAATTGGATCAAGCCCCTGGATGTCATGTGCATGAACAAAACCAACTGCACAACACGGGATAAATAGGGTTGCTACCTTTTCTTCAAAAAAATACCGGCCAAGGCATTCCCTCCATAGACTTAACATTGTAAAGAAGCCAATTTTTTACCGGCCTGCCGGTAAAATACCGGCTGGGTGGCAACCCTAGGGATAAATGAAGATACCTGGGAACGTTTGAAATGAGTGCACCCTGAGATCTTTGAAATATTAACCTTGTACGCTCCCAAGAAAGTAGATTCTAGGTGCTATATGAATGTTTGGTCTAAACCAGAGATGATTCAGTCAGTCCTCTGGGAACCATTAACATGCTACATTCCTGAGACATCCCTTCTTATACACTCACAGGACTAGCAGGACTTCTCCCTCTGTGTTTCTGGTAGAAAGGTCACTTATGAAGAAAGGCTAGAAAAGTTAAACTTGTACACACTAGAGAAACGGCATCTTAGAGGGGATATGATAACATTATATAAATACTAGTTGAACAGGCCGTGTACACGGGCCACATTGCCAGGACGCAATGGCCGCGGTGCAGTCATGCACAGTACAGACTGCCTGCGCCGCTGCTGATAACGGAGGTGGGAGCTCCGAATTCAGACCGGAGTCCTCTCTGCGCAAGACTACGGTCTGAATTCATAGCACCCCGCTCAGTTATCACCCGTGCGCGGCCAGTCTGTACTGTGCATGACAGCTTCTGGCAAACATACATTAGCGAATTATTATATAGGATGTTCAGGGCCTATACAAAGGGCTCTCCAAAGTCCTGTTCATTAACAGATCAGTACATAGGATGAGGGGTCACCCGATTAGACTTGAGGAAAGGAGATTTCATCTACAACAGTGGAAGGGGTTCTTTACAGTAAGGACAACAAAGGTTTTGAATTCACTGTCTGAAGGTGGTGCTATTGAATACAGTGGATGACTTTAAAAAGGGCCTGGATACTTTTTTAAAAGAACAGAACACAGAGGGCTATGTATGTTAGTATTGGGATTAATATTTATTTAGTGCTTGTTGATCCAAGGAGAAATCTGATTGCCATTTGGAGTCAAAAAGGAATTTTTCCTCCATTCAAAGCAGAATTTGAAATTGCTGTATTGAGGGGTTTTTTTGGATCAACAGGGGTAAACAGGAATAGGAGAAGGGTTGAACTTGATGAGCGCAAGTCTTTTTTCAACCTAAACAACTATGTAACTATGTATTTTGGACATTAAATAAGCAGTAAAATGGTGTAAATTCTATAGTAGGAAATACTTGGCTCTCTCTCTCTCCCTGAGAATTCAGCCCTGAGATTGGGTTCAAAACAGAAGATCAAGCCCTGAGAGTTTCCAGGTATGCCAGTGAATATTAGCCCTTGATTTCCAGTCAATGAGAATACAATTCTTACTTCTCCCATATGGTTTTCCCCAGTCTAGCTCCACTTTAGCATCCTAATATTCCCTATAATTCTGCTCCATGCATTCACTAACAAAGCATCAAAACTATAGTGTCTGCTGCATTTGTAAAGTCCTGCAGAACATCACCCCAATGTTAACCACTCCCATGCCAGAAGGCCACTCAGCCTCATTTTATTAACCCAACGTCAAGTCACCTTCTTAAAAGCCGCCTTTTATGAAAGATTCCTATTGCTGGGCTCTATAGCAGAGGTGGGAGACCCGTGGCTGTCCAGTTGTTAGAAATTAACTCCTCTCATCCTTATCTCAAACACCAGGACTATAACTTCCCTCAGCCAGCTGCTGTGAACTGCAGTTCTCATCATTCTCACCCTCGTTGGACTATAATTCCACGTTGTACACAAGCACTCATCATTTCCTGCATGGACTACTGTAACCTTCTTCTCTCTTGCCTTCCTGCATCCCATCTCCATCCTCTTCAATCCATACAGAATGCTGCAACATGAATTATCCTATTGTCACCTAGGTTTTTCCCTGCCCCACTCCTCCTCACATCTCTCCAGTGGCTGCCTATAAAACTTCGGATCTCTTGCAAAATTCTGCTTCTCTCATTCAAAACTCTTCTCACCTCTACCCCTTCCTACATTTCCACTCTGATCTCCCGCTATACCTCATCCCGCCACTTACGATCAGCCAATAACAACCTTCTCTCAGCTCTTTTTGTGTATACAGCCCTCTCACGTATCAAACCTTTTTCTCTCATTGCTCCTTATCTATGGAATGTTCTACCTCCCACTCTGCACTACTGCACCTCTGATGGTCTTCACAGGGCCGGATTTAGAATTAGGCAGAGTAGGCATCTGCCTACAGGCGCACACAACAGAGGGGCGCCTGTCACTGGGATCATGTGTGTGGTGTTTTTTTGTATTAAATTCACCTGAGTCACCTCCCTGCCCGGCGCCATGAAGACAGTTCTGTGCCTCCTTCTTTGGCACAGACCTGTAGCTGCTGCGCTTCCTCGTCGGGTTTTTAGTAATACAGAGCGCTGGGAGATGACATCATCTCGCAGCGCTCTGAATTACTGAAGACCACACGGGAGCTCCAGCAGCTACAGGTCTGTGCAGAAGGAGGAGGCACAGACCTCTCTTGCCGTTGGACCACCAGGGAAGAGGTAGGAAACGGACACTGGGGCAATGTGAGGGTAATATGGAGATTATGGGGGCAATATTGAGCTGATGGGGGCAATATGGAGCTGATGGGGTGGCAATGTGAGGGCAATATGGAGCAGATGGGGGCAATATGGAGATGATGGGTGCAATATGGAGCTGATGGGGGCATTGTGAGGGCAATATAGAGCTGATGGGGGCAATATGGATCTGATGGGGGCAATATGGAGCTGATGGGAGGCATTGTGAGGGCAATGTGGAGCTGATGGGGCAATATGGAGCTGATGGAGGCAATGTGAGGGCAATGTGGAGCTGATGGGGGGAAATGTGAAGGCAATATGGTATATGGAGATGATGGGGCAGTATGGAGCTGATGGGGCAATGTGAGGGCAATATGGTATATGGGGATGATGGGGGCAATGTGAGGGCAATATGGAGATGATGATGGCTAGTTGGAGCTAATGGGGGGCAACGTGGAGATGACGGGGGGCAACGTGGAGATTAGGAGCATTGTGGAGGTGTCCAGTGCAGATGGCCCACAAGTCGGGGGCGCTTCAGATTTCTGTGCCTACAGGCTCCTGAGATGTAAATCCGGCCCTGGGTCTTCAGATCACAACTGAAACTACACTTCCTTAGCAAAACTTAAACATGTATATTACTTAATTTATGTCCCCTATCCTAATTGTAACTCTGGCACTGTGTACAGCACTTGACCCTTATGTACTTTGTATGTCTCCCATTACTTCTTTAGATTGTAAGCTTTTGGGCAGGGACCTCACTTCCAGTGTTTCACTTTGCAAAGCACTTATAACCCTGTATTGTCTAAACCCTTATATTGTAAAGCTCTGCATACACTTGTGGCGCTATATAAATAACCATATTCATTCATTCAATTCCCATGATCCTCAGCCACACATCAGTTGATACTGAACTCCAACACCCATAGCTCGGGTTGCAAGATCCTTTTTTTTTTTATAAAGGAACACTTATGATGCAGGCTGCACTGGCTACATTATTACTGGACTGCAACAGTTCCCATGATTCCATGCCAGAAGCTGCGCAGACCTCCCACTCTATCATGTACAAATCATCATGGGCCTTCAGGGTAGATCCTATGATCTTCCCAACTAGCCCATGACTGCACAGCCCACAAAGGGACCTGATGCCCTGGTAGGACAACCCACCGCTGGCACTGAGTTACTCTGGTTCCCTTCCAGCAGGATCTGTCCTCTTTCTTCAATGTCACTTATACTCTTATTCTGTACGTCATTTCACTCTTTTTTTAACCCCTTCATACTCACCCCTTTATTTTATCACCCACCTTCTCATTATCTTGCCCCTTTCATCCCTCCCTTTCTCCTCTACCCTCTCATCCTGTCCAGAGCCAGATTTCCCATTAGGCAAAGTAGGCATCTGCTAGAGAACTAAGTTCTAAGGGGAGGAGCCTTAGCTGGGCTGGCCACACCCCATTCTGAGTGGCAACCAAGATTCTAGTGCTCCTGGCTTATGGTGAAATGTTTATTTACCAGTTTACAGACCCTATTTACTGGAAAGAATTTAACCCCTTGGCTGCTAGAAAGGTCTCCAATTAATTGTTTCTGGGGTTCAGAGATATGTTTATGCTTATTATTTACAGGGCAAACGTATTTTATGCGCCAAGGAACAGTGGGTTGGGCTAAAGGGTGGAGTCTTATGAGGAGTGGGAGTGCGGCCATGTTGGAGCAAAGGGAACATTGGGTACTTTTTCCTAAGGGTTGTTCAGACGTAAATCCAGCCCTGATCCTGTCTTCCCACTGCATTGCGTCAGTGTATGGGTGAAACCAGGGCCGGATTTGCCATTAGGCAAAGTAGGCACCTGCCTACAGGCGCACGCCACCGAGGGGCGCCTGCCATTGGGATTTTTTTTTTTTTTATCTTTTTTTTTTTTAATTAAAAAAAAAAAAAAAAGTAGCCACCTCGCTGGCGCTGCCCGCCCCCCGCTCCCTATTTCCTACCTCCCCGGCGGCAGGACATGTCTGTGCCTCCTTGGCACAGTCCTGTAGGTGGTGAGCTCCCTCGTCGCATCTTTAGGAAAGCAGAGTGCTGGGAGATGACATTATCTCCCAGCGCTCTGATAAATGGATTGGAGGATCTGAATTATAAAGAGAGACTAGCCAAACTGGGTTTAATTACATTAGAGAAGTTATATGATTACAATTTACAAATATATTCAAGGTCAATACAACAAACTATCCAAGTAATTATTTCCACAAAAAGCTGAGCTAGGAATGAGAGGTCATCCATTAAGATTATAGCAAAGGCTTTTAAGAGTAAAACAAAGGCAGGGATTTTTTTTACAGAAAGGACGGTAAAGTTATGGAATTCTTTGTTTCGGGATGCTGTGATTGCAGATGCTGTAACTGCTTTAACCACTTGAGTGCCAGAGGGGTGCACAACGCATTGCAAAGCAATGCGTTGCGTACCCCTCAGGCACTCAAAGGGTTAAAAAATTAATGGATACCTATATAGCACAGAACAATATTGAGAATTATGACAGTTGGCTTCAATGCACATAGGTTGTTGATCCAGGTAATTATCTGTCTGCCATTTGGAGTCAGGAAGGAATTTTATTACCCACTTGGGGTTTAATTGGAAATGGCTTCAATTGTTTTGGCATGGGCTGGACTTGATGGACTCATGTCTTTTTTCAGCCTTATCAACTAAGTTACTATATCCATTATGGGTTCAGAAAGGCACAGAGATCCGGCAGACTGCAGGATCCAACATCCCTTTATTTCAGCAGCAGGAAATTAGGCATCACAGTATCTCCAGTAGTCACCCACCCCATTGGAATAAATCCAAGAGTACACACATAGTAAACCTCCCCACTGCTTATACCCATCCCCCTGGAACTCTGGCCTGGCTATCTCATCCTCAACAGTCTGTTAACTAGGCCAGCCAATCCAGAAAGAGTATTCTGTCTGGGAGATGTAGCCCCCCAAATCCACTTACCTACACCAACTCCCATTCATTCTATTGGACCAGTAGGAAACAGACTGACCATTATGGCACATCGCCCAAAAAAAACGAAACCTTCCTAGCTTCCCATTATATCGAATCTTACTTTATCTGCCCCCAGGAATGTTTCTTGTACATCATAGGGGTAAAATTCCTATTGACTTAAATGGGGATTTTAAAGAGCAAATATCGTGTTTACTAAGTTCTGCTCCTATGGAGCCCGGAGCTGCACTGAGCAATCCCAGAGCGGTTCCCGCTAGACGTTACAGCAGGTGGGGTGGCTGTCTAAATTGTAACCTGGAAGTTAGCGGCTCTCAGCTGATTACTTGCACAACCTCTAGACTGTAAGCTCTCACAAGCAGGGCCTCTGATCCTCCTGTTCTACACATCGGATTGTACTATTTAATACCTCTGTATGTCTATTCCCAATTGTACAGCGCTGCGGAATTAGTTGGCGCTATATAAATAAATAATAATAACCACCTGCTTGAAAGCCCTTCACTACTGTCTATGGAGGCTTCCCACATACTCCAACAAGACCAGACTGTGAGACTTCAGGGTCTATCTCATGTAGGTCCAGCCATGGAGCACTGGGGGTTTCTTTTCAGAGCCCTGTTCTCTTCTCCTGCTGGTCCACCGGCTCTCAAATTACAACCCCTGACAGGGCAGTCTTAACCTATTGCGTGCCAGTGAGATGTCCAACGCATTGCATTGACCCCTGAGACTGGAGGTCCCCGGTGAATGCCTGGGTATGCCCCTGCATTACAATGCCCCAGGCCCTGGCTTTATCAGCAGGTTTGTTCTGTTTGGGCACTGTCTGAGTAATAGTTACCACTACAAAGTAATGTGTTAGGGACCTCTCTAGCATTCAAGGGGTTGAAAGCCCCATTTAAATGGATAGTAACCCTTTATTTCGACTTAGGAAACAAAATAACAAACAAGAGGGTGCCTCGTAGGATAATACAGTCTAAACAGACAAAATAGATATAATCTACAATCATTATACTCACAGAATAACAAGAGTACGTCTAGATTGTAGCAAGAACCCATATGGAGGATATTAACTCTGCCTTCACTCAGATAACTTGAATGTAAAGGTCAGCAGCCACTTCTCAAAGAAAACCGATTCCCCTTGAAAGACGAACCAGACCAGAAACTGATAAATACAAAAGGCAGAAGGCGGGAGCTTTGATACATCAACTGTGTCTGAGTGTAACAGGAAAATACTCACAGATATGATAGGCTGGTGTGGGAAAATCCATTTACCGACTAATAAACAACAGATAAAGTGAAGCTCGCCCCTGTCTGAGATTCAACCAGAAATTCAAATACATTATCCATTGCCTTCAGGTATAAAAAAAATGAATAACACAGAAACATGATACGTTCATAAAATAGATCAATACATGAATGCATTTTAAGGTCATCCAGTCTTTTTTCTCAAGATGTGAACGATAAATGTAAAAAGAAAATTAGTCTGCAAACCGATAATTTATTTAAGAGGCACGCTCCATGAAATAAGCCAATCAGTTGAAGAACTAGAACTCGTTATCCAATTAATTCAAATTTGTAATAACCGCTGTAAACACCATGATCCATCCTCTGTAACACTTAAAGGAGCAGTAAACCTTTTTTCTGAAAAAATATATAGTAGGACATTTACTGTTGAGTATAATAAGGATACTCCCACTGCTGCTGGATGCATATTTCCAGAGTTATTATGGTTTAAACCTGTGGGTTTTTTTTACATTAGCAGTGACCTCTAGTGGCCAAATTCCAATTAGTTTTTCAGTTACAATCCAATGGCAAGGAAAGTCAGTGACTTACAGTTCTCCATAGAATGTGATAGAAACTTCCTGTCACTTCCTGTCAGTTAGAACTACCAGGAAGTAAACACAGTAAATTCACTTCCTGGTTATTTTAACTTTTATAACTTTTGAATAAAAGAACTGATAGCAGTGGGGGTGACCTTGTTTTACTCAGCAGGAAAAGCTCTATAACATATAATTGTTCATAAAAAAAGTTTACTACTCCTTTAATTATTAAGGACATCCTTTAAAGATTGGTGAATGTCAATCACCTGTTAAAAAATGGAACTAATTAATCGTATACAACAACCTTTGGAAAACACTATAACCTATCTGGCATATGACCTAACTAAAAGGACGCTCACTAAAAATTTTAAAAATATCGTTCATCCAAATAAACAAAAATATGAAAATTATACGATCAGTAACAAATGTATATGTAGAGTAAGCGAAAAGGCTCATATGGACCTCTTAACCCTTTGAGTGCCAGAGGGGTACGGAACGCATTGCTCTAGCACTCAAAGGGTTAATCGCCAGAGTATGCAAAAAGCAACGGTACAAAAATAAAACATAATGAATATTGTGAAAGCACAAACAGAAATATTAATAATAAATGTCATAAAGACAAAAATAAATAGATATACTAATAAGATATGTGTGAATACATACATTTGTGTACTAAATATACACCAATATGGTGCATTATACATAATGTGAAAATAAAATGGAATGGAATGGGGATGTAAAGAAAACAATAAATTGGTGGTATTTAAGTGTGTGTTGTGGAACAGAAACCAGTCGATGTACTCAATCCCTGGCTGTCGTTGCTGGGCTCCTCTCTCCAAGATGCAGCTACAAGGAGGGTAAACCGGGCCAATCCTGCTACTAAATCCAGTGAATGGGAGTTGAAGGGGACTCTTTTAGACCATTCCTGGAATAACACACACCAGACAGACTTTATTTGGGAACTCAGGGAGCATGTATAAGGCTGGGATTCCTAACAAACAAAAGTTTAGTTTAATCTTGCCGTGCCAATCTCCAGCCAGTGAGCATCAGAGTGGCAAGGAATGCAGCAGTGGAGGCCAATCAGGAGCTCCCCTACACTCTGAACCTGGGGAGCAGGAGGATTGGAGGGAATACAAAGAAGAGTTTAATCTTGCTACGCCAGTCTCCAGCCAATGGGGATCAGAGCGACAAGCGGCGACCAATCAGCAGGCCATCTACTTGTCGAACAAACCCAGGCAGTACAGGGACCGACAAGCAGCGACCAATCCGTGGGCCACCAACTTGTCGACCAAACCAGGGAGGCCAATCAGTGAGCCACAAACATTTTCAACCTGGAGGCCAGGAGGATTGGAGGGATGGGAATCTGGGGATGTAAGACCTTGTGGCATACATGCATGTGATTGTGGAATACATATAACACGGTGGTAACACACATATATACACATGGAACTAGACAATGATTGGGTGGTACATCTGTACAACTCTGTGATGGACCGCAAGTCTGTTACGTGCTGTGACTAGTCTAATATTAATAAATGTACCTAATAAATATATGAAGATCAACATAAATGAAAAATATGTGAATATTTTTCTGTTATATTCAGACACAGATGATGCATCAAAGCACCTTCCTTCTGTCTTTTGTATTTGTACATTTATTTTGACTTAACACCTTTGGTGCCAGAGAGGTATCCAACGCATACCTCTCTGACACTCAAAGGGGGTTATGCACTAAGGGCTGGATTCAAATGCAGGAGATAAATGTTAACTCCTGTTATATAAAAAAAAAATCCTATTGAAGTGTATGGGGAAACCTGGAGATAGTGGGCTAGATTCTGTTGCAGGTGCTAATTTTGGGCTAGATTCTATTTCAGGTGATAAATCTTAACACCCGTTTTATCAAAAATGTTCCTATTGAAATCTATGGGGAAAACTGGAGATAAACGCAGAGATAACATTAGCACCCGTAATAGAATGTAGCCCTTTATCAATGCTTTCATCTCCAGTTTTCCCCATAGGCTTCAATAGGAAAATATCTGACAAAGCGGGAGGTAACATTTATCTCCTGCAACAGAATCCAGCCCACAAGCAGAGGTAAGGGCTGGATTTTATTACAGGTGCTAATTTTATCACTGCTTTTATCGCCAGGTTTCCGCATAGATTTCAATAAGAAAATATTTGATAAAACGGGTGTTACCATTTAGCACCTGCTATACAATCTAACCCAAAATTAGCACCTGTATTTGAATCCAGGCCTAAGGCGTGATAAAGAGGTCATTTAATATTTTTATAAAAATGTAAAAGAAAAAAATAGGTAAGAAAAAAAGTTTCAAAGTGTTGGCAAACTGTATGCACTTGCAGAATGCTTTAACTCTTTCGGGGTTATGAACTAATGCGGTGATAAAAAGGTGATAAAGCTGAGATGGCTTCTCCAGTGATATCACTTCTCCAAGTCCTGTTATTCTATGGAGCCAGCTCCAGCTTTGGAGATCTTAGTGCATAGACTCTGTGACGTGAGTCCTGGTACTAGAGGTCAGTACCACCGTCACTTCTCTGCTTCTGCTGCACCGACATCCCAATCTCCATCATGCGTTCAGCATAACCCCTCCAAGAACCAGACAGGACCAGTTTGGAGGGTACAACGTAGACTGTTTAGTGAACAACTCTTTGGACTTATATACACCGTTAATCACAAGAATCACACAATGCACACAAAAGACTGAAACATACGGTAAATACATGATACAAAGGAGCAGACATGATTAGGTTATCTAGACAAAGGATGTAACAATGGATAAACATTGGGACAAAAGGTTGAGGGGCTCGGATACACATTCCTAAACAATGGCCAGGGGGTTGAAGCATGTTTGAATATTCCGCTTCAACCCCTGGCCAATCCGGTGCCTAGAATTGGCTGACCAGTACTGGCAGAGCTCATCATGGCTCTCACGGCCAATCAGAACCTTTGGGCGGGCAGCTAATTGACCAATCCCTGGGTGGCCTACTTTCCCCCATGTTAACTCTATGGAGGACCTTTAAACCTGTCACCCAAGGCTTCGGCCAATCCGGAAGCTGCCTACTTTTCCTACGTTGTGTCAATGGCGGCTTGTCATAGTTCTGCCGGCCGTCCTCGGCCCTGTGAATTTCACTCCTTAGTGAGGAAAAAGTATCTGTCCAGGACCACTTTACAATCTGATTTTACTATTTAATATCTCTGTATGTCCATAATAATAAATCAAGTAATGACTCATTTTGCAAAATCTTTAATTACATATGATTCTCAAAAAACCGGGGTGGTGATGTTATGGCTCTCCAGCTGTTCTTGTACTACAATTCCCATCTTATCCTCAGATGATTGGAAATATCATCTGACAGCTGCTGGAAAGCCACAAGTTTACCACCCTGACATGACTTGAATAGAGGTAGTTTACTGCTGGTGTTCTGTTTTGGCTGCCGATAACACTAGCTCTGTGCCATCTGTGCCACTTTCTCTGTGCCAGTACCTGTCAACAAATATATATGTTTGTATGTGTTTAGCACAGCTGGATCATTCAGACAAAGGATTTCCTATTCCAGGAAGAAAACATGTTTTTGTCTGGAAGCAGAGACAGATCACCCCCTCCTTCTTCCCAACACACACAGACAGACAGATATACACACAGACACACACCCTGCCCTGTCTGGGACATGTGACTCACCTCTCAGGGACTGACCCCCAGTCTTACACAGGTCACCCCCCAAGGTGTATGACTCACACATACACACACAGGGATCTACTGGGAGCGTGCGGATTCATGTAAGACTCACAGTGGGAGAGCAATCCACACGTATATACATAGGGGTGTGCACACACACTTCAACAGTACTACATTTACTGCACTACTATCATACACACACTACAATATCACACACACCACTATACACACACACACACACACACACACACACACACACACACACACACACACACACACACTACATCAGAACAGACTACTGGCACATACACACTGAAACAACACAAACATCAAATACTCTACTAGCACACATACACTGAAACAGCACAGACACCCACATACACACTGCAACATCACATACATTAGCTCCATTACTAAACACACTTGCTGCAACAGCATAAACATAGACTACACTATTAACACACACTACAACATAACAGACATCTCCTACACCACTAGCACACACTACAACATCATAGACATCCACTACACCACTGGCACACACACTACAACATCATAGACATACACTACACCACTAGCACACACACTACAACATCATAGACATCCACTACACTACTAGCACACACACTACAACATCACAGACATCCACTACACTAATAGCACACACAATACAACATCACAGACATCCACTACACCACTAGCACACACACTACAACATCACAGACATCCACTACACTACTAGCACACACACACACTACATCATAGACATCCACTACACCACTAGCACACACACTACAACATCATAGACATCCACTACACTATTAGCACACACACACACACACACTACATCATAGACATCCACTACACTACTAGCACACACTACAACATCAGACATCCACTACACTACTAGCACATATACACTATAACACCATAGATATCCACTACACCACTAGCACACACACTACAACATCATAGACATCCACTACACTACTAGCACACACACACACACACACACTACAACATCATAGCCATCCACTACACTACTAGCACTCACACACACACACACACACACACACACTACAACATCATAGACATCCACTACACCACTAGCACACACACTACAACATCATAGACATCCACTACACCACTAGCACACACACACACTACAACACCATAGACATCCACTACACCACTAGCACACACACACTACAACATCATAGACATCCATTACACCACTAGCACACATACTACAACATCACAGACATCCACTACACCACTAGCACACACATACTACAACATCATAGACATCCACTACACCACTAGAACATATACACTACAATGGCATAGACATCAACTGAAACAGAGCACACATAAGCTGCATTACTCATACACTCTGTAACAGAGCAGATATGAACTACACTACTAGCATACACTCACACACTGAACAATACAGATATGAATCACATTACTAGCACACACACACACTGCAAAAGCACAGATATGAACTACGCTATTAGCACACATATTACAATATCACAAACATCAACTACACTACTATTAATAACTTCAAAAGCAGTTATCAACTATACTACTCACACACTGCAACAGTACTGACAACAGCTACACTGCCCTCATACACACTGCAACAGCACATACATCAACTACACTACTCACACACCCTGCAATAGAACAGGCATTAACTACACTGCTCACACACCCTGCAACAGCTACTCACACACCCTGCAACAGCAAAGGCATAAAGTACACTACTCACACACCCTGCAACAGAACAGGCATCAACTACACTACTCACACACCCTGCAACAGCACAGACATCAACTACACCACTCACACACCCTGCAACAGAACATAAATCAACTACACTACTCACACACCCTGTAACAGAACAGACATCAACTACACTACTCACACACCCTGCAACAGCACAGACATCAACTACACCACTCACACACCCTGCAACAGCACAGACATCAACTACACCACTCACACACCCTGCAACAGAACAGACATCAACTACACTACTCACACACCTTGTAACAGCACAGACATCAACTACACTGCTCACATACCCTGCAACAGAAAAGACATCAACTACACTACTCACACACCCTGCAACAGTACTGACAACAACTACACTACTCACACACCCTGCAACAGAACAGACATCAACTACACTACTCACACACCTTGTAACAGCATAGACATCAACTACACTGCTCACATACCCTGCAACAGAAAATACATCAACTACACTACTCACACACCCTGCAACAGCACATACATCAACTACACCACTCACACACCCTTCAACAGCACAGACATCAACTACACTACTCACACACCCTGCAACAGCACAGGCATAAACTACACTACTCACACACCCTGCAACAGCAGAGACATCAACTACTCTACTCACACACCCTGCAACAGCACAGACATAAACTACACTACCCACACACCCTGCAACAGAACAGACATAAACTACACTACTAGCACACACACATCCTGCACAGACACTAACCACACTACTCACACACTGCAACAATACAGTCATGAACTACTACACTACTCACATGCACTATATCAGCACAGACATCAACTACTTTACTAGCACGAACAGCAACAGCACAGCCATCAACTACATTACTTACAAACCCTGCAAATACACAGACATGAACTACACTACTGACACACACCACAACATTAGAGACATGAGCTACATTACTAGCACACACACATCAAATCTGCACAGACATCAGCTACACTGCTAACACAAACTGCAACAGCACAGTCATCAACTACACAACTCACACACACTACAGCAGCACAGACATCAACTACATTACTCATACATTGCAACCACACAGACATGATATACACTACTAGCACACAACGGAACCACACAGACATGATATACACTACTAGCACACAACGGAACCACACAGACATGAACTACACTACTAGCACACACGCTACAACAGCACAGACATGAACTACACTAGTAGCACACACTGCAGTTGCACATATATCAACTACACTACTCAAACACAGCATAGACATCAACTACACTACTACTACTACATACACAATACCTCCCAACATTTCAAATGGCCAAAGAGGAGCACTTGTGTTTTAGGTGGAATAACTGGGGCAGTGGCTGGTGGGCGGAGCATTACTGATAATTCTTAGGTTAGTTCATGACCTATTGACAGAGGCGTAACAATAGGGGTCACAGCGGTCGCACCTGAGACTGGGCCCGTCACTCAAGGGGCCCGGCCGCCGCTTGCGACCCCCTCGCCCGCAGCAGTCACTTTACTGATCTCCCACTCGGCGCGTTGCTGTAGTAATACAGAGCGCTGGGAGATGACATCATCTCCCAGCCTCTGCATTACTAGAGCGGTGCGCGGGAGCTTCAGTTCTCCAGATCTGTGCCGAAGGAGGCACAGATCTGTCAAGAGACTCCGCTAGACCACCAGGGACTGGAGGTAGGGGAAATGCGCAGATGAAGGGGCAATGTGAAGATGATGGCATTGTGGAGGTGAAGGGGGCATTGTGGAAGGGGCATTGTGGAGATGAAGGGGGCATTGTGGAAGGGTCAATGTGGAGATGAAGGGGGCATTGTGGAGATGAAGGGGGCATTGTGGAAGGGGCAATGTGGAGATGAAGGGGGCGTTGTGGAGATGAAGGGGGCATTGTGGAAGGGGCAATGTGGAGATGAAGGGGGCATTGTGGAAGGGGCATTGTGGAAGGGGCAATGTGGAGATGAAGGGGGCATTGTGGAAGGGGCAATGTATAGATGAAGGGGGCATTGTGGAAGGGGCAATGTGGAGATGAAGGGGGCATTGTGGAAGGGGCAATGTATAGATGAAGGGGGCATTGTGGAAGGGGCATTGTGGAGATGAAGGGGGCATTGTGGAAGGGGCATTGTGGAGATGAAGGGGGCATTGTGGAGATGAAGGGGGCAATGTGGATGAAGGGGCCAATGTGGTCGGGGGGGGGGGCCCATAGCAATTCTTGCACCAGGGCCCGGTGGCTTCTAGTTACGCTTCTGCCTATTGACACCTCGTGGTGTAACTGAATAATTGATTTTAGAGCAAGATCAAAGTATTTTATTTATACAGACTAATTTAAACACATTTAGATTAATGTGAGTTTTATTACTGTGGAGCAATGTGATTCACATATACACACATCTCACAGTCTGATCTCCTAAAAAGAGGGACACCAGTGTGGGATTAAGGACAGAGGGATTTGGGTCTCAAAGAGGGATTGTCTCTCCTAAAGAAGGACACTTGGGAGGTATGATACACACACAAACATACACATTTACAATATTGTATTAAAGGGGCAATATACCCTTAGACATAACTAGGGTCATATAGACTCTGCCTTGATTCGGAAGGGAACAAATGTTGGTTTCATCTCACAAGATGGAGTCCAATATGCCTCTTGCTGTGGAGCTTTTGGGATATTTTGTATATTTAACTTCATATCATTAGAATTATTTGAATTACATATTCTAATTACCAGTTCAGAGTCTATGCAACTTCCATTACATTTAAGGGTATAATTTCCTGTTAATGTGTTTAACTCTTTATTTTCTTTTCAAGGAACCTCTAATTAATCACCTTCTTAAAAACCAGCAGTTAGTACTGTGAGTAAAATTCCCCCAGGACACACACAGCTACAGCAGTCATACAGTGGGCCCTTCCTACATTTGCATACCGTGCCAGGCTGAGCATAGTGAGGCAGCTGTGTGCAAATGGACACAATGCTGTGACTCTCCACTTTCATGCAGGATGCTTACAGTAACAATATGAAAATGTCACTCCGCAGGGCTGACCTGGGACCATTGCAACCCCACAGTGTGCATTTGTATGAGTGTGCTGCATTAAAACAGAGATCTTGTCACCTTAATCATAATGCTAAGCCCCATTGATGGCCAATGACTGCAGTGCAAATCTCCAGAGCAGCAGAGGGCATCTTGAGTCCCTTCAATCCAGGCACTGATATCTGGAATATGACCTTGCGGTCAGCAACTTTACCTGGCCACAACTGCATCAGGGCTACTAAAGGGCTGCCAATGCTCCCCAACTACACTCTCAAGCACCAAACACCAGCTTCTGGAGTTATGTGCTGGGCTAGTCCCTATTTCCCTCCCTTCCCATGACAGCCTTTCCTCCAGTCTTATTGGGCCAGTGTAGGGTCTATACAAGACCACTTTAAATCACTGTGTCAGAAGAGCTATGGGAACTGTGTTCCATTGGCTCAAAGCTCCTCCGCTGTGTTCCTGTTTACATTGAAGAACACACACAGAGATCCATAAGGCTAGCTGATGTCAGCACCTCACTTGATGCTCATGGAAGAATAATCTCTTCACTATAAAAGCCCACTGATGGTGGATTTGTCAACATGGGTCTTCTATAGCAAGGAGAGCAATCTCCCATGAGCGCCTAGTGAGTGTGTGATCTGCAATGCAAACTGGAGCACAATGGAGGAGCTTTGAGCTATGGGAACTCATTTCCCATAGCTTCTGGAACACATACAAGGATTTAAAAGCGTACTGAATGGACCCTATACTTCACATTTAATGGATACCCCCCTTGTTTTTTTGCTCAGTGTTTTGAGTAAAGAGTTCCTCAGAGAGAACTTTTTATTGGTCTTGAAAAAGTGTTGAAATAAGGTGTACTTATTAGCATACTGGGAACTTTTTATTGTTGTGTCCCCGGAGGGGAGTCCTCTGCTGCCATGGGTGGTGTGAAGAATGACGTGCATACCTCCCAACATTTCAAATAGCCAAAGAGGGACACTTGTGGTTTAGGGGGTGTTGTTGGAGGTGTGACTGGTGGGCGGGGCATTACTGAGAATTTTTAGGCTATTTCATGAACTATTGACACCTCCTTGTGTAACCTAATAAATGACTAATAACAAGACCAAAGTATTTTATTTACACAGACTACTTCATAAACACATACAGTGATTTATAAACAAGCAATAATGTGAGTTTTATTGCTGTAGAGCAATATTATACACCTATATACATACCACACATCTGATCTCCTAAAAAGAGGGACATCAGGGTGGGAAAGAGGGACAGAGGGATTTGGGTCTAAAAGAGGGACTGTCCCTCCTAAAGAGGGACACTTGGGAGGTATGGACGTGAATCGCGTCAAAAAGGGGCGGGTCTTAACGCAAGTGCCGGGGGAGGGCTTAAAAGAAGGCTGGGGGGAAGGAACTACACCGGGGGAAAAAGTGGAAGTGGGTAGAGTTTCAATAGAAACCCCCCAGCCTCTGCCTCGGAGACCCGGTAAAGCAGTGCCAAAACCGGAGTCTCCGTGGCAAATCCGGAGAGTTCCCAGGTATGCTTATTAGATGACGATCACACAGGTGACAGAAATACAGCATTTTCGAATATTGCATTTCTCTCAATACAATGTAATATCTATGAGCTTGTTCACATGGACCACAACCATAACACTGGCACATTGCATTCCACAAGCTGTTGCAGCAGGGCTTTCATCTCAAATGCATTCAAGTTGCAGCATGTCTTATATAAAACACACACACAGTAATACCCTATCATGAGGCAGAGAGTATAACCTGCCTCCACTCAGGTGACTCTGGGTATGTACTTTTGGGAGTAAAGAATCTTTTATGTGAACCAAATACATCACCCAGAGTGACCTAAGTGGAGATGGCCATGTCTGCCTTGATATATATATTAATAAGGAGGGCACTAGTGTTATACATCATATATCAATACATACAACGGGGAAACAAGAAAGTAACCCCAAAAAAGAATGTCTTATGCTTGAGGCACTCAACCCAGATGTAAAGGGAACCCAAGACACCGGTTTGTCTTGGGCCGTTGTTCTGGGCTTCTCCCTACTGAAGGCAGCTACAGATGGGTAGCCAAGCCAGTCATCTCAGACTGCTGCATGGAAGACAGGAACTCAGTATCTTTGAATGGGGGTGTTTGTCAGAAACCGTCATGTGCAGTAGAGACTGCCCGAACACACAGAATGCTAGGAGTACGGAATGCTGGGAGCACGGAATGCTGGGAGGTGTAGGAATTCTGGGAGTTCTGTGCTGGGAGCATTCTGTGCTTTCAGGCAGTCTCTGCAGTGCATGAATGCGTTGGCCGCAGCTGGACCTTGGCACGTGTACACGGGCTCTTACACTAGTCAGGAAATAAAGCAACAGGACGCACTTCTAGTTCCAGAACAAACGCAACTTTTTTGTGGAACAGGGAACATTTTATACAGAAACTCAGTACAATGAGACAATGGGAGTGTATACAGACTATACAAAGGGACAGTGGTGAGGTGGCAACATAATACAATGGGAACAATAGGGGATAAACATAAGACAAAGGGACTGTACACAGTGACAGCATCTTTACATGATTTCATCTTGCTGCTCCAATCCCCAGCCAATAGGAACTGGAGTGACAAGTGACAAACAACCAATCAGGACCCGGGCAATTGTTCTCCATAGGAGATGGAATTACCCAGGTCTGATAAATGTTCAAACAACGCAATTATGTCACTCCTTTTCCTCAACCAATAGGAACCGGAGCTACATACTAGATGGACAAGTGGCGACCAATCAGAAGGACGCCTACCTGTCCAATGCATCTTCTATGCAACAGTGTTTAACATGGGAGGGTAGGCGGCCAATCAGGAAATTGCTTACCTGTCCCATATGGTTGAACCTAACATAACCCAAATGTCCTCGTCAAGAGGGGCCGAAAGCCCATCCGCTGTGTGCCTATTTTTGAAAAGAGAGGAGCCAGTCCCCTTCTATTCTGGCCTCATGATGCCGGCCAAGTCTCTGAATTCCAGTCTTTCATGGGCATACCTAGGAACTTTTTATTGTTGTCTCCCCGGAAGGGAGTCCTCTGCTGCCATGAGTGGTGTGAAGAATGAGGGTGGGTCTTAACGTGAGTGCCGGGGGAGGGCTTAAAAGAAGGCTGGGGGGAAGGAGCTACACCGGGGGAAAAAGCTGAAGTGGGTAGAGTTTCAACAGAAACTCCCCACATCCGGAGGACTCAGCCTCTGCCCCGGAGACCCGGTAAAGCAGTGCCAAAACCGGAGTCTCTGGGGCAAATCCGGAGAGTTCCCAAGTATGTTCATGGGGTTTTCCATGGCTCTTAAAAGAGCCCCTAGTAACGGACTATGGTCTGTTACACCAGACACTTAGATATTACAATCAATAAATCTTTAGTGGTTCAAAAATTGATTGTGATATCTAAATGTCTGGGTTGAGCGCCTCAAGCATAAGACTTTCTTTTTTTGGGTTACTTTCTTGTTTCCACGTTGTATATATTATACTGACTGCCTGAGCTAAATGTCCATCACTTTTGTGAATACCACGATCGAATATAACAGTGTTACACTACTGCACATCCTTTGGTTCTTGTGTTTTAAGCAATTCAGCCTTTTGGAGAGAGAGCGAGTTTTTAAGGAAGCAGCCTGTCTTATCCATTTCATACTTTTACTGCATCTGGGGAAGGGAGTTATCCCAGAAGGCTTATACAGCTGGGACCTCCAGAAGTAGGATCACGGCCATCTTTGTTATGAGTATTCACTCTCAGTGCTTCCGGTGGAGCTATTTTACAACATCTGATCTGCACTAGGGGTGCCTCTGTCTGCTCTCCTTTTGTCATCGTATTAGCCTATACAGCTGCTGTGCAGATTGTTCACAAGATGACATTGGAGGGTTGCGATTCCCTTCGCAACTTCCAATCACTGGCCTGCCCACAAGGGAGGCAGCCAATAATATTTGGCTGATGCTGACGTGCTTCCCCCCATACGAGAGGATCTCCAGGGGTGAGTATCACTCTCCTAGCAGATGCCTTAAATGGTGCTGCATTGCAGCTCTGTTTAAAGGGGAAGTAAAAACCCCAAGCAATAACCTCCTGCTTATCTTACTAAGGCCAGAAAATCCTAATGACCCTTATGAATTTTGCATTGGGAGTTTGTTCAACATAACCTCTTCAATCAGTCCTACTTGTGACATCCATGGAGGCAAATTGAAGCAGGCGGAGTGAGCGAGAGTACTTAACCCTTTAAGCAATGTGTTGGACACCCTTCTGATCTTTAAAGGGTTAATTCTGTGGGCAGAATTTTTGTTGTCTAGTACTGTTAGTAATTGTCATGTCTGCCCCCGTTGGCATGACATGCAGGGCTGGCTGAAGATGTTATCTCTAGAATCATAGAGCAAGGAAAACATTTTTTTTGGGGGGAGGAATTAGGAAGTGTTACTTCTCCTTTAAATCTCTCATGTGTACTGGTTCCTAGCTGTATATTTGTTGTCTATTTGGCTACTACAGTGTATACATGACTTTTTTTTTATCCTACAAACCAGCGCCAAATCGTTTTACTGCCAGTATATCTTTAAAGGGATACTAATGTTTCAAAATAAAAGCAGCTCCAATTAATCTTCATAGTATTTGGACTTTGGAGAGTGTTATATCAATTCTGTCAGAGTTGTAGTTCAAGAGTAATTGAATGATAAAGTATCCCCCTCCTGCCCCTTTTACTGATGTATCACTGCTCACCTCAGATGTGGAATCTGGTCTCTTGACCAGACAGCTCACAGCAAGGGACAATCTTCTTACTGTGCGAACAATGAAAACCCTGCCCCCCTTGACAGGTTTTTTCCTTATACTAATTGAAGATTGTCCCTCTCTGCGATCCATCCAGACAGTCTTGCTGCTCTGAGGTGAGCAGTGTTACATCAGTAAAAGGGGCGGGAGGGGGATACTTTATCATTCAATTTCTCTTGAACTACAACTCTGACAGTATTGAAATAACACTCTCCATGGCTCAAATACTATGATGATTAATTGGAGCTGCTTTTATTTTGAAACATTACTATCCCTTTAAGGAGACAGTAGAAGACCTGTCCTTTGTACATTGTCACTGACCCTATATGAGCCTCGGCTGTAAAGATCCTTCAGGCTATGTCTGTGGTTCTTTACAGGAGGAGGGGGTGGAGGTGACATCTGTAAGACTGGGATTTTTGGTGATGAATCACCCCATGCTCACTCTGCCTCATACCGCAAGATTAACCTTTTGAGTGCCAAAGTGGTACGCAACGCATTGCAAAGCAATGTGTTGCATACCACTCTGGCACTCAAAGGGTTTAAACTACCCCCCCCCCCTTTTTCCAACCCTTCTGAAAAAACACACAGTGAGGCTGATCTCCTAAGAAGAATTGAGGTAGACCAGCTGCATACCTCCCAACATTTCAAATTACCAAAGAGGGACACTTTTGTTTTAAGGAGTGTTGCTGGGGGAGTAGCTGGTGTGTGGGGCATTATCTGGTAATTTTAGGTTATTTCATGACCTACTGACACCTCTTTGTGTAACTGAATAAATGATTTAGAGCAAAAAAAAGTATTATATTTACACAGACTAATTTCTAAACACATATACTAAAGTGTATCAAACATTAACCCCTTAACGACCCTTGACGGTCATAGTACGTCAAGGGTCGATTTGACTTAACGATCGATGACGTACTATGACCGTCATCGAGTTCCGGGCTCCCCCCGCGGCTGCACGCCGTTCGGGGAGTCCGGAACGGAACGGAGCAATCAAAAAAAATTGCTCCATGGTCGTTCAGTCGGATCGCGGCGCGGATTCCCCGGTCCTTAAGGGGTTAAAGGCTTAGTAATGTCTTTTATTAATAAAAAGTAACATTGAAGATATTCAAAAAATAAATCAACTGATGCTTGCCCGATCTCTCAAACATTTATAGTTGAGAGATATACCTTGATAAAGACCACCCCCACCTTCACAGACATCAGCCTTTAGATGACAGAAGGAGATTCTGGTCCCGGGACTGGCAGGCGGCTCTTCAGCAGAGCTGAAATACCGCAATCCAAAAAGAAATACTTAAAGGAGCAGTAAACTTTTTTTATGAAAAAATATATATTGTAGGGATTTTCCTATTCAGTAAAATAAGGGTACTCCCACTGCCGAGAGTTTTATATTTCCAGAGTTATTACAGTTTAAACCCATGGTTTTTTTTTATATTAGCAGTGCCCCCTAGTGGTCAAATTCTAATTAGATTTCCTGCTAGATTCTAATGGAGAGGGAAGTCAGGAAACTCAGTGACATACAGTTCTCCATAGAATGTGATAGAAACTGCTGAGTCACTTCCTGTCAGTTAGAACTATCAGGAAGTAAACACAGTAAATTCACTTCCTGTCAGTTAAAGCTACCAGGAAGTAAACACGGTAAAATCTAACATCAGGGGAGAGAGGGAAGTACTTTATCATGGCATACCTCTCTGTATATTCTCCTTCTGCCTTTTCCCTCTGTATTTCTTTAGATGTTAACCCTTTGAGTGCCAGAGGGGTAGGCAACACATTGCTTTCAACTCTGGCACTCAAAGGGTTAAAGCTTTCCAATGCACTGAGTGGTTAATATTCAAAGGTTAATCCCTTTGACTGCCAGAGGGGTTTTCAACACATTACAAAGCAATGCGCTGGATACCCCTCTGGCACCCAAAGGGTTAAAAGCCCCATTTAAATCAATTATACTGTTTATTTGGCTCCTGTGGTGTATTTGGTTTGACTCATTATAGTGAATCAGACTGAGTGTCTCACTCTCTTCCCCATCCCCCACTCCACTTTCTTGTATCACAATCTTCAGTGCTGCCATTTCCATCTCAGACTAATCTAGGCAAGGCATCCTAGGTTCAACTGACAAGGCTTCACCATTAAACTGGCCCTGCCTACATACTCACCTCAGTGGGAGCATCCATCTTGACTTTGAATTGACTGTATTGAAATGATTGTGGTTTGGTCGGTTATGTAAAAGAGTTTGTACTGGCCTGAAGAGAGTAGCAGGCGGGCGGGAGTAGGGTGACCACGGGTCCCGGAACGTGCGGGACTGTCCCTTATTTCAGGGCTATGTCCCGCGTCCCGGGTCCCCTTCAACCGGGACAATGAAGTGTCCCGGAATGAAGCCAAGCCGCCCTGGATGTCAGCCTGCAAGCGGTGTGTCACATCATGGACGCCGCTCGCGGCGTCCATGATATGACACACCGCTTGCAGGCTGACATCCAGGGCGGCAATGCAGCTTACCTGGAGGCAAGCGCTCTAGTAATACAGAGCGCTGGGAGATGACATCATCTCCCAGCGCTCTGCATTACTGAGCACAGCGCGCGGGAGCTTCAGCTCTGTGCCGGAGGAGGCACAGAGCACTTTCCACGCCGCTAGACCACCAGGGACTTAAGGTATGACGGGGCAACTAGGGTGACCACGTCCCGGAATGGCAGAAGGGAAATGTGGTCACCCTAGGCGGGAGAGCAGTGTGGAATGTTAGTACTGGCGTTTGACTAGCAGGGAGAAGAAGGAATGAAGGGAGAGCAGTGTGGAATGTTAGTAGTGGTATTTGAGTAGCAGGAAGAAGCAGGAAGGAAGGGAGCGCAAAGTGGAATGTTAGTACTGGTATTTGACTATTAGGTAAAGGTAGGAAGGGAGAGCAGTGTGGAATGTTAGTACCGGTGTTTGACTACCAGGGAGAGGCAGGCATGAAGGGAGAGCAGTGTGGAATGTCAGCACTGGTATTTGACTGGCAGGGAGAAGAAGGAAGGGAGAACATTTTGGAATGTTAGCACTGGTATTTGACTAGAAGGGAGAGGCAGGATGGAAGGGAAAGCAGTGTGGAATTTTAGTACTGGTATTTGACTAGCAGGAAGAAGAAGGAAGGAAGAGCAGTTTGGAATGTTAGCACTGGTATTTGACTAGAAGGGAGAGGCAGGATGGAAGGGAAAGCAGTGTGGAATTTTAGTACTGGTATTTGACTAGCAGGGAGAAGAAGGAAGGAAGGGAGAGCAGTGTGGAATGTTAGTATTGGTATTTGACTAGGAGGGAGAGGCAGGATGGAAGGTAGAGCAGTTTGGAATGTTAGTACTGGTATTTGACTAGGAGGGAGAGCCAGGATGGAAGGGAAAGCAGTGTGGAATGTTAGTACTTGTATTTGACTAGCAGGAAGAAGAGGAAGGAAGGGAGAGCAGTGTGGAAAGTTAGTACTGGTATTTGTCTAGCAGGGAGAGGCAGGAAGTAATGTAAAGCTGGTGGAGTTAGTACCAGTATTTGACTATCAGGAAGAGGCAGGGAGAAAGGGAGAGCAGTGTGGAATGTTAGTACCAGTATTTGACTAGCAGAGAGAAGAAGAAAGGAAGGGAGAGCAGTGTTGATTGTTAGTACCGGTATCTGAATAGCAGAGAGAGGCACGAAAGAAGGGAAAGCAGTGTGGAATGTTACCACCTGTATTTGATTAGCAGGAATAAGACGGAAGGAAGGGAGAGCAGTGTGTAATGTTAGTACCTGTATTTGACTAGCAGGGAGAGGCAGGAAGAAAGGGAAAGCAGGGTGGAGTGTTAGCTGACTGGGAGAGGCAAGAAGGAAGGGAGGGACAGCAGGGACTACCAGGGAGATGCATGAAGGAAGGAAGAGCAGTGTGGAATGTTAATATCTGACTAACAAGGGGTGGGATGGAGCGCAATTTAGAGTTTTCGCTAACAGGGGGAGACAATAAGGAAGGGAGTGAGAGCAGTGTGGAATGTTAGCATCTGGCTGGCAAGGAGTAGGTGAAAGAGTAGTGTGGAGTTTTATTATTTGCCTGGAAAGGAGTGGCAGGTTGAATGTAGAGCAGTGTGGAATCTTAGTATGTCCTGCAAGAAGGGGCGAGTAGGAGGGAGAGCAGATTGGAATCTTAGTATCTGACTGGCAAGGAGTGTCAGTTCAGAGGGAAAGCAGTGTGGAATATTAGCAAATAAATGGCAGAGAACAACAGGTGGGAGGGAGAACCATGTGGAATGTTCCCGTCTGTCTGGAAAGGAGTGGCAGGTGGGTGGGAGAACAGTGTGGAATGTTAGTATCTGTCTGGAGAGGAGTGGCAGGTGGATGGGAGAATAGCGTGGAATTTTAGTATCTGTCTGGAATGGAGTGGCAAGTGGGTGGAAGAACAGTGTGGAATGTTATTATTATCTGGCTGGCAGGAAGTAGCAGGCAGGAGAGTGAATGTTAGTATTTGCTTGGCAGTGTGGAATATTGTCTATATTAACATAAACTGACAAATAAATAAAACTCACACTATTGTTATTTCAAAATCACCTATGTTGTTATAAGGTGTTCCACTTCAAAATGAAGAATCATGTTACCATATCAATATAAGTAAGTAAAAGAGAACAATCCGGTATCATATTATAAATTCCCATTTATATCAAAAATACTTTATCTTTCTTACAAAACATATTTTTTTTTTTATCAAGAATTCCTCCACTTTTACCTTGTTATATAGAGGTGCATGTGTCAAGAAGCATTGCGTTGCTTTAGGCTCAATTAACGATAATGCCACCCAACAACTTTTGTATAATTACAGGGCAGTTTGCAGCAATTATGAAGCAAATTGCATCCGCTTGGCAGAAGTCTTGTTTATGTGGAACTATGATGTCATAGTACAATGAAGGGCTGCATATTCCAAAGAAAAATGGTAGAATTGTGGAGCGAGCTAACCGTATAGGGGAGATCTGTTAACAATTTGAGTGCCAGAGGGGTACGCAACGCATTGCTTTGCAATGCGTTGCGTACCCCTCTGGCACTCAAAGGATTAAATGGGGATTTTAAACCCTTGAATCCCCATTTAGCACAAAGGAAATTTTTGGAATTATTATTCCCCCCTATTGTGCATTTGGTTTGGCCCAGAATTGCAACATGTTTCTTTTGAACACACAGCACATAGACTTGTTTTACTACTTGTAATACTGTATTATAAAACAAGGTGGCATTTACACCACTTTTGGGAAGGACACACTGGAATTATTGCTACATTTAATATCTGACATTGACCTTTCACCTTAAGACAATTTTTGTTTTATAAAGGATTAAAATCTGTTGTAGTAGCAATTTTTCTGTAAATCGTTTTTGAAAAATAAACCTATATGTATCAGTGCCACTTTGTGGCATTTTATGTTAAAGGGATAGTAATACTTCGTTTTATCTTTATTTTATTTTGTAGGCATTAAAAAAACATGAAGAACGATAAAAGTCTTATCTCTCAAACCTTTATGGTTTGAGAGATATTCACAAGCAACGTTTCCCCCTCCAGCCCCTTTTACCTAGTTAAGCCATCTCTTCTCAGATGTGGAATCCAGTCCATAGACCAGACAGGTAACATAAGGGTATAATCTTCTTCCTGTGAGAACAATGAAAGCCCTGCCCCCCTTGTCAAGCTTTTCAGCTTTTTCCCTTATCTTAATTGAAGATTGTCCCTCTCTGCAGTCTACCTGGGCACCTCCCTTCTGCTCTGGCTGAGCAGTGTTACATCAGTAAAGGGGGAGGGAGGGGGATACTTTGTCATTGAATTACTCTTGAACTATAACTCTGACAGTATTGAAATAACACTCTCCAAAGTCCAAATACTATGATGATTAATTAGAGCTTCTTTTATTATGAAACATTACTATCCCTTTAATTCCCCCCACAGTATGCTAGTTATGGATAAGGTTCAGTTCATCACTTTCTGTGTTATAAGAAATATCTCTTGTGTGAACTCTGCTTAGATTCATTCATAGCACAGTATGTGGTGGTATGGTATCCTTTTAAAACGTTGAGGACCAAACAGCGTGCAACTACACGACTCATTAAGCATGTCACCGTGGTGAAAAGGGCGACATGAGAATCTCATCCTGCATCAATAGTGCTAGATTCTCATGTTGCCCTCTTACTGTCACTTGCATCCACTAGTGCCAGCATACCTGGCTGATTAAATATATCTACCGAAGCCAAGCAACAGTGCTAATATGCTAAAAAAAAATATGTGTTTGGTGTCAGGCTGGATAGTCAGATGTGTTCGCCTGAAGAGAGAAGCACTGGGTGCTGCAAGTCCACAGTGATACCACTGACATTCAGTATGAAGCAGAAGTCGGTGGTATCGCTGTGGCACTTGCAGGGTTAAAACCCATTGTGCTTCTCTCTTTAGGCGAACACAGCTGACTATCCCGCCTGACATCAAACACATATTTTTTTTTTAGAGTTATAAAACTGTTGCTTGACTAAGAATAACCTTCTGGAGATATCATATTTAATCAGCCAGGTATGCGGGCACTAATGGATGCAAGTGACATTTAAGGATGCGACATGAGAATCTCGCGCTATTGATGTGTACTTGCACGCTGTTTTGTCCACAACATTTTAAAAGTGAACCGGTGGTATTAGCCCATCACATAAAATAATTAGCTTGAAGTACCTCACTGCACCATTAACAAAGTTTAATTTCTCAAAAACTATTTGTATTGCAGACCAATGGCTTGCATATCCTATAGTCAGTTTGTAATTCTCTTTAAAGGGGACTGATCACCCCTGTACAAGTGTGGCTTAAATGATAACTTTTATAGTGAATATGACCATTTCTTTATTATTTCCCTTTTTAAATACTCTATTTTGGTGAAAATTAACTTTTAAAGAGAGCCTTGTACCCTATTTCCGGATAGACTGCGGGTACAGCTCTCTACCCGCAGTCTATCAATCCGCCTCTGCTCCCGTCCCGTATATATATATATATATATATATATATATATATATATATAGATATATATATAGATATATATATACACACTAGAGAATGTTGAGCTTTAATATGAAAAAGTTTGAGATGTGATAACTTTGGATGAAAAATCTTTCAGGAGTGTGAATATCCATATTTTAAAAGCCCTATAACATACACTGTATATATCTATATCTATATATATATCTATATATATATATATAAATATATATACAGAACTTTCGTAAACAAAAACAGACGGGCAACACCGTCCCACACTGCTAGTCTATATATAAATATATATATATATATATATATATATCATTCTAACTCCTTTGGATGCTAATGACGTCTCCAATGCATTTAGTGTCTAAGGAGGTTAAAATGGCAATAAAAGCTGTAATTCAATGTTATATAGGTGCAATCCTGGGTCAAACTCACTGCACCACAGGATGCAAATAAAGATTCCCTCATTTCCATTGATTCGAGTGGGCTTTTAACCTTTTGAATGCTAGAGAGGTCTCTAAAGCATTGCCAGTCACTGTGTTGGATACCTCTCAAGCACTTTAGGGGTTAAAGCTACAATTAAATTAATGGTAGAGGAGAAAAGAAAAAAGGAGGGGTGCCAGTCGTTTATTATCCTTGATACACCAAATATTCACATATAATATATATATATATATATATATATAGATCAACTCACATTTAAAAGTGGTTGCCTATTGGACATATGTCAGTAATCAACACAATTAGTATGCAGGGTACTTTACCCATCCCTGCTTTGGTCTCTGAGCCTCTTGATCATGTGGAGGTACCCCAATCTGGATATTCCGATTCAATGGACGTCTTGAAACTTAATCCAGTACCAAAAGCAAAAAGAATAAAAATAAAAATTACAAACCAGTAGCTGAGCTAAGTCCAATCCTATATAATAATTCGACAAGTTGTGTGTAACGCCGGACATGCGCAGTAGACACTGCTGCGCGTGTGGCAGTCATACGCAGTAGAGACTGCCCGCGCCGCGGCTGACACAGAGCTGGGCGCTCCGAAGGAGCGTCCAGCTCTGTATCAGCCGAGGCGCGGTCAGTCTCCACTGCGTGTGACTGCCCCGCGACCGGCTGCCAGAGGCTCTGTATCAGCCGAGGCACGGGAGACCCGCGACCGGCTGCCAGAGGCACTGTGGCCCGTGTAACGGGCTGTTCAACTAGTAAAATATATAATTTAATAAGAACAATAAGTGCCCAATGGCAGATAGGCTCAAGGTACGCGTTTCACAGTGAAACCGGCTGCTTTCTCAACCAATCTGGTCTTACAAAAAAAAGGAAATTAATGGGAATTTTTAATTTCTCCCCTATGGAGCAATGTGTTGTGCACCTCTTTGGCACTCAAAGGGTTAATAATCCAATCAAAAAACGTACCAGGCCATTAAACGAGAACTAACACATCCTAACAATAAGCTCGTCACATTTACATTACAAAGGCCAGAAAATCCTAAGAGCCCATATGAATTTTTCCTTTACACCTTCGTTCACCAGATATCTTCAGTCAATACTGGATGTTACATCATCAAAGTGAGACAGTGCATCCCTGCTTGGGACCTACAGAGGGAATGTGGACTATGGACAGACAGGGCAGGAAGTGTGTTGGTGTGGGTGGTGCACAAAAAATGTCACCATTCAAAATGTCGCCCTAGCATAACCATAAGTAGCCTAATGTAAAGGACCCCCCAAAACCTAACAGATACTGACCCTAATCTAACAGATACTAACCTAACAACTAACCTAAACCACCCACAGACCTAACAGATTCTGACTCATCCTAACTGATACTAACCTAACAGATAATAACCTAAACAGATACTGACCCTTACCTGACCCTAACCTAACAGATAGTAACCTAAACAGATACTGACCCTACTGTAACCTAACAGACAATAACCTAAAAATACTGACTCTAGCGTAACCTAACGGACAGTAACCTAAAAAATACTGAACTTAACCGAGTTGTGGGAAATATGTGTCATGTGTGTGTGTCAGTGTTGTAGGAGCGAGTGGCAGCCATTTTTTTTTCTGAGTTGGATAGTGGTGGGCGGGCCAACTCCTTGCAGTGATTTTCACAGGAGTAGCAGGGGCCTTCAGCCCCTGCAACTCCTGTGAAAACCACACCCCCATTGAATCACCCAGTGGGAGCAGTAACTCCTCCTTGCTGCCGCCACTGGGTGTGTTTGCCAGGCACACAGAAGTATACTTTTATATATATAAGATAATAAAGTGTTTTTTTTGTTCTGGGTTCTGACTTTGACCCGGTTTTATTCCCAGGAGACTAGTCCAAGCAGTCCTTATATTCAGGGCTTGCTCACATGGTCAGCATTAGTGCAGCTTTGAAAATGGTGAGCCAACAGCGAATGCACACACAAAGACACGCATAATTACATATACAAGGATACAACACACATACATACAGGCACGCAATGTGTTGTAGACCTCTCTGGCACGTAAAGGGTTAATAGACCGATCAGAAAACTTTTCAAGCCATTAAACGAGAACTAACACATCCTAACAATAACCTCGCCGCACTTACATTACAAATGCCCGAAAATCCAAAGAGCCCATATGAATTTTTCCTTTACACCTTCGTTCAACAGATAACATTTTCAGTCAATCCTGGATGTTACATCATCAAAGTGAGTGTATCCCTGCTTGGGACCTACAGAGGGAATGTGGACTATGGACAGGCCGGGTAGGGAGTGTGTTGGTGTGGGTGGTGAACTGTTTGTCCAACATCCCTGTGTATAAAAAAATAACATCAGCTGTAAGGCAATTGCTCTCTCTACCTCATAAAATTATTCTCTGGCTCTATGGAAGAACTGCTTGTAAGCAGCGAAGGCAGAAGAAACACCCCCTAAAAATAAAACACCTTACTACAGCTGGGAAATCCTAATGGCCTCTATGAATTTTGCCCATTGCTCAAGAGATAACATCTTTGATTAGTCCCGGATATCAAGTTCAAGGTCGGACATTATTTTTGCTAGCAGGACATCAGGATCTCGAACTCTGCACCCCTATAGTCCTTAATAAGGCTCATTCACTTTGCCTAATTCAGTTTGAAAAACTGCCACCAGCTGTCATGTCTGCCTCCACGGACACAGATTTACTATTAACACTGCCACCAGCTGTCATGTCTGCCTCCACGGACACGGGTTTACTATTAAAATGTTGCAGACGCAAATGCACACATCAAAATATCCAACTCACAACATCAAAGATATCAAAAGGGAGCACAAAAAATGTCACCATTCAAAATGTCGCCCTAGCATAACCTTAAGTAGATTAACGTAAAGGACCCCCCAAACCTAACAGATACCGACCCTAATCTAACAGATACTAACCTAACAACTAACCTAATCCACCCACAGACCTAACAGATTCTGACTTATCCTAACTGATACTAACCTAACAGATCATAACCTAAATAGATACTGATCCTTACCTGACACTAACCTAACAGATCATAACCTAAACAGATACAGACCCTTACCTGACACTGACCTAACAGATCATAACCTAACCTAACACCAGGGCTTAAAATGTGAAGTCCTTTGCTACTAGCCAGACCTGAAAAGTTACTCGCCACTGCAAGCCAAAACATACCCACCAGGGCTGAATTTAGCCCTGCTAACAGTAACCAAAACCGATACTGACCCTAACTAACACTGACCCTAACCTAACCAATACTAACCTAACAGATAGTAACCTAAACACAGATTGACCCTAACGTAACCTAACAGACAGTAACCTAACAAATACTAACCTAAAACGAGACTGACCCTTATGTAACTGATACTAACTTAAACAGATAGTAAGCTAAACAGAGACTGACCCTAACGTAACCTAACAGACAGTAACCTAACCAATACTAACCTAAACCGAGACTGACCCTTACGTAACTGATACTAACCTAAACAGATAGTAACCTAAACAGAGACTGAGCCTAACCTGATACTAACCTAAACAGATGACAGACAGTAACCTAAAAAGAGACTGTCCCTTAACTATCAGATACTAGGGTGACCACATTTCCAATCTGCCATTCCGTGACGTGGTCACCCTACCAGTAATACACGTGCCAAAGGAGGACCAACACTTACTATAGCGGCATGAGGTCTGGAGAGCATAAGAATCACTGGAGGCTGGAGGTACAATGGACTACAGCACAACAGTCCATGGAAGCTGCTAATGCACATATAGCAAGCTTCACGCTAGGTACTGATAACACTATTCCTCTTAGACATCGCATTACTCTCTCAGACTCAGCCTCAGAATCAGGAGCTCACTTGCCTGGAGAGCACTGGAGGACACGAGTTTGTTTGTGCTGCCAGTCTGCCACTGCTGCTGCATCAGGTGCTGTGCCTGTTCCGTTCCATCTCTCACTGCTGCACGGCCCGACACTCACTCTCACAGTCACTCACAACAACTTGGTGGCATGTGCCACTGGCATACATACGCGTCATGCAAGCTACACGCACCAGCCAGCCAATGAGGAGAGGACTATTGTAATACTCTCCTCTTTCATTGGCTGGTGGTGGTGCATACAGCCTTGCTGGAAGTAAGTAGGCTGTAATGTGACTGAGTCGGCTGGCAGTGGCACTCGCAGGCAGAACAGGACCCGGATGAGTAGACTAAGTGGACTGAGTCGGGACTCGGGTGGCTTTGCTAATTGCTGCCTTCATTCCACAACTTGTTATTTTCCCAGTGGGGGATGATTTGGGACGCGGGACACAGGACAGAATTAAGGGACAGTCCCGGGCATACCGGGACATGTGGTCACCCTAACAGATACTAACCTAACCGATAGTAACCTCACAGATACTGACCGTAACTTAAACCAACAAACAGTAACCTAACAGATAGCAACCTCACATATACTGACTCTAACCTAAACCAACAGATAGTAACCTAACAGATACTGACTTTAAACTAACAGATAGTAACACATACATACCTACCCTAACCTAAACTAACAGATAGTAACACATACATACATACATACCTACCCTAACCTAAACCAACAGATAGTAAGCAAACCTGACACAGCAGATACTAACCCAGGGGTCTTTAAAGGTAGCTTGTGAGCTACTGTTAGCTCTTTGGCTACCAGTGAGTAGCTCTCTCCCCAGTCCATTCAATATCAAGCTATCTGGCCTGCCAGAAACAAGTCCAGAGGATGAAATCTTCTCCCCAATTGGCTACAGCCAATTTGGGCACACCTTACATATGTGGTACCCAGCAGGAGCCAATCAGAGAGCCAGGGACGTGCACAGACATTTTGGGGGGGCAGGGTCTCAAATGAAAAAAAGGGCACTTCTCATAATTATTTATTTAAATTATATATTTAAAAAAAAAGAAAAGAATTTACATCTCAGGAGCCTGTAGGCACAGAAATCTGAAGCACCCCCCCATTGGTCATCTCCACTGGACACCTCCACAATGCTCCTAATCTCCACATTGCCTCCCATCATCTCCATATTGCCCTTACATTGTCCCCTGTCAGCTCCACATTGCTCCCATCATCTCTATATTGCCCCCATCATCTCCATATTGCCATCATCAGCTCCAACTTACCCTCACATTGCCCCATCATCTCCATATTTCCCCATCAGCTCGATATTGCCTCATCAGCTCCGACTTACCCTCACACTGCCCCCTTCATCTCCATATTGCCCCCCATCAGCTCCATATTGCTATCAGCTCCAACTTACCCTCACATACATTGCCCCATCATCTCTACATTGCCATCATCTCCATCTTGCCCCCCATCAGATCCATATTTCCCCATCATTTTCACATTGCCCCCCAGTGTCCATTTCCTAGCTCTTCCCTGGTGGTCCAGTGGCAGGAGAGGCCTGTATGTTCCTCCTTTTGCACAGACCTGTAGCTGCTGGAGCTCCCGCGCAGTCTTCTCTTCATGCAGAGTGCTGGGAGATGATGTCATCTCTCAGCTCTCTGTAATACTAAAGAGCCGACGAGAGAGCGCAGCATCTACAGGTCTATCCTGAAGGAGGCACAGACCTGACTGGGCGGTGGGGGGTTAGTGCGGGCAGCGAGGCAACTTTTCTTTGTTAAAAGGGCACGAGGGCACTTTGGACAAAAAGGGCAGGTGTCCAAGCCCCTCTTGGTGTCTATGTGTGCACATGCCTGCAGAGAGCTGAATGTAACACAGGTAAAAGTCTCACAGCACTTTCATGGTTTTCATGCCACACTGCCATAATAGCTGCTTACAGATGATTACACATGCTTTGTAAAGACACTTTATATAGTAAGAGTTGTGGGAAATATGTGGTGTCAAAGTGCAACTCCATATTCACTCACCCACTGTAACAAAATTTGCCAGCTTTCAGTTGTAATCAAATGTTTTAATAAAGAATTCTAATAACTTTAAACATGTACATTAATATGGGATAGTGTTGTTAAGAATGGGAAGATACTATCAATCAGAAAATATGTGGCTCACTGGAGAGCCACAGGTTTCATCTTCTATAGTGACTATAGATTTTTCTTTCTGCTAAAAAATTATGTCTTTTAACAGAATGACATCATCTTGAGGTATCATGAAGGTCAATTGTTTTCTGGGCAGCACTTGTTATTGGAAAGCGTGGAAAGGGCTGAAAAGTAGGTAAGGGCAGCATCTGGAAATTATTTAATACGTACAGTTATAAATTCATATATCTTGAAGATATGTTTTAGAGTAGCTCAGTACACGTTTAATCGATTAAACGTAGCTCCCATGAAAGAAAAGGTTGGAGACCCCTGAACTAACCTAACAGATATTACTAATCTGTGGACTGGTGACATTATGAATAGCGACATATTGCAGGAGCCATTTTGACGGCACCAGCATTGTGAACCTACTGTAATAACGGTGCTATTTTTAAAGGATACCACAGACATAACATCCATGTCTGATTGGAGATGTCATCACTTGAAAAGAAAGCCAAGGGAATAATTCATAGGGGCCATTAGGATTTTAATGGGTTCCTATTATGAGGTGTTACTTCTGCTTTAAAAGAGGAACAGAGGAAATTGTTTAAACTTTTCCTGAGCATGCTATTGGTCAGGTGTAAGGGGAGTTGCTGGCATTAACCCTTTCAGTGCCAGAGGCAGTGGTGTAACAATAGGGGTCGCACCTGTGACCGGGCCCCTGGAGGCCTGGCCGCCCCCCACGACCCCCTCGCCCGCAGCAACTCCCACTACGGCCACCGGTTGTAGTAATACAGAGCGCTGGGAGATGACATCATCTCCCAGCCTCTGCATTACTAGAGCGGCGTGCGGGAGCTTCAGTTGTAGAGATCTGTGCCGAAGGAGGCAAAGATCTGTCAAGCCACACTGCTAGACCACCAGGGACTGGAGGTAGGGGCATTGTGGAGATGAAGGGGGCATTGTGGAAGAAGTAATATGGAGATGAAGGGGCATTGTGGAGATGAAGGGGCATTGTGGAAGGGTCAATGTGGAGATGAAGGGGGCATTGTGGAAGGGGCAATTTGGAGATTGGGGGGCATTGTGGAGATGAAGGGGGCATTGTGGAAGGGGCATTGTGGAGATGAAGGGGACATTGTGGAGTTGAAGGGGGCATTGTGGAGTTGAAGGGGGCATTGTGGAAGGGGCAATTTGGAGATATGGGGGCATTGTAGAGATGGGGCAATGTGGAGATGAAGGGGCAATTTGGAGATTGGGGGACAATGTGGAGGTGGCCAATGTGGTCAGGCGGGGCCCATGGTAATTCTTGCACCAGGGTCCGGTGGCTTCTAGTTACGCCTCTGGCCAGAGGGGCGCCCTCTGGCATGGAAAGGGTTAAAGTCTTATCGATGGCAGTGTGTCCACTGGTATGCACAAAAGCAGGGTTGGGCAATCTGAGGCCTTCCAGCTGTTGAAGACTACAATTCCTATTATCTCTGGCCAGCCATCAGGTGGGAATTGTAGTCCTCAACAGCTGGAGGGCCTCATGTTGCCCAACCCTGCAATAAAGTGCTCATCCCTCAATGTCTTTTATCGCAGATATGAGCAATAGGTTCTCCAGATCACTCCCAAGAAGGAAATATTTCCAGCGTACTTCTGTGGCTGTGAAGGAGTTAATAGATCAATCTATTCCTCTCCCCCCCCCTTCTGATTTAACCCGCCCAGTCACTTCCCGTTGTGTCATAGGATATTAATAGGATCAGAGCCCGGGCAGCTCCACAGAGAATCTCAGACCCACAGCCAAGGGGAGAGGAGGTTAAAGACAAGGGGAACTAGACTCTTGGAATACATGTCTTTTAGTTTGCTTAACAGAATGATTTATCTAGGCAACTGGCATTGAGATATTAGTCAGTTATATCTATTTACTGCTTGTTTTTTGCATATAAACTCTGCTGTAGTCTATAACTGAATTACAACAGTTTACTATCCTCAGAATGTACTAAGGGCCCTTCAGTATCATGGACAGATATGGCTGGCTAGACCCAGAGGGAGAGAACCCCGCCCTTTAGTATCATAAGCAGGGCTAACGAGAGCCAGAGAGAGACAGAGACCCACTCTTTAGTATCATAGGCAGAACTTACTAGTGTCATAGAAAGAGAGAGAGACCTGCCCTTTAATATTGTGGGCGGGGCTGGCTAGCTCACTAAAGAGACCTGCCCTATTGTATTGTGGGTGGTGCTAGCTAGCTCCATAAAGAGATCTGCTCTTTAGTATTGTGGGTGGTGCTAGCTAGCTCCATAAAGAGACCTGACCTTTAGTATTGTGGGTGGGGCCGGCTAGCTCCATATAGGGTTGCCACTTTTTCTTCAAAAAAATACCGGCCATGGCATTCCCTCCATAGACTTAACATTGGACAGAAGCCAATTTTTTACCGGCCTGCTCCATTAAGAGACCTGCCCTTTAGTATTGTGGGCGGGACTGGATAGCTCCATAAAGAGACCTGCCCTTTAATATTGTGGGCGGGGCTGGCTAGCTCACTAAAGAGACCTGCCCTTTAGTATTGTAGGCGGTGCTAGCTGGCTCCATAAAGAGACCTGCTCTTTAGTATTGCTGGTGGGGCTGGCTAGCTCCATAAAGAGACCTGCCCTTTAGTATTGTGGGTGGGACTGGCTAACTCCATAAAAAGACCTGCCCTTTAGTATTGTGGGTGGGACTGGCTAACTCCATAAAAAGACCTGCCCTTTAGTATTGTGGGTGGGACTGGCTAACTCCATAAAAAGACCTGCCCTTTAGTATTGTGGGCAGGACTGGATAGCTCCATTAAGAGACCTGCCCTTTAGTATTGTGGGTGGAGATACATTTATTAGCATCCATTACTATCCCTTTAAAGGGACAGAACACCCTTAAATACATAGACAGGAACATCCACCTGTTAAAAATGTTTTTACCATAGGTTTAGTTAATAAAGTAGTATTAGGAAAGGTGTTTTTTTGTTCCTAAATGTACATACTTTTAAAGATATTTAAAGAGGAACTACCATGTCACAAAATGTTTAGGTTAACTATGTCCCCTTCTGGCGACTAGCTGCTTAGTAGCGCTAGTCGCCAGAAATATTACCTGATTTAATAGATATATGCTTTATTCCCCAGCTGTCAGTAGCACGGAGTGCGGACATCTTGCCAGAATGACGTCCGCGGGCCTGCGCTGTCAGTCCCAGCCAGAGCCGGCTGGCTTCTACCAATGCCTCCTAGATCCAGCTGGGACTGACAGCGCGGGTGCACGGACATCATTCTGGCAAAAGGGACTGACAGCGCAGGCGCACGGACGTTACTATGGCAAGATGTCCGTGCTTCCTGCTACTGTCAGCCTCCGAATAAATCGTAAATCTTTTAAACCAGGTAATATTTCTGGCGACTAGCGCTACTAACCAGCTAGTCGCCAGATGAAGACTTAATCAAGATAAAGTTTTTGCGGGGTGGTAGTTCCCCTTTAAAGTAAAACAAAGAGCACAGTGTTATGCACAATTAGAAAGGTACACCTCACTCTTAAAAAGGATACTGGAGAATCGACCTTGCCTTAATATCTAAACATTACTATCTCTAACAGGATACAATTTGGAGAGTTCACTGCCTTAACACATACAAGACTAATAGGACTTATTCTTTAGAAATGGAGCCAATTTAGATACTAAAAAGCAGTTAATTGGTGCAGATCATATAGTAGTTAACAATGGACTGTCTATCCCTGAGAATTGGGCCCTTCACCTTGAGATTTGGGTCAACACCCTGAGAGTTCCCAGGTATGGTTAAATGGTATTTTTAAAATCCTCACTTAAAATGGAGCTGTTATCTTAAAGTATAACTCTCACTGTATAACAAATAATTGGTTTTGAAAAGAGCATCCAAAATCACCAATATTTACGTTAGTTCGGAGGCGTAACTAGAAGCCACTGGGCTCTGGTGCAAAACTTGCCATGGGCCCCCCTGACCACATTGCCCCCCCATTGGCCATCTCCACATTGCCTCCTCATTGGCCACATTGCCCCCCCATTGGCCATCTCCACATTGCCTCCTCATTGGCCACATTGCCCCCCCATTGGCCATCTCCACATTGCCTCCTCATTGGCCACACTGCCCCCCCATTGGCCATCTCCACATTGCCCCCCATTAGCCACCTCCACAATGCCCCAAACTCCACATTGTCCCCAATCCCCACATTGCCCCCAATCTTCACCTCCATATTGCCCCTATTGACCCCCCTAGTGTCCATCTACTACCTCTCTGGTGGTCCAGCAGCGTGGCAGGAGAGGTCTGTGCCTCCTTCAGTAATGCAGAGCGCTGGGAGATGTCATCTCCCAGTGCTCTGCATTACTAGATTACCGAAGAGGGAGCTCAGCTGCTAGAGGTCTGTGCCTTTTAGTCCTCAGCTTGTTGCTTGCGTCTGGGGGTGGGGGACAGGGGGAAGCCAGGCCCATGGAGTCACAGGTACGACCCCTATTGATACGCCACTTTGTTAGTTATTTTTAATTTCAAACAATAGTCTTTGAGATATTTAGTTTTATTTATTGGTTGGTTTATACAGCAGAGCTAGTACTTCCTGGTAGGAAGAGGCAGTTGGTAATGCAGAGCAGTGTGGAATGTTTGAGTCCTCAGGGCATGCCAGGAGCACTTGCATTAACTGACAAATAAATAAAGCTAAATATCTTATAAACTGTTGTTTTCAAGAAAATATTCCTAACATAAATATAGTTGGCTTTTGAAAGCTCTTTCAAAATCATTTAGTTGTTACAAAGTAACAGATCCCAATTAATTACATTAATCCAAGTGCATAATACAGCATTTCTCAAACATTTTCACTCATGGTACCCCTAATACTCAATCTGTAATTTTAACTCTTTGAGTGCCAGAGGGATTTCAATGATCATTCAATGGCCTCAGAGGAGACTTTTTCTTTTTTATTCTGGTGAATATATGCAAAATGGGGACGCAGAAAGAAAATTCCCTGCAACTAACATTTGCATGTTGATACATTTCTGTCTTAACCTTTTAAGGACCAGAGGGTGTGTAACATATTGCTTTTGCCCACTCCACTGGTTCTTAAAGGGTTGATATCCCATAGCTCCCTGTTTTCTGTGTCACCCTGCAGTGGGAGGGACAATCTCCATGTCCCATAGCTGCTTCCTGTCAGTGTCACCCTGCAGTGGGAGGGACAGACTCCATGTCCCATAGTTCCCTCCTGTGTCACCCTGCAGTGGGGGGGACAGACCCCATGTCCCATAGCTCCCTCCTGTCTGTGTTGCCCTGCAGTGGGAGGGACAGGCTCCATGTCCCATAGCTCCCTCCTGTCTGTGTCACCCTGTAGTGGGACAGACAGGCTCCATGTCCTATAGCTCCCTCCTGTCTGTATCACCCTGCAGTGGGAGGGACAGACTCGATGTCCCATAGCTTCCTTCTGTCTGTGTTGCCCTGCAGTGGGAGGGACAGACTCCATGCCCCATAACACCCTCTCGTGTGTGTTACCCTGTAGTGGAACGGACAGGCTCCATGTCCCATAGCTCCCTCCTGTCTGCATCACCCTGCAGTGGGAGGGACAGACTCCATGTCCCATAGCTTCCTTCTGTCTGTGTTGCCCTGCAGTGGGAGGGACAGACTCCATGTCCCATATCTCCCTCCTGTCTGCATCACCCTGCAGTGGGAGGGACAGACTCGATATCCCATAGCTCCCTCCTGTCTGCATCACCCTGCAGTGGGAGGGACAGACTCGATATCCCATAGCTTCCTTCTGTCTGTGTTGCCCTGCAGTGGGAGGGACAGACTCCATGCCCCATAACACCCTCTCGTGTGTGTTACCCTGTAGTGGAACGGACAGGCTCCATGTCCCATAGCTCCCTCCTGCCTGTATCACCCTGCAGTGGGAGGGACAGACTCAATGTCTCATAGCTTCCTCCTGTCTGTGTTGCCCTGCAGCAGGAGGGACAGACCCCATGTTCTATACAGAAGCTAGCTACTGCTTGTTTCTGGTGTTATCCTGCAGAAGTCAGCACAGATTCCTGTACACGTCAGTATCCCAGACCAAGGGAAGGAGAAGTTGTTGTGTCAGCACTAGGTGTGTTCTTATCTCAGCACACAGACAGGGAGGTGAAGGCAGCCAGGACAGGTATTGGCTTGTTACACTGCACTCTCCTTCTCTGGATCCCACCAGATAAACTTTCCCTTACATAAAATGACTGACCTCCCTACAAGTCCCCATCTCCCTTATATTAGTGCAGGCTGGAGGACCTCAGGTTGCCCATCCCTGCTCTATACATTTGAAACAGATCCAATACAGCACAGGCTTCCAACATGTAGCCTGTGGGCCAACTGCGGCCCACGTGGCCCCAGGTGCCTAAAACATAGCTACGCTATACCAAACTTGCCCTCATGTTTCACTCTCTTGCTCCTCTGGACCCCTCTTCCCAGTGTCCTGGTCATGCTCAGCAGGGCCCCCTCACTCTCTTGCACTATTGCCTTGTTCTTCTGTACCCCTTCCTTGATCTCCAGTACCCCACTTGTTCCTCTGTGCCCTCCTCTTGTTCCCTTGTGCCCTCCTCTTGTTCCCCTGCACCCTCCTCCTGTTCCTCTGTACCTTTCTAGCTTCCATGTGCCATCTTTCGCACGTCTGTTGCCTTTGAAGTGAGAGCCATAACTAAAACAAGATTAAAGTGCTTTATAAAATATAAATAAAAGTATCCTGCCATAGAGAATTAGGGCCTTATGGTCAACTAAAAGTAGGAGACAGGTAAAGTAAAAATGATAATCTTTATTGGCCGATAAAAGTATCATTTTTACTCTCCCCTTCTTTTTCTACGGGTAACACGGTTCAACCTTTTACCTATATTACAAAACAAAAGTGTAGTAATCCAGAAGGAAACCAATTGCAACATAGGGAAGATATGAAAATGCCAATGATTTTTTTAATCCCACTGATTTTTTAATCTGTTGAATGCTTCGAAATGCGTTGAAGACCTCTCTAGTATTCAAAGAATTAAAGACACAGTTATTATAAAAGAGAGGAGGGGGAGAAGTGTGGGGTGATTGGAGGTGACAGGTGAGGACACGTGGTGACAGGCCGGTCCTGCTGGATGCCAGCCCTGGAATTTTAGGAATGAAAAGCCTGGCACATAATGACCCCTGTGGAGTGGGTGCGGCACATCCGGATTCCAAGGAGTGTCGCATGCCTGGGGGAAAGGAGCAGCTAATGCACAGCTAGGACAGGTGGTGCCTGATACTACTGAGAATGCTGAACATGAGTTTGGCAACATCTCTCTACTAGGCACACAGGATACACTGCCCGGTCCTTCCTGGCACCTTAACACACACACACACACCTCTAGGACCTGGCACCAAAACAGCCTGTCTATGTAGAAAGACAGACAGAAGTGGAACCGTTCTGGGCACACCAACTGCAAATATAGAATCCCCAGTGATTCAACCCTTGGCGTGGCAGATGTGCACTATACCGCTCTGGCAGTCAAACGGTTAAATGGGGCTAGAGTGGTTGCAGTGTGCTGGATACCTCTGTAGCATCCAAAGAGTTAAAGGGGTAGCGACACTTTGTATATAGTAACATTGATATTGTAATGTTTATACTCCTCAGTACAATAAGTGTACTCCCACTGCTAAGAGGTGTTTAACCCCTTAAGTACCAGCGGTCCAGGGAAGTTACCTTCCCTTAAGGACCTCTTTGATCTTTGCCGACGCGCCGGTACACGTGACCTGTTACGCGTACCGGCGCGCCGCTTGGAGGCCTAAGAGAGATCGCTCCGGTCTTGGAGCGATCAATTTTAGGCACAGTTTTTACTTACAGCGCTCCCGGTAGAGCGCTGTAAATAAAAAGTACGTGACGTGCTATGACCGTCACTGGTCCTTAAGGGTATAAGGACCGTGACGGTCATACCACGTCACGTAGTCCTTAAGGGGTTAATGAAAAAGTTATAGAAGCTGAAATGTGAATTTTTTAGATGCGGTATCACTATGGCCTGAAATTTTACAGTGGTGCTGTAGCTACATCCTCCTACGGAAGAGTATGGTCAATTGACCAGAACATTCCATAGGATGATATAGAAACAGCGCCACTGTACAATTTCAGGCCATAGTGACACTGCATCTAAAAAATTCACATTTCAGCTGCTATAACTTTTTCATTAAACACCTCTTAGCAGTGGGAGTACACTTGTTGTACTCACGAGGATAAACCTTACCGTTTAAATGTTACTAAATATTTTAAATCAATTGTGATCATTCTATCTCACCTATGGTGTAGTTGGTTTGCCCCAGTCATTTACTGATTTATTTTATTTAGAAAATGTTTTACCAGGAAGGATACATTGAGATTTCTTTCGTTCTCAAGCATGTCCTGGAGAGCTTTTCCACTAAGAAGTTACATATTTACGAAAAATAAAGACATAATATGTAAAATCATATAGTTACATATTGTTTTCAGATACAAAAGATGCTGTTATTTTTTAGGGATTTTAGACTAGGAGAAGATCTGATTTTTTTGCTGCTCTGAACCCCTTCATCTTGATCATCCATCTCTATGTGAAAGGCTGGAACGAGTCATGCAGAAGGGCAAATTCCAGGACAAACCAAGTGCATTAACCCCTTATGACCCATGACGGTCCAGGACCGTCATGGCTTGTTTTCGGTTAAGGACCCATGACGGTCCTGGGCCGTCATGGAATTCCGGGTTCCTCGTGCAGCTGCACGCCGTTTGGGGAGTCCGGAATTGGTTTCTTAAAAAAAAAAAAAAATGGTCTGTGGTCAATAAGTGACGGCCGCGTGTGTGCACGGACGGTCCTTAAGGGGTTGATGGGGGTAAATTAAAATTCCTGTGTAAATCAATAGGTTTTTTTTTCCCTTATATAGTTTTTTTGGCTCCAGAAATGCTCCAGTTTGCCTTTAAAGATAAGAAGCATTGCTTCCCCCAATCCACTGATTAAAGCGGAACTACCACCCGCCTAAAGTTGCCCCCAAAGAATTACCGATCTGGTGACTAGCTGCTCAGTAGTACTAGTCAACAGAATTATTACCTACTTATAGAGAATTCCTACTGCTCCCGGGACTGACAGCCAGGAAACAGAGCAGACATCTTTGCATAGTGAAGTCTCCACACCTGCGCTGTCAGACGCTTCCGGTACCATATGGTACCTAGCAACGTCTCCTAGAGCAGACTGGGATTGACAGCGGAGGCATGCAGACGTCACTATACCAAGATGTCTTCTCTGTTTCCTGGCTGTCAGTCCTGGGAGCAGTAGCAATTCTCTATAGGGAGATGATAATTCTGGTGACTAGTACTATTCAGCAGCTAGTCGCCAGATGGGTAATTCTTTGGGGGCAACTTTAGGCGGGGTGGTAGTTCTGCTTTAACATTTAACTCCTGGAATGTTAGAGAGTCCTTCAACACATTGCGGGACCTCTCTAGGATCCAAAGGGTTAAAAGCCTCATTTCATATCTATGGGATTGTTTTTTTGCCCTTAAAGGGGATCTATCACCCCAGTACAAATGTGTGTTAAACGTTAGATTACCTAGCGATTAGGTGGAATTCATGAATTTCTTTTCTTTAATCCTATACTGGTGAAAATTATAGACTGCACTTCCGGATACACTGCGGGTACAGCTCTATACCTGATCGATATCTATCCAAAGAGATCGCTCCAGCCTACAGACAGAAGCCTCCATCATCGGAGGAGGCTGGATAGAAGGAGGGGAGTGGAGGCAGAGTAGATGATAACATTCACCATCCACATCTGGCCACTAGGCAAATTAAAGGGATATTAATGTTTAGGTATTACAGCAAGATCTATTCTTCTATATACATTTGTATAACGATGTTTAGCATTATGACCTTCAATATCTTTGCAGTTTTATTTTTATTCTATAATAAAGTGTCCCCTTCCCGCCCCTTTTACATTAACGCTACCTCCGCTCAGATCTGGTCAGCGGACATAACAGATCGCAGCAAGGGACAATCTTCTCTCTATCAGTATAAGGAAAACCTGTCCCCCTTGACAAACGAGGGCAGGTATTTCCTTACGCTGAATGAAGATTGTCCCTCGTCGTAATTTGTCCTGTCCGCTGACAGTATTCCAGATCTGAGGGGATGATTCGCTATTTACGTAAAAGGGGTGGGAGGGGGAAACTTTTATAGAATGGCAAAATTATGGATGGTCATAATGCTGCACATTGTTATACAAATGTATATAGAAGAATCAATTTTACTCTAAACATTACTATCCCTTTAAAATTCTGAAATCATGGAGACACTGGGTGAATATATCACAAGGATGAAAGACAATACAAACGCTGGATTCAGCGGTCTGTCCCTACGCCTGTCTAACAGCAAATTACAAAGTTAAGTATGAACAAAATAGTCTCCTTAATGGTATCTGTACCAATGGGAGGACAAGAGGGCAGTCTGTTCATGTTCTGGGATAGTCCTTTCCCCTACGCCTTGCTCAGACTAATGTACTAAGAAAGGCTTGGAGTAAATGTCATTGGTGTGTAAGCCAGATCCTTGCCCATGCTATGTGGGGTTTGCTGACTTAAATGTCCAATGCTAGAAGTATGAAACACCAAATTTGACGGCAGATAAAAACCATTCGGCCCATCTAGACGGCCCATTTTCCTACTGCAAAAACCTCATATCTTATTTGGTCCTTGATCTTGTCTTATTTTCAGGATAGCCTTATGTCTGTCCCATGCATGCTTACATTCCGTCACCATATTAACCTCTACCACTTCTGCTGGTAGGCTATTCCACTTATCTATCACAGTCCCAGTGGACTAAAACTTTCTTATATTACATCTAAACCTCTGCCCCTCTAGTTTTAGACTATGGCCTCTTGTCCTAACATTTTTACTCCTTTGAAATGTACTTCCCTCCTGCACTTTGTTGAATCCCTTCATGTATTTGAATGTGTCTATCATATCCCCTCTCTCTCTTCTCTCTTCCAAGCTATACATGTTCAGATCCTTTAGTCTATCCTGATATTTCTTTTCCTGTAAACCAGTCACCATTTTAGTAGCTCTTCTCTGAATTCTCTCTAGAGTATCTATGCCCTTCTGGAGATGGGGTCTCCAGTACTGTACACAATACTCTAGGAGAGGTCTAACCAGAAATCTATAGAGTGGCATGACCACTTCCCTTTTTCTGCTACTAATATCCCTAGCTATACATCCCAGCACACTGCTTGCATTCCCCACCGCTTTGTTATATTGCCTGCCTACATTTAAAGTGATAGCAATGTTTCACAAAAACAGCAGCCCCAATTAATCTTCATAGTATTTGAGCCATAGAGAGTGTTATTTCATTACTGTGAGCGTTGTAGTTCATGAGTAACTGAATGATAAAGTTTCCCCCTCCCACCCCTTTTACCTAGTGTAAGCCCCCACTCCTCAGATGTGGAATCCAGTCCATAGACCAGACAGCTCACATCAAGGGTCAAAATTCTTACTGTGAGAACAATGAAATCTCTGCCCCCCCTTGACCGGTTTTCCAGCTTTTTCCCTTATCTTAATTGAAGATTGTCCCTCTCTGAAATCTACCTGGACACTTCCTGCTGCTCTAAGCTGAGCAGTGTTACATCAGTAGAAGGGGCGGGAGGGGGATACTTTTTCATTGAATTACTCCTAAACTACAGCTCTGACAGTATTGATATAACACTCTCCAAGGCACAAATACTATGATGATTGATTAGAGCTGCTTTTATTATAAAACATTACTATCCCTTTAAACTTTTCTGTGGCATATGCTGGCTGGTGTCTATTACCTAATGATTTCTGAGACTATAACCAGACCAGCAGACGAGGTTTATGTACCAGTTTTATGAATGACCCTTCTTTCTGTTATATGATTGTGTTCTATAGTCAGCACAGGAACAGGAACTAAATGAACCAGTAGGAATCAATTCTCTCATGTGTTTATGGGACATGGATACACAGAGCAATTTGGCTCGTACCTCTGGTCTGAACTAATCATATGCGTGCTTCACACATCAAATATACTTGTTACAATTAGAACACACTTGCAAGGGGAACAATGTATCATTAGCTCAACTGATGTGAAGAAAGCTATGATCACTGACACTTGACACACTCGTTGTGCAACTCTCGTTACCTCCAACACACAGAGGATTTCTCAGGTTAGCGTCCAGGGATTCCTCGTGCTTAATGTTGCCCTGACTATATAAGCATCTATGAAATCAGCACACATTTGGACTGAATTGTGTTTTAATTCGCCGTTTCTTTTACTAGATGATAATAAAAATTAAAGTTGTATTCATTTCATTTTATTTAGCTTTCTTTTGTGACCCAATATCCAGGGCGTCACTTAGAATTTAGCACTGTCTCATGTCTCAACAGGGTAGGTCTGATGCCGATTTGGCATTTTCTTTTCTTTGTTTTTAATTCTATCCCTAACACAGTTCAATGGACATTCAGTCCGTCCATAATGATTGTTAACCATTTGCAGAAAATGTTTCTTTGACTTATAACAATACTTAATGGAGATCTGCGCTGTTCACTCCCTTCTCCCACTAATAACAGCATTGGCCAGTTTGTACATATGCTCCAATGATCTACAATATATACTACTGAAAACTTCTGAAGCAAGATCCATAAGGGAGTATTAACTCTTTGAGTCCCAGAGGGGTACGGAATGCTTATGGACTGCATTGCAAAGCATTCCGTACCCCTCTGGCACTCAAAGGGTTAAAAATTGCCAGCATTTTAAATTATTTGAATGAAGTTTTTAAAGGGGATCTATAACCCCTATACGTTTGTCTAAAAAGTTAGTTTATATAGTGATTATATGGAATAATGTTTATGTATATATATATATATATATATATCGTTATTTTGCAGAAATTAAGCTTGTAAAGGTGATCCCATGTCTTCCTTCCGGACAGACTGCGGGTTCACCTGTGTACCGCAGTCTGTCCCTCTTCCTCTGCTCCCCGCCCTCTATCCAGCCTCCTCCAATGACGGAGGCGTTCTGCCTGTAAGCTGGAGAGGTCTCTGGCCAATGAGAGAGCTCCAGCTTACACGCAGAAAGCCTTCATCATCAGAGGAGGCTGGATTGAGGGAGCGGAGCAGAGGAAGAGTGACAGACTGAACTACAGAGCTGGCAACCGCAGTCTGTCCAGAGGGAAGACATGGGATCATCTTTACAAGCTTAATTTTGGCAAAATAACGATTTAAAAAAAAAAAAAAAAAAAAAAAAAAAAAAAAATATATATATATATATATATATATATATATATATATATATATATAATTCCTTCTAGTCGCTATATAAACTAACTTTTTAGACAAACATATAGGCATGATAAATCCCCTTTAACCTTTTGACTGCTAAAAGTCTGCAATACATTGTGATACAATGAGTGAGAGACTTTTCTATCACTTAACAGTTTAAAAGCCACATTTAAAGGGATAGTAATAGTTCATTTTTACGAATGCCTTGTAAGCTTGCCATAAAAAGTTATGCACAGTGCTACCTTACTCATGCTCTGAAACACTGTGGTCCATCTTAAATTTGCCAATAAATTTTCCCCCGAATCTAAAAATGTCAGCCATGCCTTTTAAAGGGATAGTAATACTTCATTTTATCTTTATTGTATTTTGTAGGCATTAAAAAAACATGAAAAATGATATGTCTTATCTCTCAAACCTTTATGGTTTGAGAGATATTCACAAGCAAATTTTCCCCCTCCCTCCCCTTTTACCTAGTGTAAGCCATCTCTTCTCAGATGTGGAATCCAGTCCATAGACCAGACAGATAACAGCAGGGGACAATCTTCTTCCTATGAGAACAATGAAAGCCCTGCCCCCCTTGACAAGTTTTTCAGGTTTTTCCCTTATCTTAATTGAAGATTGTCCCTCTCTGCAGTCTACCTGGGCACCTCCCTTCTGCTCTGGCTGAGCAGTGTTACATCAGTAAAAGGGGTGGGAGGGGGATACTTTATCATTGAATTACTCTTGAACTATAACTCTGACAGAATTGAAATAACACTCTCCAAAGTCCAAATACTATGATGATTAATTAGAGCTGCTTTTATTATGAAACATTACTATCCCTTTAAGCAGAGGATAAGCTCGCTCTCGCCATTATCCTTTAAACGTGCACAATCCTTTGCATTTTCTGTTTTGGAGGGGGTGGCCCCGTCACTGAGGAGGAGAGGTGAAGTCCCACGAGAGCAAGGGACCTATTTGTCACACTTATCAATCCGCCTGGCTGACGGATAGCTAGTCCAATTGGGATTTTTATGTGTTCTCTATGGTGCAATTGATTTGCTCCAAAATATCTGAACTGTTATCTTAATACATACGGCCCAGAGCGGTATTGCTGAGGACAGGGGTAGAGAAAATATAAAACATTGTTAACTCTTTGAGAGCCAGAGGGGTACTCAACGCTCAAAGGGTTAAGAGTCGTATGTTCAAAAGTAACATGGATGAGTTCTAGGGCAAACCATTTGCATTACAGGGGAGAACTAAACATCCCCATTGATTCAGAATGGGGATTTGAATACCTTGAATGTCAGAGATGTCTCCGATGCATTGCAAACCAATATGTTGGAGCCCTCTCCAGCATTCAAGGGGTTAAATTCCCATGCAAATCAATGGGAATGTAGGGAATTTTTGCTTCTCCCCTGTAATGCAAATAGTTTGGCCCAGAACTCGTCCACGTTACTTCTGAACATAAGGCCCTACTTCTCTAAAGCCAACTCTGAGTTTTAGAAGCCAATAAAAGTGCGACTGTACAAAGATGTAGGTTCTGTATATAAAATAGCCCCAAAATTTAGAAGCCAGAAGGAACATTTCAGGAACCCAGGCTCTCAGGTTTCTAAGATTTTTCCACCAATCACCAATGGCTAAAAAGTTAAAGGGATAGTAATACTTCATTTATGTAAACTATAATATTGTATGTATTAAATAAATAAACCAAAGCATCTATGTCTTTTTTCAATAACTTTCACAGTTAAGAGTAATGTCGAACTAAAGTTTACCCCTCCTGCCTCTTTTAGCACTCTAGCTGTCAGACTTGGATTCTGGTCTGCGGACAGACGACGCGTTTGGAGAGCCGAAATAGGAGTGGATAGAAGGCAAATCTTCATGACAATGGTCTACAAAGTGTGCCTGGTTTGAAGCAGTAGGCCACTGTCATGAAGATTTCCTTTGTATCCACCGCTATTTTATCTCTCCAGACCAGCCGCCTGGACAACTGACCAGAATCCAAGTGTGTCAGCTAGAGCGCTGACGTAGCTAAAAGGGGCAGGAGGGGTAAACTTTACATCGAGATTACACTAAAACTATGAAAGTTATTGAAACAAAACATAAATGCTTTGGATTAATTATTTAAAGGGATAGTATTGCTTGTTTTTAACAAATGTTAATATTGTAGACATTAAAAATATTAATACAATGAGGTATGTCCTATCTCACGCACATAGAGCGCTAACGTCTATGAAAGGGGAGGGAGGGGGGAACTTTAGATGCTTAGATCTCTCAAACTCTACGTGTGAGAGATAGGACATACCTCATTGTATTAATATATTTACTGTCTACAATATTAACATGTTAAAAAAAGCAATACTGTCCTTTTAACATCTACAGCATTATAGCTTAAATAACTGAATTATTACTATATCTTTAAAGGGAAAATTGGACCTTATGTACAATGGCAAAGAATAGAAATTCTGGAGTAAACCGATTGTACCATAGGGGACAAACAGACGTTCCCATGGATTTAAATAGGTCTTTTCACCCTCTGAGTAACAGAGGAGTATGCAACGCATGCGTACCCCTCTGGCACTCAAAGGGTTAACTTCTTCTTAAAGGTCGCCAGTGCATTATATAGGAGAGATTTAGTTATAGACTACAGGGGGATATGTACCAATGTGTGATTTAGAGGAGATAACTTCTCCAGTGTGATAAACTCCCTAATTCCCATATTATTCTATGAAGCCAATGCACTAAGATCTCATGTTTGTGACATTTTATTGCATTGGTTCCATAGAATAACATAGGAATTAGGGAAGTTTATCACACTGGAGACGTTATCTCCTCTATATCACACCTTGGTACATATCCCCCTGCAGTCTATAACTAAATCTCTCCTATATAATGAAATAGGAACTGGAGAGTTTATCACACTGGAGAAGTGATCTCCTCTTTATCACACTTTAGTACATCTCTCCTGTAGTCTAGAATGAAAGATCTCCTATAGAATAACATAGGAACTGGAGAGTTTATCACTCTGTAGACGTGATCTCCTCTTTATTACACCTTAGTACATCTCCCCTGTAATCGATAACCTAAAACTCCCCTATAGAATAATTTGACACTGGAGAAGTTATCTCCTCTATGTTACAACTTGGTACATATCCCCTGTAGTCTATAACTAAGTCTCTCCTATATAATGAAATAGGAACTGGAGTGTTTATCACACTGGAGAAGTGATCGCCTCTATATCACACCTTGGTACATCTCCCCTGTAGTCTAGAACTTACCCCCCCCCCCAATAGAACAATTTAGGAACTGGATAGTTTATCACACCTTATTAGTACATCTCCCTGTAGTGTATAACTAAAGATCTCCTATATAATAACATAGGTACTGGAGAGTTTATCACACTGGAGAAATTATATCCTCTCTATCACACCTTAGTACATCTCCCCTGTAATCTAGAACTTAACCCCCCCCCCCCATAGAATAATTTAGGAACTGGTTAGTTTATCACACTGGAGAAGTTATCTCCTCTATATCAAACCTTGGTACATATCCCCCTGCAGTCTATAACTAAATCTCTCCTATATAATGAAATAGGAACTGGAGACGTGATCTCCTCTTTATTACACCTTAGTACATCCCCCTGTAGTCTATAACTTAAAACTCTACCATTGAATAATTTAGGAACTGGATAGTTTATCAAGCCTTAGTACATCTTCCCTGTAGTCTATAACTAAAGCTCTCCTATAGAATAACATAGGAACTGGAAACTGGTCTATAACTGAAGCTATTGCATAGAATAACACAGAAACTGGAAAGTTTATGACACTGGAGAAGTTATCTCCTCTATATCACACCTTGGTACATATACTCTGTAGTCTATAACTAAATATCTCCTATATAATGAAATAGAAACTGGAGAGTTTATCTCACTGGAGAAGTGATCTTCTCTTTATTACAGTTTTGCAGATCTTCCTGCAGTCTATAACTAAATATCTCCTATAGAATAACATAGGAACTGGAGCATTTATCACACTAGAGACGTGAGCTCCTCTTTATTACACCTTAGTACATCTCCCCTGTAATCGATAACCTAAAACTCCCCCATAGAATAATTTAGGAACTGGATAGTTTATCACGCCTTATTAGTACATCCCACTTTAGACTATAACTAAAGCTATCGCATAGAATAACATAGGAACTGGAGAGTTTATCACACTGGAGAAGTGATCTCCTCTTTATCATACTTTAGTACATCTCCCCTGTAGTCTATAACTAAAGATCTCCTATACAATAACATAGGAACTGGAGCGTTTATCACACTGGAGAAATTATCTCCTCTTTAGCACACTTTAGTACATCTCCCCTGTAGTATATAACTAAAGCTACTGCATAGAATAACATAGGAATTTAAGAGTTTATCACACTGGAGAAGTAATATCCTCTTTGTCACACCTTAGTACATATTCTCCTGTATTCTATAACTAAAAGTCTCCCACAGAATAACATAGGAAATGGAGCGTTTATCTCACTGTAAGTTATCTCCTCTTTATCACTCCCTAGTTTATCTCTCCCTAGTACTGCTCATTACATCGGCCTCAACAGGCCTTATATACAAATACAAAATAGAACAATTATAAGACAAACCAACCACACTGTAAGGTACAAGTATAAATATCCAAAATATCAGTCAATTGAAATGTGGCTTTTAATTTGTTTAATGCTGTAGAGGACTCCAACACATTGCTTAACAATGCTTTGGAAAACTCTAGCATTTGAGGAGGTTAACTATCCAATTTAAAACAACAGGAATGGTTAATTTTTGCCCTATTGATCAGATAGTCTGCTCCAGAATTGCTCCACTTTTTGTGGGGTGTGCCTGCAGGCAGATGCCTACTCTGCCTTATGGCAAATCCGGCCCTGTTCCCGGTGCACGTCTCTCTCTCCCAGTGAGTACGTTTCAGTGCTCTCCCATGGCTGGCTATTTTTTTAATGCAGCACAGCGATGCCCATTTCTCTCTCCCCCTCCGCTCCTTCAATCCTGGTCCAGGACTGAAGGAGCGGAGGGGGAGAGAGAAACGGGTATCGCTGTGCTACATTAAAAAAATAGCCAGCCAAGGGACAGCTCCAAAACATACTTTTTTTTTTACTTGGGCAGTAAGTGGTGAGCGGGGGCGGTCGGCCACGATGCGCCCCCAGAGAATGTGCGCCCTAGGCTGGCGCCTACCTTGCCTATAGGTGGCGTCGGCCCTGCCTCTGTCTGATCTGTCTTCCTCTTTGTGCATGTTTCTCCCATCTGATCCGTGTTGTACCTCCCTTACACTGCCTCCCCCAGGCATCCTCCTTACAGTCCTCACCTTTTCTTCCACCTCCTCTACCTTCCTTCTTATACAAACACTGTCTTCTCTTTCCTCTCTTATCGCTCCTTACACTGCCCCTTCCCGTGGGTTTCCAGGCCCCATTTATTCCTTCTTTTATTTGTCTATCCTCTCTTATGGAAGGGGACACCACCACCCCAGGTTCCTTCTCCCCTCAGTTGTATTATCCCTTTCCCATTTACATTGCTCCCCCAGGTATCTTCCCTCGTTCTCTTTCCACTAACTCCTCTTGGTCCTCTTCACTCTGTGCCCCCCTTTATATTGCTTCTCACCCCCCCAACTTCATTCACCTTCTTGTCCGTCTCACCTATATATATTTCTCTTCTCTCACTCTTCTTCCTTTGCCTGCCCTCAGGTTTCTCTCTCCCCCTCCCCCCCCCCATTCTGTGCTTCCCCCCAGGCACCTTTGTTCCCTATTTCACCTTCTCCTTCAGCAGTCATCTCCCTTGTTATTTATATGGTCTCTCATTCCACCGTCTCCCCTCAGGTCTCTTCCTCCCTCATACCTGGGAACTTTCAAGATGAGCTGACCCTGATATTTTTGAAATATTAATCCTTAAAGCTACCCATAATGTAGATTTTATGAGATATGTGCCTGATTGCTCTAACACAGAGGTGCTCCGGTCAGTGTGTGAGGGACCTTTAACATGCTACAGTTTGGAGAACTCACTGTCTGAACACAAACAAGACAAGCAGGACATCTCCCACTGTCTTTCTGGTACTAATGGCACCAGTTTAGAGTCTAGGGAAACATTTAATTGGGAAAATTCATATAGTAGGTGACACAGACCTCTCTCACCCTGAGAATTTGGCCCTTCACCGTGAGATCTGGGTCAAAACCCTGCGTCTCAGGGTCAAACCCTGAGAGTTCCCAGGTATGCTCAGGTCTCTTCCTCCCTCATACTGTTCACCCCCACTCAGAACATTGATCACCTCAGGGTGCTTCCCTCTCCTGTGTATATTTTCCCTCTCTTTGCCCCCCAGGCCTCTTCCGCCCTCATTCTGCTCCCCCCCCCGTACATTGGTCACCTAAGGGCTCGATTCTCCCTCTTTCACCTTCTATTCTAGGTCTCCTACGTATATTTCCCCTCTGTCTTCCCAACCCCACACACACTTAGATTACCACCCCCACGCATTACTACCCCCCCACACACTTAGATTACTACCCCCCACCCCCTTACATTACTACCCCCCATGATCCGTTTTCCCCCTTTCACTTTCTCCTCTAGTTCTCAGAGCTCCCACCTTACGCATCTCCTCTCTCTCACTCTCCCTCTCCGCTCCCCCCTATCCACTAACCCTGTTTACAAGCAGCACGAGTTTCCTGGCACTAACGTCACGCACACGCCTTCCTCCCCCCCTTCCACCTTCCTATATCAGTGACGCTCCAGATAGATGGTGGCCAATCAACGGAGGGATAGAGTCTTCCGGGGGGCGGGGTCTCCGTATATAGGTGCCTGGTGCTAGTGAAGAGCTGATAGAAAGGAGAGGAGAGAAGTGTCTGTCGGTTCTGATCTCGGTACAGCGGGGACCTCATCGCACACAGAGCAGGTAATCGGCTCACACATACAATTGACTGTGAGAAGAGAGGCAGTGAGTGTCCGCTTGAAGTCCTAGCGCTCTGACAGCTGTCACTGTGCCACACAGGAGCTGCCACCTTCGCTTTGTGCTATTTATAGACTCTTTGGCGGGACAGGAGATCTGTGACTCCCTGCATTTGCCTCTGACACCCGAAGATTCACCCATTGGCCTTTCAGGGTGACCACCAGTGTCCAGACTCTAGTCTCTGAACTTGAACCACTCTGCAGTTTCCATGTGCTCCAAGATGGAGCAGCCCTTCTACCACGATGACTCCTTACTCTCTGCCTACTCCCGCACCGACCCAAGCCTCCTCAAAGGGCCACTGGGCGCTCTCTCAGAACCTTATCGTGTTTCCAAACATGACATGTCCTACTATGGTGCCCAGGACTCTACCTCCGTCTCACCCCTTCATTCTGCACCTTCCAGCGTAAAAATGGCTGCCCCAGAACTTGAAAGACTGATCATTCACAGTGGTCCTGGGGTCATCAGTGGTCCTAGTGGTGGTCAGCTCTACTATGCCCCCCGTGGTGGTGGAATAACAGAGGAGCAGGAAGGCTTTGTGGACGGTTTTGTTAAGGCCCTTGATGACCTGCACAAGATGAACCGTGAGGGTCCTCCTAATGTCTCGTTGGGTGGGGGCTCTGTATCTCCAGCTGGCAGCAACATGTATGGTGACACTGCTGTTTATGCCAACCTAGCCAGTTATCACCCAAGCTGTTACCGCCAACCCTCTGCCACTATCAACTATTTACCACAGAGTCATGGTGGCTATGGAGCTTCACCCTTCAAAGAGGAGCCACAGACTGTGCCAGACGCTGGAGGAGTGAGAACTGATAGTCGGGAGGGGTCACCTTCTCCCTTGTCCCCTATCAACATGGAGGAGCAGGAGAGGATCAAGGTGGAGAGAAAGAGGTTGAGGAACCGCCTGGCAGCCACCAAGTGCCGCAAACGAAAGCTGGAGAGAATTGCCCGGTTAGAGGACAAAGTGCGGGAGCTGAAGAATGAGAACAGTGGTCTGAGTGGCACCGCAGGTGCCCTGAGGGAGCAAGTGGAGCAGCTGAAGGGCAGAGTACGAGAACATGCACGCCATGGCTGCCAGCTTCTTCTAGGGGGAAAGGGTCATCAGGTCTTTTGATGAAATCCATGGACAGGACAGTGGTGGAAGATGGGGCACTATGGCTCCTAGTTGCACTCCAGAGCGCCGCAGAAGATGACATCCTCTCCTAAACTTGCATGTCGTTCAGTGGAACCTCAAACATCAGGACATTGGCAGCAAAGGGGCCGTCTTCTCCAATGGGACCCCAAAAGCAGAAGGGGACCAGAACTGAGATCTGAAGAACACTGCAGTTGAAGATTTCCAGAGAAATTTCAAAAACTATACATATCAAGAGTGTTTTGGGTACTTTGCATCCAGAAGCAAGTAGAACTACCTGAGCATAGAGTAGGAATGGGCAACCTGTGGCCTGCTTCAATCTGCTATTGGAATACAAGTTTCATCATCCTACGTTAACTGGCAGAGGATGATGGATTTGCAGGCCACAGGTTGTCCACTCCTGACTTGTTCAGTGGCAGATACCATTTCTCATTATTGGGTGCTAAAACGACTTCTTTTGAACTAAATGAGTGCAAGGAGAGTTTGTGGGCAACTGGAAACCTCTCCTCAATTTACCCATACTGCTTCATTTCAGCAGGGTGTTTCCTGGTACATGCTAGGAACACCCAACATCTCAGCATCCATCCTGGTTTTGCTGCTCCAACCACATGTTCTGTAGTAGAGGTTGGGAGAGAGACTTGCAGAAAAGAGGAGTGATTCACCAATCTTAATCTTATTGAAGAATGTATCACCACATATGTATTGTATTGCAACCCTTTTTGCTGCTAAAGGTGGCTATCTCAGGACCCCTCTGGCTGCAGAAAGGGTTAATAGCGTGGATTACTCACCTCAATGTTTTTCCCTTCCCCAGCATTTAACTAAAATGATCCAGATCTTCCCTTTTTTCTGGTTTTAAAAATAACTAAGAACAAAAAAAAAATTGTGAAAATGAGGAAGGAATCACAGGCCCTGTGACTGTATCTTGTGATGGGGAGGAGTCAGCTGGAATGTTGGGAAAGGGACCAGAGTTTAACCCTTTGAGTGACGGAGGTGGTTCAGCTCTCTTCTGGCACTCAAAGGGTTAAGTATAGCTGTCATAAACCCACTGCATTTTTTTCTGTACTACAGATTTGGATGGAAAAACTGGGGCACTAAATATTAATCCATTGAGCAATGCATTCAGTATCCCTGTGGCACTCAAGGGGTTAAGGGACAAATGGAGTAATTCTGCTTGTGACTGTTGTGACTAAGATGTATTTTTGTTTTGTTTTTTTTCTCCTATCGTTATTCCATGTTTACCATTTTTTTTTTTTTTATAAATATAGCACTATTTTTTACAGGGGTGAGCAATCATCAGTTCTCCGGCTGTTGTTGGACTACAATTCTCACTTTCCTCAACTGAGGATGATGGACGTTGTAGTGCAACAATCGCTGTAGAGCTGCATATTGTCCGCCCCTCCTTCAGTACAAGGTATGCATACACTCACATTGAACATGTTGCACTGTATAATGATAGTGAGTCTAATGTACTGAGACCTGGTAAAGCAACTGTCAAGTAGGGGTGTGCAAATTAAAAATCTCCATTGATTTTAATGGGGCTTTTAACTCTTTGAGTAATAGATCTCCGAGGCATGGCTTTAAAAATGCTTTGGAGACTTGGCTTACAGAATGTTTAAAAGCCTCTTTTAAATCTATGGAAAGTTAAAGATTTGTCCCCCATAGTGCATTTGATTTGCTCCATGTATAACCGTGCAGATTACCTTGAAAATATGCACTCCTCTGCAAACTTTAGCAATATGTGGATTGGGAATTAAACTGGACGGATATAACTATAGTTTTATTAAACTGCAGCGTATGATGCATTTTTGATTAAAGTTTACAGAAATCAACAATGTTTATATGTATTTTTTTTTTTTTTTATTTGATGCTGATGTACTAACCTGGAGTAATTCTAGGGCTAATAAAAAAAAAAAAAAGGCCCAGATTCCAATTGATTAAACCCTTTCGGGTTCAGAGAGGTACGCAATGCATTGCTTTGCAGTGCGATGCGAGCCCCTCTGCCGCTGAAAGGGTTAAGAGGCTTTTATCCCCCTTGAATGTTAGAGGAGGCTCCAACGCATTGCTTTGCTTTGGAGTACACTAGCATTGAAGGGGTTAAAAGCCTAATTCATTCAATGGGAATTTTTGTATCTCCCCTATGATGCAAAGAATTGGTTTGGCCCCAGAATGACTCCAGTTCATAGTACATTTGCACTGACTCTGCCATTCGGTGGAGCTGCAGAATATTGCAGAGCAGTGTTCTGTGACATCTACTTTTGGCCGAGCGTTTGTGTTGGCTCTTGGATGGGAATTTTTTTCTGCAGGTATCAGAAAAATCCCCTGTTCAATAATATTATATATATACTGTATATGTATTTAAAGAAACAAAAAAGGTACTTTCAGAGATGGGGGATTTTTTTTTTAAGAAAAAAAAATTCCTGGAAGTGCTGTTTTTGGGAATAATAAAAAAAAAAGTTGGGAAATGTGTTGAAAAAAATGGAAATGTTATTTTTTGTTTTTTATACTGCGAATGTAAAATGAATTTGGATCAGTGCTGCACAAGCAATTTTGTATATTGTCTTGTTTCTGTATTTAAGTAAATATTATTATTTTTAATATGGTCTCTGTGTTTCTCTTACTATGGATATCAATTTTATTTTCTTAAGAACAGTGGTGGGCAACATAAGCTGCGCTGGCCCTGGGGCCTCCCTTGCCTTGCCCTTAGAGGCTTCACATGCGACCCCCCAGTATGTTTTCTAGTACAGTGGGTAGAGATAATAGTTTCCCTCTTCCACATCACACCCTCTTTTGTCTTTGTGCATATCCCCTACCATTAACCCAGTGAGTGCTAGATTCATGGGAGACCTCTCAAGCATCCAAGGGGTTAATTACTTTCTTCAAACCATATTTGAATGTTGACCATAATACGTGGCACCTAGATGGGGTTTGCTTGTCACTGTTCTATAGGTATAATGGTATACAGCTTCTCATAAAAGACCCAATATTTGGTCTTCTATACCGATGAGTATAAATGTGCACTACCAGAACGTAGCATTAGCTACAAAATTGTCCTATAGGGTTAATTAACTCTTTTAAATACAGAGCAGTACATTGTTCACCCTTCTGGCAGAGGATTACATTTATATGGGGTAGTAAGCTATCCTGGATCCTTATGGGAAAATGCAGAACATTTAATTAATATTGGGGAGATGCACTAAGGTGTGATAAACAGGAGGTCACTTCTCCAAGCCCTATATTATTCTATGGAGCCAATGTACTACGATATCTCACACTTGAGAGATCTCAGTGCATTGGCTCCATAGAATAACATAAGAAATGGAGAAGTGATATCACTGGAGAAGTGATCTTCTGTTTATCATACCTCAGTGCAGTGTTTCTCAACTCCTGTCCTCAGGACCCACTAACACGCCAGGATTTGAAGATTTCCTTGTTAGAGCACAGGTGAGTTAACCCCTTAAGGACCCATGACGGTCCTGGACCTTCATGGGTTGTTATACCCTTAAGGACCCATGACAGTCCATGGAATTCCGGGCTCCCCGCGCGGCTGCACGCCGTTCGGGGAGTCCAGAATCTATTCGCTCAAAAAAAAAATGCTCCGTGGTCCTTAAGGGACCGCAAAGTACGTGCGTGACCGGTCCTTAAGGGGTTAATCAATGTGAACGAGCCTCTAATCACCACACCTGCGCTCTAGCACAGAAATTCCTAAGTCCTGGCCTGTTAGTGGGTCCTGAGGGCAGGAGTAGAGAAACACTGCCTTAGAGCATCTCCCCCCATTTTGGGGGCTACAACTTGTGGAATGAACAAATTGCTCCACAGGGGACAAAAATCAGTGTTCCCATCCATTGGAGACCTCTTGCACTCATGTGGTTTGAAGTACAATTTAAATAAATAAGAACTTTGTCCCCCTCTGATGAAGTTGGGTTGACCCAGAATTGTTAGTTTTTCTTTGTACATCAGCTTCTGTGTTTATAAAGAGGATGCCTGTGCAAATTCTATCTCGGCCATGCTGTGTTGGCTTTGTCTCCCAGTGTGAAAGGTAAGCTGCACCATACCCCTCTCACAAACGACTCTCACCTTGTATGAACACTCCTGCAAGCTGCATCCTTATTCACACAGGGCAGATCTGTACATTTGTCCCCAATGGGCTGCCCGGCAGCTCATCCACACAAGCTTCTTTAAAGGGATAGTAAAGGATAATTTTCAGAAACTTTAATATTGTAAATATTTAAAAAAAGAAATCAATTGAAGCCGCTCCAATCTCTCCAGCTTGAATATTTTGAAAGATATAAGGTTTTAATTTTCCCCTCTCCCCTTTAATAGAATTCAGTGGTCTATCTGACAGCTGCAGATTCCGGTCATTTGACCTTAAGCAGAGCCGAAATAGTGCGGTCTACAAATAAATACTTAATTGGAACGGTCTACAAAGTGCAAGCACACTTTGTAGACACTTCCAATGAAGTATTTATTTGTAGATTGTGCTATTTTGGCTCTGTTGAAGAGCCGCTGGCCTGTCACGGGACCAGAATCTGCTGCTGTCCGCTAGAGGGCAGACTTCTGTGAAACTGCCGGGAGGGGGGAAGTTTAGAACCTTATATCTCTCAAACTATACAAGTTTAAGAGATCGGAGCAGCTTCAATTGATTTCTTTTTTTAATATTTACAATATTAAAGTTTCTGAAAATTATCCATTACTATCCCTTTAAAGGTTCTCAAGTGACTGGCTCACCCATGTGGGGCATCCAGTCAATATTCAGCTGATGCTCTTGTGGGATGGCAGTCAGCCACATCCCCCCTGTGACAGAATCTCCAGGGGAATTGAGAACATGGGAGACAGAACTGTACCAAGGATTCTGCTACATTTCTGTCTCCCCCCCCCACCCAGCCCACTATTTTTCATCCCAGATGGATTACAGTTGTCAATCAAAATGAGTTCCATACTGTAGTCTGCCACTCTGTAGCACTCAAAGTAGTGCAATGCAATGTGCTGGATACTTCTCTGGCTCTCAAAGGGTTAAACTCTGAAGTTTTGATGTTGTCGTTTACACCCTATGAAGTTGGTATACTGTAACTTAGAAAATGTGGTCCCAAAGTAACTGCATTATAGTGAACAAAAATGTTAATTGATTTTTAAATTTGCCTTTTAACCCTTGAATGATGAATGTTAGGGATCTTACACACATTCCATTGGAGACCCCTTCTAGCATTCAGTGGGTTAACCCAAGTTAGTATCTGGCTGGCAAGGAGCGGCAGTGTGGGAGGGAGAGCAGTGTGGAATGTTAGTATCTGGCTGGCAGCGAGTGGCAGTTGGGGGGGAGCAGTGTGGAATGTTAGTATCTGCCTGGCAAGGAGCGGCAGTGTGGGTGGAAGAGCAGTGTGAAATGTTAGTATCTGGCTGGCAGCGAGTGGCAGTTGGGGGGGGGAGAGCAGTGTGGAATATTATTATCTGCCTGGCAAGGAGAGGCAGTGTGGGTGGAAGAGCAGTGTGGAATGTTAGTATCTGGCTGGCAGCAAGTGGCAGTTGGGGGGTAGAGCAGTATGAAATGTTAGTATCTGGCTGGCAAGGAGTGGCAGTGTGGGTGGAAGAGCAGTGTGAAATGTTAGTATCTGGCTGGCAAGGAGCAGCAGTGTGGGTGGAAGAGCAGTGTGAAATGTTAGTATCTGGCTGGCAAGGAGCGGCAGTGTGGGTGGAAGAGCAGTGTGGAATATTAGTATCTGGCTGGCAACTAGTGGCAGTTTGGGGGTACAGCAGTGTGGAATGTTAGTATCTGGCTGGCAGTTGGGGAGAGAAGTGTTGAATGTTAGTATCTGGCTGGCAGTGAGTGGCAGTTGGGAGTGAAAGAAGAGTTGAATGTTAGTATCAGCCAGGCGTGATCTCTTGTACTGTCCAGTTTGCATAAACTTTCAAATAAAGCTAAACATCTTAGACTATTGTTTGGAATACAAAAACTTGCACTTGTGATGTACGTGTTCCACTGAGCGTCTGACTCCTTCGGCTGAAAGCATTTATGTGTGTTTACTAAAGAAACTTGTCATAGCACTCACAGATCAGCACTTTCCAGTATGTCAAATGGTGTACAGAGATCATTGGCTAATTCTTGTTTATTTTGCTTACCTCTTCTAATTTTAAGAAGTGTTATTGTTTGTTTTTTATTGTTTGTTTTTTAACTCTTTCAGTGCCAGAGATGGGGGGAGGCTCTCAGACTCCTGGTGCTCCCCTGTTGGTCCTATTGGAAAAGTCTGAAGTCTTGCAGTTAAAGGGATATTAATACTTTGTTTTAACTTTATTTCATTTTGTAGGCATTAAAAAATATGAAGAATGATATGTCTTATCTCTCAAACCTTTATGGTTTAAGAGATATTCACAAGCAAAGTTTCCCTTTTACCTAGTGTAAGCCATCTCTTCTCAGATGGGGGTATCTGGTTGTAAGACCAGATAGATAACAGAAGGGGACAATCTTCTTCCTATGAGAACAATGAAAGCCCTGCCCCCCTTGACAAGTTTTTCAGGTTTTTCCCTTATCTTAATTGAAGATTGTCCCTCTCTGCAGTCTACCTGGGCACCTCCCTTCTGATCTGGCTGAAAAGTGTTACATCAGTAAAAGGGGCAGGAGGGGGATACTTTGTCATTGAATTACTCTTGAACTACAACTCTGACAGAATTGAAATAACACTCTCCAAAGTCCAAATACTATGATGATTAATTAGAGCTGCTTTTATTATGGAACATTACTATCCCTTTAAGTCTCCTAACCTGCAGTGCAAACACCCTCCCCACTTCCAAATCGAGTTTGAAAGCTCAGCACAGGTCTATGAAGAATGTGTAGACAACATAGGAGATTGTGAATGAGAGGACAGACTTCCGGGCTGTATTGTAACCTAGGGTTTATTTTTTGTTTGCTTTTAATCCCCTCTCCTCCACCGAACAACTGATAAGAGCGACTTTGGGGCTGTAAAGAGCAATCCATGGCTTTTTTTACTAAGTCTTCTCCAATTGCAGGAAACTTGGTAAAACTGGATAATTGCCCTTTAATTCTTTGAGTGCCAGGGAGTGCCCAGCTTTACAATACTTTGGACACACCTCTAGCGATAACAGAGTTAAAGGAGCAATAGATGGGTGTTCATATTATGTATTGCCAGTTTAAGAATTCCATACCTCTTAAAAAACGTAGAGGTTAACACATTGTATAAAATTGCTCCCATAATCAGATGATTCTATATAGATGCACCTTTATGTTGTGTGTATAGATCCCATGCACACTCAAAGACAAATCTGTTTATTTGTTTGTATTTTATCACTGTTCATGAAGACAGATGGACCTATATTCTAGCAGTCCTTTTGGTGGCTCTGCATACTGTCAAAAAACAGTTGATGAGACACATTTATCATTGTAAACACAATTTTTAAAGGGCAATAATTACATTTCACCAAGTCTTTTCCAATGGGGGGCGAGAACAGTAGAAAAAAAAAGGGTGGCTCTTTGCAGCAACAAAATGGCTCATATCAGGTGTTTTAGTGGTTAAGAAACTAACTCTCTAGCGGCTCTAAACCAAAAACTCTTGGGTCGTGTGTGCATTCCCCATAGACCAGCTATATTGGGGTTTCATGCCTGATACAGAGAGTCTGTGGCTGGGATGGTCAGCCAGATGGAAGGTATCACGTTGCACATCACTGGTCTATGAGGACTACATTGCTCAGGACAAGAATATGTCCTGCAAGATGCACAGTAGATGTACCTATCTGATACATCACATTTAAAGTGGAACTAACAATTAGTTGGGTGATTTGAAAGGACTTTCAATTGTTAGCCATTCTTTATTTAAAGGGATAGTAATGCTTGTTTTTAACAAATTTTAATATTGTAGACATTAAAAATATTAATACAATGAGGTGTGTCCCATCTCTCAAACATGTATACTTTGATAGATCTAAGCATCTAAAGTTCCCCCCTCCTGCCTCTTTCCTAGACATCAGCGCTCTAGCTGACAGAAGGAAACCCTGGTTCCGGGACCGGCCAGTGGCTCTTCAGCAGAGCCGATATAGCTCTATATAGAAAGAAATACTTCAATGGAAAGGTCTACAAAGTGTGCTTGCAAACCATGCACACTTTGTACACCATTCCTATGAAGTATTTATTTCTATAAAAAGCTGTTTCGGGACTAGGATCTCCTTCTGTCAGCTACAGTGCTGACGTCTATGGGAGGGGGAACTTTAGATGCTTATATCTATCAAACTATACATGTTTGAGAGATGGGACATACCTCATTGTATTAATATTTTTAATGTCTACAATATAAAACTTTGTTAAAAACAAGCAATACTATCTCTTTAGAGCTATATTTTACACAATAGATCACTTTATTTTTATCAGATTATGCATATTAGCCAGTATTTCCTTATAGGAAATGACAGTTGGGAGGGAGACTGCAATGTTAGCATCTGACATATAAGGCTGTGCCAGTCAGTACTTTCTACCTGGCATACACTGACAAATAAAGTGAAATATATAGCTTTAAAGGGATAGTAATGTTTCATAATAAAAGCAGCTCTAATTAATCATCATACTATTTGGACTTTGGAGAGTGTTATATCAATACTGTCAGAGTTGTAGTTCAAGATTAATTCAATGACAAAGTATCCCCCTCCCGCCCCTTTTACTGATGTAACACTGCTCAGCCAGATCAGAAGGGAGGTGCCCAGGTAGACTGTAGAGAGGGACAATCTTCAATTAAGATAAGGGAAACACTTGTCAAGGGGGACAGGGCTTTCATTGTTCTCATAGGTAGAAGATTGTCCCCTGCTGTTATCTGTCTGGTCTATGGACTGCATTCCACATCTGAGAAGAGATGGCTTACACTAGGTAAAAGGGGCGGGAGGGGAAACTTTGCTTGTGAATATCTCTCAAACCATAAAGGTTTGAGAGATAAGACTTATATCGTTCTTCATGTTTTTTTAATGCCTACAAAATAAAATAAAGATAAAACGAAGTATTACTATCCCTTTAAATAAAGGATGGCTAACAAAAAATATATGTGATATTGAAAGCTCTTTCAAAATCACCCAACTTGTAGAGTGTTAGTTCCACTTTAAGTCATATCCTTAGTACCATATAGCGCCTCATGCATGAAGTAAAGAATATGCAGTATTGGAACATACCAACTGCACCAAAGGGGGACAAACTATGAGTTAAAAATTATAATTTATTTCAGTTAGGCTTCTCTGTGAGTTAAAAACCTCTTGACCATTCAAGGTGTTATTAAGACCCATTCAAATCAATGGACATTTTGAAGGATTTTATTTGTCTCAGTGATACATTTAGACTGTCCTAGAATTGCTTGACTTTGTCTTTAACTCCTTGGGTGCATTGCAAGCTCTTACAGTGCTTTGGTAGGTCCGCCAGCATCAACAGGGTTAAAGGGATAGTAATAGATAATTTTTTTATATTTGCATATTGTAGCTATTAATAAAATAAACTAAATGCCCCCAGTGCCATCTCTCAAACCTTTATGGTTTGAGAGATAATGGTAGTTAAAGTTCCCCTCCCCCTCCTTTCCCTGATGCTCTAGCTGACTGCAGGGGAATCCGGGACCGGCGGAGGCTCTTCAAGCAGAGCTGAAATCGTGTTATTAGAAAAGAAATCCTTCGCTGGAACGGTCTACAAAGTGTGTTTGGTTTGCAAGCACACTTAGAAGGCCATTCCAGTGAAGTATTTCTTTTTCAATATCTCGATCTCGGCTCTGCCGAAGAGCCGCCGGCTGATCCCAGGACCGGGCATTTAGTTTAAATTTTCAATAGCTACAAAATGCAAATATAAAAAAATGATCTATTACTATCCCTTTAAGGCATGTTTTCCAAGCATCGTTTGAGTCCTGCGGGCGGGCTTACAACACATTAGTGGTGTTGGTAAATTCCCCATCTGATGTAACATTCACTAAATCAGTCTGTGGCCAGGGGTCCTGTTCTAAGACTGATCGTTACTCAGAGAAGGGTAAAATTTCCCACTTAACAAGTCTATATAACTGAGCATCACTTCATAAATGTGCAAGGAGTGGGTTAACTCTTTGAGTGCTTTTGCAATGCGTTGCTTACCCCCTGGCACTCAAAGGGGTTAAAAATAATCATTGCCATGCCACAACCTAATTGATAAATGTAACCCTGATGCAAGTTGCCAGCTCATCAAATGAAAGTATTCTCATTGACTTAAAACGAGGCTTCCCACTGCATTTGTAACCTCACTGGCATTCAAGGGCTTTCAATGGCCATTTAAAGAAATAGGAATTGTTTATTGATTTGTTCCAGAATTGCTCTTCTCATCTTTTGTGCCAGTGTCCATCTGCATCAGAACCATTGTCCATGTGACCTAAGACCAATTAGCCCTTTGAGTGCCAGTGGGGTGCAGAACGCATTGCAAAGCAATGCATTCCGCAACCCTCTGGCACTCAAAGGGTTACAGGAAACGTGGCAAGGCATCCGCAGGACTTGACCCCTGGATATTAGAGACATCTCCAGCACTTGATCCAAAGGGTAAAAGGTGAAATGTACATTACGAATAAGTGGCTTTTAATTAATTTAACAGCTTAATTTACCTAGTTTGGTGTCCGTACAGCAGGTAGGTATGTATGTGTGTGTGTGTGTGTGTATATATGTGTGTGTGTGTGTGTATAATATATTGCGATCTCTAGTATTACTAAGCTCTCTCTCTAGGTCACACCTCCTCACAACAAACAGTGGGTTCAATAGACCTGAATGACTCGTAAGTGACTCAAGCTGTTATCAGATTTTGAAAGGGATAGTAACACTTAGTATGCAAAAAAAATATATACTGTAGGGTTTACCCCCACCAAGTAAAACAAGGGTAATTACAGTACTGAGAGGTGTCTTATTCAAAAGTTATTCAGGCTCAAACTTACATTTTTTTAGGTGCAATATCTCAATGGATTATCCTAACAGGGGTGGATGCTATAGAATACATGTCTGTTGTTTCTTTTTAATGGTAATTTTAATAAAAGATAGGTTTTAACTCCAGTCACTATTTTGACGTCACTTTCACAGTTCTCTAGCCGCATACGGGTGTGCTGGTTCAGCAGGGTTTTCTTTTTTTCTTGTCTTTGTTGTAATATCTCAACAGGCCTGAAATTGTACAGTGGCGCTGTTGCTACACCATCCTATTGAGGTTTATGGTCAACTGACCAGCTCTGTCCATGCAATGAAGCAGCAACAGCGTCACTGTACAATTTCAGGCCACTGTGATACCGCACATAAAAAAATTAAGTTTAAGCTGTAATAACTTTTGAATAAATTCCACTTAGCACTGGCAGTACCCTTGTTTTACTCAGAAGGATAAACCCTACAATATATATTTATTTGCATATTAATTGTTAATGTCCCTTTAAACTAACAATTTTCAGTCAACTACAAGAGATAAATATGGATATAGCTGCTGTTTGAATGGCACTTACCTAAATACTGTAAAATCTCGGGTATAATACGCACAATTTTACCCCTCTTCACTTTATGTGAAGTGGGGGGTGCATATTATATACGAGAATTTTTTTTTCCACGATAAAAAAGAAAAAGAGGGCTGCCAAATACCTTCCTTCCTTCACTCCTCCTCCCAACGCAATCCGCTTGCATAATATAATGCTTACTTCCACTGGAGTCGACATCTTCCTGCGGGTGGCATGCTTGAATTTGCTGCCCGCTTCCTTCAATGCTCTGATACTTACAGGACATTACCATTTGCTGGCGGCGGAAGGTTCTGACAGGGCATTGAAGGAAGCGGGCAGCAAATGCAAGCTGCCCCCCACAGGGAAGATGTCGACGCCAGTGAAAAAAAGCATTATTTTATGCAAGTGGATTGCGTTGGGGAGAGAGAAGGTATCTGGAAGCCCTTGTTTTTAGAGGGTAAACAAGGGTGTGTATTATACATAGGCACTCTTGTTTTTCCCTAAAATCTTGGACATAATATACACCTGCGTATTATACACAGGTGAGTATTATACCTGAGATTTTACGGTAAATGCTTCTGTGAAACAAATTAAAAGGCTTTTTTCCTAGGGTATACTTCCCCTTTAAAGGGATAGTAATGTTTCATAATAAAAGCAGCTCTAATTAATCATCATAGTATTTGGACTTTGGAGAGTGTTATTTCAATTCTGTCAGAGTTGTAGTTCAAGAGTAATTCAATGACAAAGTATCCCCCTCCCGCCCCTTTTACTGATGTAACACTGTTCAGCCAGATCAGCAGGGAGTGTCCAGGTAGACTGCAGAGAGGGACAATCTTCAATTAAGATAGGGAAAACCCTGAAAAGCTTGTCAAAGGGGGCAGGGCTTTCATTGTTCTCATAGGAAGAAGATTGTCCCCTTCTGCTATCTGTCTGGTCTTACAACCAGATACCACATCTGAGGAGAGATGGCTTACACTAGGTAAAAGGGGTGGGAGGGGAAACTTTGCTTGTGAATATCTCTCAAACCATATCGTTCTTCATGCTTTTTTAGTGCCTACAAAATAAAATAAAGATAAAACAAAGTATTACTAGCCCTTTAAAGGCATAGTAACTGTGATTAAAAAAACTTGGAAGGACTGATGGGGTCACCAAAGTTAATAAAAATGAAGCCTGGTGCCTTGTTAGTCGGTTTAGTTTGTCCCTAAAACTGCTACGCCTGTGTCCGTTAATTCCCAGTTTACACGGTATACACAGTTAAAACAGTCCATGTGTAAAAAGGATAGTTTGCAAATGTCTACATTTCGTTTTGTAATTTTTTTGCCTTTATTAGATTACGTCTGAACAATGAATGTACTGTTCCTGAGGGTTTACCTGTGATCATAGGTTCTGCACTATAACTAGCCTTCATGACTAACGGCTAATCCAAGAGCTCACATGCCTGTTGGAGCCAGATGTTCCACATGTACTCAGACCAAGCTATTGTCCCTGATCATGTGATCATTTTTAACCAACATCCATGGGATGCTTCCGGAGGTCTCCCATTATGTGAGAAACCAGCTCCTGAAGTAGTAGAAGGTCAGACTTGGTAGATGATGAGGAGATATCTGGTACTTTTCTCATTAAAGGGATAATAATGTTTCATAATAAAAGCAGCTCTAATTAATCATCATAGTATTTGGACTTTGGAGAGTGTTATTTCAGTTCTGTCAGAGTTGTAGTTCAAGAGTAATTCAATGACATAGTATTCCCCTCCTGCCCCTTTTACTGATGTGACACTGCTCAGCCAGATAAGAAGGGAGGTGTCCAGGTAGACTGCAGGGAGGGACAATCTTCAATTAAGATAAGGGAAAAACCTGAAAAACTTGTCAAGGGGGGCAGGGTTTTCATTGTTTTTATATAAAGAAGATTGTCCCCTGCTGTTATCTGTCTGGTCTATGGACTGTATTCCACATCTGAGAAGAGATGGCTTACACTAGGTAAAAGGGGCGGGAGGGGAAACTTTGCTTGTGAATATCTCTCAAATCATAAAGGTTTGAGAGATAATACTTATATCGTTCTTCATGTTTTTTTAAACAAAATAAAATAAAGATAAATGAAGTATTACTATCCCTTTAAAGCGGAACTATCACTCATATAAAAGTGCCCCCCAATTAATTTTTACCACAGCGTTAAGCGTATAAATCCATTTATAATCCTTATCAAGTCTGGCATTATTTAGAAATCTAAGTTCTTCGGAGACTCAGAACCAGGTATGTTGCGTGCACTTTCCGTCCCCATCTGTACATTAAGGTACAGTGCAACTCCCTCTTACCAGTCATAGAGGATACAGGGACGGACAGCACAAGTCCAAACATATGCCTTTTCGGCAAGATGTCTACGCTGTCATCTGCTGATGAGTCTCCGAAGAACTTACATTTCTAAATACTGTAAAATCTCGGGTATAATGCTCACAATTTTACCATACTTCATCTTATGTGAAGTGTGTGGGGGGGTGTATTATACACGAGAGGATTTTTTGCAAAAAAAAAAAAAAAAATTTAGGGCTGGCAGATACCTTCCCTCTCTCCCCCGGCAAACTGCTCTCTAAATAATACTTTTCTTCCACTGAAGTCCCCATTTTTTCCACAGAAAATCAGCAATTCTCTAGCTATGTAAATCTTCCCTGCGGGTGGCATGCTTGCATTTGCCGCCCGCATCCTTCAATGAGCTTTCAAGACCTTCCTCCTCCAGCTAATGGTAATGCTCTGTGAGGATCTCAAGGTCCTCACAGGGCAAAACCGTAGGCGGAAAGTCCTGACAGCACATTGAAGGAAGCGGGTGGCAAATATAAGCATGCCGCCCGCAGGGAAAATTTACATAGCTGGAGAATTGCTGATTTTCTCTGGAAAAGATGGGGACTTCAGCAGGGCCGGATTTACATCTCAGGAGCCTGTAGGCACAGAAATCTGAAGCGTCCCCCAATTGGCCAGCTCCACAATGCTCCAAATCTCCACATTACCTCCCATATTCATATTGCCCTCACATTGCCCCCATCAGCTCCAACTTGACCCCATCAGCTCCAACTGTCTTGCCCCCATCAGCTCCAAGCTCCACATTGCCCCCATCAGCATCAGCTCAAACTTGCCCTCACATTGCCATCAGCTCCACATTGCCCCCCCCCCCGTATCCATTTCCTACCTCCCTGGTGGTCCAGCGGCAGGAGATGTCTGTGCCGCCTTCTGCACAGACCTGCAGCTTCTGTTGCACCCCGCGCGGTCTTCTCTTTAGGAATGCAGAGCGCTGGGAGATGATGTCATCTCCCAGCGCTCTGCATTAGAGCCGACGAGGGGGAGCAACAGCAGCTACTGCCTTCGGCACAGACGACAGACCTTAGCAAGCGAGGGGTGGGCCGGTGGCGGGTTACTGTTTGCAGGGCGGAAGCGCTGTAACTATATTAAAAAAAAATATTTCAATGACAGGCGCCTCTCTGTGGGGTGCGCCTGTAGGCAGGTGCCTACTCTGCCTAATGGCAAATCCGGCCCTGGACTTCAGTGGAAGAGAAGTAAGTATTATTTAGAGAGCGGATTGAGCTGGGGGAGGGAAGGTATCTTCCAGCCCTAACAATTTTTTAGTAAAGGGGAAAACAAGGGTGCGTATTATACATAGGCACTCTTCTTTTCCCCTAAAATCTTGGGTATAATATACACCTGCTTATTATACACAGGTGCGTATTATACCTGAGATTTTACGGTAATACCGGATAATAAGGATTATAAAAGAATTTATACGCTTATCGCTATGGTAAAATTAATTGGAGGCACTTTTATATGTGATAGTTTCTCTTTAAAGGGATAGTAATACTTCGTTTTATCTTTATTTTATTTTGTAGGCATTAAAAAAACATGAGGAACGATATAAGTCTTATCTCTCAGACCTTTATGGTTTAAGAGATATTCACAAGCAAAGTATCCCTCCTGTTCAGCCAGATCAGAAGGGAGGTGCCCAGGTAGACTGCAGAGAGGGACAATCTTCAATTAAGATAATGGAAAAAGCTGAAAAACTTGTCAAGGGGGGAAGGGCTTTCATTGTTCTCGTAGGAAGAAGATTGTCCCCTGCTGTTATCTGTCTGGTCTATGGACTGGATTCCACATCTGAGAAGAGATGGCTTACACTAGGTAAAAGGGGCGGGAGGGGGAAACTTTGCTTGTGAATATCTCTCAAACCATAAATGTTTGAGAGATAAGACTTATATAGTTCGTCATGTTTTTTTAATGCCTACAAAATAAAATAAAGTTAAAATGAAGTATTACTATCCCTTTAATGTTAGAAAAGGAATGGGTCAATGGCTATCTGGCTGCTCAGTTTGCAGTGTGTGATACATACCTCCCAACATTTCAAATTGCCAAAGAGGGACACTTGTGTTTTAGGGGGTGTTGTTGGTGGCGTGGCTGGTGGGTAGGGCATTACTGAGAATTTTTAGGCTATTTCACGACGTATTGACACCTCCATGTGTAACCTAATACATGATTTAGAACAAGACTAAAGTGGTTTATTTACACAGACTAATTTATAAACACACATACTGACATTTAAACAAACAATAATGTGAGTTTTATCGCTGTAGAACAGTATGATACACTTATACACACCACACAGTCTGATCTCCTAAAAAGAGGGACATCAGGATGGGAAAGAGGGACAGAGGGATTTGGGTCTAAAAGAAGGACTGTCCCTCCTAAAGAGGGACTCTTGGGAGGTATGGTGATATGCCAGGTGTTCATGTGGCATGGACATATGCCTGGGCAGTTTTCCAATGCCCCATATTCCCGTTTACCACAAAATAAACCTTGTGCACCTTTCCTTCAGCCTGATTCTCTTTCTGGCTGATGTGCAAGTGCACAATATATATCTTTAAAGGGATAGTAAATTAACAGTGATGTAAGTCTTATCTCTCAAGCCTTTATGGTTTGAGAGATATACATCGCTAAATTTACCTTCTGAGAGAAGTCAGCGCTCTAGCTGACAGCTGCAGAATCCGGTCATTTGACCAGATGAAGGCTCTTCAGCAGAGCCGAAATCACGTTATCTCAACATTAATATTTCCTTGGAACGGTCCACTAAGTGTGACTGGTTTGCATGCGGGAGGGGGGAAACGTTATCATTTAATTACTCTTGAACTACAACGCTCACAGTATTGAAATAACACTCTCTATGGCTCAACTGCTATGAAGATTAATTGGAGATTCTGTTTTTGTGAAACATTAATATCACTTTAAAACAGACGGTAATGGTTTTTGACTGCACATTTTACAATTCTATAAACTGTGCTGTCAACACCAAAAACCGTGCAAAAATATTCAACGAGTGAGCAAATTAGAAACTAAAAAATAGTTGCTTTTGCTATCCGATTCCATGTGGTGGTTTCACCGCATGTTTAGGATGTACTTTTCATGGCGCAAATCCTATATTATGAAAAGGCAGGAGCAGAGCCCAAAACAGGTGGTCAAAACCACCGGTATGTGTTGAAACAAAGAAATAGATTAACCTTATGAGTGCTAGTGGGGTATGCAATGCATTATATAGTGTTGCATACCCCACTTCCACTCATAGGGTTAATCCACAAACAGTTTCACACATATCCCTACAATTAAAAACTTACCAGCAATCCTGATGTCCAGCGAGGTCGCGGCCGGCTTCTTCTTTCTATCTATGATCTTTCTTCATTCTTGTTTTAAAATAATAATTAAAAAAAAAAGTGTTTTGTCTTTTAAAAAAAAAAATACTTCCCCAAAGATGCTAGCGTTAACCCTTTGAGCGCCGGAGGTGTAACAACCCCCCCGGTGCTCAAAGGGCTACTAAGGTTACTGTTTGTGGCATCTGTTCAGAATAAATATAAATAATCCTTATTGGGTGTCCATATGTGTAAAATGTTAGAACCCTTTACCCCCTTGTCTCCGCTGCAGTCTCCGCTGGTGGCGGAAAGCATGCGGACTGGCACAGATGCAGTCTTCTGACCTCTCGGCCTGTTGCCTGAGTCAGGCTGTTAAACGTCATGTTTTTTTTCTTTGATGTTCCCACAATTAGTGTTATTTAGCTCAAGTTGTGGGAACAAAAAAACATAACGAGCATTTTGACAAAAGTCAGTTTTGGCCATCAACTCTCTTTTTGCCATGTACCTCTTCAGCAATAGAATAGCCGAGATACATGGTTGATTTTTTTTTGTTTTTGTCGCTACTGTTTTTGCTATAACCATCGCCAGTGGTAATAGTATCGTGGTTTTACTGGTGGTAATAATATCAACGTTTTACCGGTTGTAATAGTATAGTATCGAGGTTTTACAGGTGGTAATAGTATTGAGGTTTTACCAGTGGGATTAGTATCGAGGTTTTACCGGTGGTAATAGCATCGAGGTTTTACCGGTGATAATAGCATCGTGGTTTTACCGGTGGTAATAATATCGAGGTTTTACTGGTGGTAATAGTATAGTATCAAGGTTTTACCGGTGGTAATAGTATTGAGGTTTTACCGGTGATAATAGCATCGTGGTTTTACCGGTGGTAATAATATCGAGGTTTTACTGGTGGTAATAGTATAGTATCAAGGTTTTACCGGTGGTAATAGTATCAAGGTTTTACCGATGGTAATAGTATTGAGGTTTTACTGGTGGTAATAGTATTGAAGTTTTACCGGTGGTAATAGCATCGAGGTTTTACCGGTGGTAATAATATCAAGGTTTTACTGGTGGTAATAATAGTATAGTATCAAGGTTTTGCCGGTGGTAATAGTATCGAGGTTTTACCAGTGGTAAAAGTATTGAGGTTTTACCGGTGGTAATAATATCGAGGTTTTACTGGTGGTAATAGTATAGTATCAAGGTTTTACCGGTGGTAATAGTATTGAGGTTTTACCGGTGGTAATAGCATCGAGGTTTTACCGGTGGTAATAATATCAAGGTTTTACTGGTGGTAATAGTATAGTATCAAGGTTTTATCGGTGGTAATAGTATCGAGGTTTTACCGGTGGTAATAGTATTGAGGTTTTACCGGTGGTAATAGTATCGAGGTTTTACCGGTGGTAAAAGTACTGGGGTTTTACCGGTGGTAATAGTATTGAGGATTTACCAGTGGTAATAGTGTTGAGCCCACAGAGTAAACAAAAAGAGACTACAGAGCATGCAATTCTGTACCCGTAGTGTTACATTGTATCACTGTGCTGCTTTCATGGTTGACTGAGCAGAAAACTCTTTAGAAATAGAGATCCAGGGAGCTTACTGTTAAGCACATAAATGTGGAGAATGTGTAGTCAAAATAAAGGGTAAGTAGTCCTTTAATCAGAAAATAAGACATGTATTAACCCCTCTGAGGGTGTTGGATACCTCTGTGGCACTCGAAGGGTTAACCCCTTGTGGATCTCAAGGGGTTAAAGAATCTACATTTCAGTTCACGCATTGACGTGTTTTCGAGATGACCTTTTTCTATAGCAATCAGTCTATATGCCAGTGAGTAGGTTTTTGGGATTCAGTTCGTCGCTGTGTTCCTAATGGGGGAGATGAGATGTGTCACACACACACTGTGGTGCAAAGCCTCCCTTCTCATACGCAGATTAGCAGTTGGTGAGTAGGCGCTGCCACTTACAAGCCATGCTGGCACACGCAGTCTTGTATGAAATCCTACAGGGAGGTGTGAGGTGGCTGTTTGACGTGATGCTCTTCAGGTGGCTGTGAAAGGCAGCGGGGTGTAATGTGCTGCAAAAGCGATCAGAGAAAAGCTATTCTCTGCAGAAGGGAACGGGGGCTACATTTTTTGTTAAAGGAGAACCAACACCTAGTAATAATCACCCACATACCTTACTATGAGCAGAAAATCCTAATAGCCCCTATGAATTTTGTTCTTATACCTTTGTTCAACAGATAAAATCTTCATTCAGCCCTGGATGGGATATCCATGTAGGCGGACATGATGCTGGCAGTTCCCCCTCCCCCCAAAATGAAGGAGGCAGAGTACATTAGCCTTACTTAACCCTTTAAGGACCAGAGGGAAAGCACACACCTGTGGTCCTTAACCCTTTGAGTGCCAGAGGGGTACGCAACGCATTGCAAAGCAATGCGTTGCGTACCCCTCTGGCACTCAAAGGGTTAAAGAATTATGATTACAGCGAGAAGTGGGCGGAGTTTGCATCCCTTGAGCTTGCTAGCAACTGTCATGTCTGCCTCCATGGACAAGTCATCCAGGGACTGATTTGAGATGTTATTCCTTGTACCAATCACAAAAGTAATAGGGAACATTAGGATTTTCTGAACATAGTAAGGTAAGTGGGGAGGGGGCTTATTATGAGGAGGAGTTACTTCTCCTTTAATGCTGTAAACGCGGCTGAATTGATGCCCAGCCAATCAAATAATGCTGATGTCTACTTTGGCTGTAGTGTGACCACACCACAGACAAGAGCACACCACAGAGTTCTAAACACTGACGGGAAAACTGCCCATTGACTGTTGTGACAGGAACTGATGCCTGTAGTGAGCTACAAGAAAATGTCCATCACAATACAACAAAATTGCACATCCTGATCCTGTTTGATGTCATGATCAAGGCTCAGTTATCTGTCTAGTGTTTAGAGCTCTGTCTGGAAGCCATTTTCTTGTAGCCCAGCAGAGGAATCACCATACCTGTGAACCTGCAAAATGAGCTGACCTGAGATCTTGTACATATTAACCCTTAAAATTCCCACAATATAGATTATCTGCAATATGTACCTGATCACTGTAATTGAGAGGTGCTTCAGTCAGTCATTAACCCTTTGAGTGCCAGAGGGGTGCAGGACGCATCGCTATGTACCTGATCACTGTAATCGAGAGGTGCTCCAGTCAGTCATTAACCCTTTGAGTGCCAGAGGGGTGCACAATGCACTCAAAGGGTTAATGAATGACTGGAGCGCCTCTCGATTACAGTGATCAGGTACATAGCAATGCGATGTGCACACCTCCGGCACTCAAAGGGTTAATGACTGATTGGATTGCCTCTCGATTACAGTGATCAGGTACATGTTGCAGATAATCTATATTGTGTAGAGAAGCTATTCTCTACAGAAGGACTTGATGGAATAGGGGCTACATTTTTTATTAAAGGAGAACCAACACCTAGTAATAATCCCCCACTTACCTTACTATGAGCAGAAAATCCTAATGGCCCATATGAATTTTGTTATTACACCTTTGTTCAAAACAGTGACAGTCTGAGATATATCCTTTGCAAATAGGAAAAAAAAATCTTCAGTCAGCCCTGAATGGGATATCCGTGTAGGCGGACATGATGCTGGCAGTTTTTTTCCCCCAAAATGAAGGAGGCAGACTACATTTGAGTGCCTTCTGGCACTCAAAGGGTTAAGGAACCTTTAACATGTAACAACTTAAAGGTATCACTGCATGAACACACACACACAAGACAGGTAGGATTTCTCCTTCTGCCACTTTAAAGACTAAAGAAGAAATGAACTGGATCAGAATATATAATAGGTAACACTGGACTCTCACCCTGAGAATTTGGCCATTCACCAGGAGATTTGGGTCAAAACCCTGAGTCTCATGGCCAAACCATAAAAGTTCTCAGGTATGGACATCACTTTCTATCACAGTTGGCAATTAGGGTGACCACGTGTCCCAGAATGCCTGGGACTCTCCCTTAGTTTTGTGCTGTGCCCCGCATCCCAAATCATCCCCCACAGGCACAATAAAGAGTGCCGGAATCCATTTAAAGCAATTGCAAAGCCCTTTCTGCCAGTGGTGCCAGCTCAGTGACAGCCGCCTACTGTAAGTAACAGACACGCTGCATGCACCCATCACCAGCCAATGAAGGGACAGTATTTGCACAATGTTCCTCTCTTCATTGGCTGGCTGGTCTGTGTACCTGTGAGGTGGTATGCATCACATGTCATGTGAATAAGCAAGTTGGAGGAGACGGAGTGAATGACAATGTCTACAGTCTCTGGGAGCAGTGACTGATGGCTGCGCAGAGTCCGGACGAGGTCGGAAGTTACAGAAGTCAGATGACAAGAGGAGAGAGGACTGGAGGAAGAGTGAACAGAACAGTGCACGCTGCAGTCACAGTGAGACTGAGTCCCGTGGCCCACCGGCTGGTGCAGACTGCCCGCAACCTGAGTCCTGAGAGGCTGAGAACACTGAAGTAAGTGTAATCGCAATCACTGCAGTAACAACGATCAGACTGAAACTGTCACAACACTGAGTAAGTCTTAAATCAAGAAAAACATTACTATAATACACAAACACATAGCTTATTACATACGCATAGCATACACTTTGGGCAACTTACTCACTGCTGTATACGTTGACCACATGTCCCAGAATGGCATATTGGAAATATGGTCACCATATAGGCAATTCTCCTTCTAGTGTTTTGATCTCTGTCTGGAGGCCATTTTCTTGTAGCCCAGCAGAGACATCACTTCTTGTCACAGCAGACAATGGTCAGTTCTCCTTCTAGTGCTCTGGAGTCTTCATTCTAGGAAGGGGGCTTTCCGTAACATGGGACACACATTTAAAATCCGGGACTGTCCTGGGCAATTCAAGACGTGGTCACCCTATAATTGGCTGACCAAAGTGCTTTCCTCCCCCTGTGTGAAGCTCACAGAGGGGGTGCACAGAACATGGACAATACAAGTGTGCCAGAGGTAGTGACATATTGGTATCACCTGTGTGAATAAGACCTAATCAGGGTATAGAAACTATAATGTATATATTTGTACAACATGCTCTTTCACGTAAGAGAAAGTAGCAAAGGAAATGAGGCTGTCAGCTCAATCTTGGCCCTGATTAACCTGAAGGAAATGATATGGAGTGGAATAATCCTGGGGAAACCACAAAGTTAGCCCCGGTAGGGTTTGATGAGTCGCAAAAGGATTGAGGTTAAAATTCTTTAGCAAAAAATGAATTTGGAGGGAATACTTGACAGTTAGGAAACTAAAGAGGCTCAGATGTTAGTAAATTCCAATGATATGATGAACCCAGAGAAAAGTTTTGTAGCTGTGAGTAAGAGGGGGATGGATAATGAGAGACAGGATGGAATGCTCTTGGTAGGACAGTATTTAGATTTGAGGGCAGAAGCATTATTGTATTATAGAATGCCATACTCTCCAGACTATTCTATAGGTCTGTATTATAGAATGCCATACTCTCAGAGTCCAGACTATTCTATAGGTCTGTATTATAGGATGCCATGCTCTCAGATTATTCTATAGGTCTCTATCTGTCTTATAGGATGCCATGCATTCCATACTATGGGACATTGTCAGGCTCAGTTATTTCTTTAGGTCTTTGGTCTGTTGTGTACTTTGCCACCATGTCGATCCTATTCTACAGGCAATCTGGTCCTTAGGCACAATATTACCAGTTCTGGAGTAAACCAACTGCACCACTGAGAGGAAGACAAACATTCCCATTGATTCCATTGGGGCTTTTAACCCACTGAATGAGGTCTCCTATGCAATATGAAGCAATGCATTGTTGCTATCTTAGCATTCAAGGGGTTAAAGCCACAATCGAACTGATAGGAAGTTTGATAAATTGTATCCCTGCGGTTCTCTTGGTGTGCTCCAGAATTGCTCATATTTTGCTTTTTGTATAAGGTGCAATGTAATAAGCTATAAGAGGAGCAATTCTGGAGCAAATCAACTGCACCACGTAGCGAAACAAACTCCTGTTGCTGTAAAGGGGCCTTTTGACCGCTTTAATACTAAAGATGTGTGCAGAGCATTACGCAGCAATGCTTTGGAGAGCTCTAAAACTGAAGCATTCCGTACTCCTCTGGTACTCAAAGGGTTAAAGTACCAAGTAAATGAATGCAGATTGAGTGCCAGAGGGGTACATAATGCATTGTACAGTAATGCGTTGCGTACCCTATGGCACTCACAGGGTTAAGGAAAAGATTATATGGCCCCTATCGTGCACTTTAGTTCACCAAATTGCACCTTAAAGGGATAGTAATACTTCGTTTTAACTTTATTTTATTTTGTAGGCATTAAAAAGCATGAAGAATGATATAAGTCTTATCTCTCAAACCTTTATGGTTTATGAGATATTCACAAACAAAGTATCCCCTCCCTGCCCCTTTTTCCTAGTGTAAGACATCTCTTCTGAGATGTGAATCTAGTTGTAAGACCAGACAGATAACAGAAGGGGACAATCTTCTTTGTATTAAAAGAATGAAAGCACTTCCCCCCTTGACAAGTTTTTCAGGTTTTCCCCTTATCTTAAATGAAGATTGTACCTCTCTGCAGTCTACCTGGGCACCTCCCTTCTGCTCTGGCTGAACAGGGGGGGGGGATACTTTGCTTGTGAATATCTCTTAAACCATAAAGGTTTGAGAGATAAGACTTATATCACTCTTCATGTTTTTTTAATGCCTACAAAATAAAATAAAGATAAAACGAAGTATTACTATCCCTTTAAATACTCATCTCTTCAAGTCTTCATTCAGGTTTACAAATGGACGTACAACTGTGCCCTGGATCTGTATATCAATTACCAGGTTCTATTTTCCAGTCATAGTCCTCTATAATTCGCTTTTATAGGATGCCATAACATCTACATTAATTTACAAGCTGCATTATTCCAGGGAAGGGGTGGGCAAACTGTGGCGTCCCAGCTGTTGCTGTACCACAACTCTCATCATCCTCAACCGGCGTGATGAAAGCTGTTCTCCAGCGACAGCTGGGGGGCCATTGGTTGCCCACTGCCCTACCTCCTAATCTACAAGATGCAATGCTCTGCAGTCTGTTTGAACCAGCTGCGCTCGGTCTGCACATCTTTCACTAATTCCCCTTGCCCTATACACTGTTTGCCGAGCCCGCCCGCATTCTCTCAGCGCCCACGCAACGGCCCTTCCCGGCCATGACGTGTCTGCAGGGCGGGACCTTTCAGGAAGCGCTCAGGTGGAAGCGTCCATATATGGGCAGAAGGGCTCTGGTGACATCAATACCCTTTTCCGGGAATCCCCGCCCAGGACTTCCGGGCAGCTTGCGGGGAAGGTCATGTGGGAAGAGGGGAATTCCCAAGTAGGAGACAGCTCTCTGTGTTGTATATCATTGTAATAGAGATTGACAGTGATGTGTGATTGAGAGCACAGGGAAATAGGGAATATATCTGTGTATACACTGACAGTGACACTACTACATGGAATGCACCACAGGTAAACAATAAGACATTGTATATACACACACGCGTATGTATTTTAAAAGGTTTATTATTAGGGTTGCTAGATCATCATTAGAAGACCACACATGAAACATGTCTACTGTAGGGTGGTTCCATACATACCTCCGAACTGTCCCTTTTCAGAAGGGATAGTCCCTATTTGAGACCTAAATCCCTGTGATCCCTCCCTTAAAGGAACAGAAAACATTAAAAAAAAAATGAAAACCCTATGTGTTATAGAGCTTTTCCTGTTGAGTTAACCCCCTTAAGGACTGGCTGGCTGCTCACTCTGCTGGCTCTTAAAGGGATAGTAATACTTTAATGTTACTATTCCCCATATTGTAGATATTTGAAAAATAATTTAATTGCCCCCAGGTTCATCTCTCAGACCTTTATGGTTTGAGAGATAACCGGAAGCAAAGTCCCCCCTCCCTCCCCCTTCCCTGAAGTCAGCGTTGTACTGATTGCAGGGGATTGAAGTCTGTCAAACGACAGGCTTGCGGCTCTGCATATGAGCCGAGATCGCGTTACTGAAAAAATTATTTCACTGAAACAGTCTTCTACTGCAGAGCCACCTGATGAAAATCAGACCGGATATCCTTGTAGTTAGTACAATGCTGACTTCAGGTAAGGTGGAGGGAGGGGGGAACTTTGCGTTCGGTTATCTCTCAAACCATAAACGTTTGAAAGATGAACCTGGGGGCAATTAAATCCTTTTTCAAATATCTACAATATGGGGATTAGTCAGGGCCGGCCCTTACATGGGTCCTGGTGGGGCCATGGACCCAGGCGGCACTCTGACAGGGGCGGCAATTTGCAAACCCAAGGCATGTTATTTCGTGAGCAGCGTCTCCCCACTGCCCGCACTGATGACGGCTGGGACCGTATCACATGCGGAGACGCCGTGTGGAGCATGCCGAGGTTTTCTTCCTCTCTTCAGAGGCCAGTGCAAGTTTAAAACTGGTGCCCAGACTGATGAAGAAAATCCCAGAATGCACCATGCTGCGTCAACTCAAGTGACACGGTCCCGGCTGTCATCAGTGCAGGCAGTGGGGAGACTGAGGAAAAAGCAGGAGAAGAGCCAGACAAGCAGAGAAGAGAGGGGGCAAGCCAGAAGGAGAAGAGAAACAGGCAAGGGGTGAGGGAGAAAGAGGCACAAGGAGTGAAAAGAAGGGAAAAGAGAGGCACAAGGGGTGAAAGGCACAAGGGATGAAAAGAGGGGAAAAGAGGCACAAGGGGTGAAAAAGAGGCACATGGGATGAAAAGAGGGGAAAAGAGAGGCATAAGGGGTGAAAAGAGGGGAAAAGAGAGGCACAAGGGTTGAAAAGAGAGGCACAAGGGGTAAAAAGAGGGGAAAGAGAGGCACAAGGAGTGAAAAGATGGGAAAAGAGAGATACAAGGGGTGAAAAGAGGCACAAGGGGGGAAAAGAGAGGCACAAGGGGTGTAAAAAGGCAAGGGGGAGAAAGGCACAAGGGGTGTAAAGAGGGGAAAAGAGAGGCACAAGGGATGAAAAGAGGGGAAAAGAGGCACATGGGATGAAAAGAGGGGAAAAGAGAGGCATAAGGGGTGAAAAGAGGGGAAAAGAGAGGCACAAGGGTTGAAAAGAGAGGCACAAGGGGTAAAAAGAGGCACAAGGAGTGAAAAGATGGGAAAAGAGAGATACAAGGGGTGAAAAGAGGAGAAAAGAGGCACAAGGGGGGAAAAGAGAGGCACAAGGGGTGTAAAAAGGCAAAGGGGAGAAAGGTACAAGGGGTGTAAAAAAACATTATGTTCTATATGGTTTTAGGGGCAGGAGAGGGGTTAATATAATTAGGGATGTGGTGTGTTTTGGTGGGCGTGGTTTTGGTGTGCGGAGGGGAGGCAGCATTTCATCCTTGGACCCAGGCAGCACAATGTCTTGGGCCGGCCCTGGGAATAGTAATATTAAAGTATTACTATCTCTTTAAGGTGAGTGGCCGCGCGGGGAGCCCTGATATGCATGACAGTCCATGCACATCATGGGTCCTTATCTCACACTGGACCCATGAAGTGCCAGGACCGTCATGGGTCCCTAAGGGGTTAAAAAAGGCAACTTCCACTTCTGTCAGTTGTTTTATTCAAAAGTTATGACAGTTCAAATAATCAGGAAGTGAATTTACTGTGTGTTTACTTCCTAGAAATTCTGACAGAAAGTAACTCAGAGGTTTCTATCACATTCTATGGAGAACTGTATATCACTGACTTTCCTCTCCATTAGAATGTAATAGAATACCTAGTTGGAATTTGACCACTAGCGGTCACTGCTAATGTAAAAAAAGCCACAGGTATAAACAGTAATAACTCTGGAAATCTGTATCTCTCAGCAGTGGGAGTTCCCTCATTGTACTCAACAGAAAAAGCCCTACAAAATATATTTTTTTCATAAAAAAAATTTACAGCTCCTTTAAGAGATTAGATTGTGGCGTGTGTGTGTGTATATAAGTGTATCACATTGCTCCACAGCAATAAAACTCCCTTGAATGTTTGGTTAAACATTTATAAATTTGTGTAAATAAAATAATTTTGTCTTGTTCTAAATCATTTGTTCTATTAAACAAGAGCTGTCAATAGGTCATGAAGTCGCCTAAAAATTCTCAGTGATGTCCCATCCACCAGTCCCGCCTCAGCAATGGCACCTGAAACAAAAGTTCTGAAAGTTTGTTCAGAAGGTCCCAAGTGTCACGGTCAATGCAGTTACCATACCTCCCAAGTGTCCCTCTTTGAGACCCAAATCCCTCTGTCCCTCTTTTCTACACTTTTGTCCCTCTTTTTAGGACATCAGAATGAGTGGTGTGTATTACATTGCTCCACAGCAATAAAACATATATAAATGTGTTGTTAATTGTCATTATATGTGTTTATACATTAATATGGGTAATTAAAATACTTTGGTCTTGCTCTAAATCATTTATCAGTTACACAAAGAGGTGCAGATGGGTCAAGAAATAACCTAAAAATTCTTGGAAATGCCCCGCCTACGAGCCACGCCCCCAGACACACCACCTAAAACAGAAGTGTCCCTCTTTTGCCTTTTGAAATGTTGGGAGGAATGCAGTTACTACAAGAAGATTGGGGCTCCAACCTATCACCGAAAGGAGACTGCAACAATAAGTGACGATACAGTAACAAACTGTTAAACAACAGCTAAGTGCATTACCAACAGAGGAGATCAAGCCGGAGTCGCATTGCATACTCTCCAATGGTACCTTTTTGGCAAGTGATTTTGTACTTCATAAAACACCAAGAGCATTTGTGCCTTTTTTCAATACAGAAGTAGGAATGAGTTCTGCTGGATTCATTCTGCAACAGAGAGAAACTCGGGCATAGGAATGATTACAGATAGACAGTCATACACTATAATGTGACTTTGATCTACATATAGCATGCACACCTTCCATCACTTCAAATGGACAAAGAGGGACTTTCTTGTTTTAGGGGGTGTTAGTGGGTGCGTGACTGGTGGGCGGGGCAGTACCAAGAATTATATAGGTGATTTCATGACCTATTGACACCTCTTTGTGTAACTTAATAAATGATCTAAAACAACATCAAAGTACTTTGTTTACACAGATTAATTTATAAACACATATAATGACATTTAAACAATAACGTGAGTTTTACTGCTGTGGAGCAATGTGATACACTTCTATACACACCACACAGTATGATCTCCTAAACACAGGGACACCGGGGTGATACACTTCTATACACACCACACAGTCTGATCTCCTAAACACAGGGACACCAAGGTGATACACTTATATACATACCACACAGTCTGATCTCCTAAACACAGGGACACCAGGGTGATACACTTCTATACACACCACACAGTCTGATCTCCTAAACACAGGGACACCAGGGTGATACACTTCTATACACACACCACACAGTCTGATCTCCTAAACACATGGACACCAGGGTGATACACTTATATACACACCACACAGTCTGATCTCCTAATCACAGGGACACCAGGGTGATACACTTATATACACACAGTGTGATCTCCTAAACACAGGGACACCAGGGTGATACACTTATCTACACACCACACAGTCTGATCTCCTAAACACAGGGACACCAGGGTGATACACTTCTATACACACCACACAGTCTGATCTCCTAAACACAGGGACACCAGGGTGATACACTTATATACACACCACACAGTCTGATCTCCTAAACACAGGGACACCAGGGTGATACACTTCTATACACACCACACAGTCTGATCTCCTAAACACAGGGACACCAGGGTGATACACTTATATACACACCACACAGTGTGATCTCCTAAACACAGGGACACCAGGGTGATACACTTATATACACACCACACAGTCTGATCTCCTAAACACAGGGACACCAGGGTGATACACTTCTATACACACCACACAGTCTGATCTCCTAAACACAGGGACACCAGGGTGATACACTTATATACATACCACACAGTCTGATCTCCTAAACACAGGTACACCAGGGTGATACACTTATATACACACCACACAGTCTGATCTCCTAAACACAGGGACACCAGGGTGATACACTTCTATACACACCACACAGTCTGATCTCCTAAACACAGGGACACCAGGGTGATACACGTCTATACACACCACACAGTCTGATCTCCTAAACACAGGGACACCAGGGTGATACACTTATATACATACCACACAGTCTGATCTCCTAAACACAGGGACACCAGGGTGATACACTTCTATACACACCACACAGTCTGATCTCCTAAACACAGGGACACCAGGGTGATACACTTCTATACACACCACACAGTCTGATCTCCTAAACACAGGGACACCAGGGTGATACACTTATATACACACCACACAGTCTGATCTCCTAAACACAGGGACACCAGGGTGATACACTTCTATACACACCGCACAGTCTGATCTCCTAAACACAGGGACACCGGGGTGATACACTTATCTACACACCATACAGTCTGATCTCCTAAACACGGGGACACCAGGGTGATACACTTATATACACACCACACAGTCTGATCTCCTAAACACAGGGACACCAGGGTGATACACTTATATACACACCATACAGTCTGATCTAAACACAGGGACACCAGGGTGATACACTTATACACACCACACAGTCTGATCTCCTAAACACAGGGACACCAGGATGATACACTTCTATACACCCCACACTGTCTGATCTCATAAACACAGGGACACCAGGGTGATACACTTCTATACACACCACACAGTCTGATCTCCTAAACACAGGGACACCAGGGTGATACACTTCTATACACACCACACAGTCTGATCTCCTAAACACAGGGACACCAGGGTGATACACTTCTATACACACCACACAGTCTAATCTCCTAAACCCAGGGACACCAGGGTGATACACTTCTATACACACCACACAGTCTGATCTCCTAAACACAGGGACACCAGGGTGGGAAAGAGGGACAGAGGGATTTAGGTCTCAAAGAGGGACGTTCCCTCCTAAAGAGGGACATTTGGGATGTATCTATCATGTCATGTGTGTTGTGTCTTGCTTTTAACAGATATATACTTAAAGTGGAACTATCACCTAAAACCAAAGTTTTACCATGTGTTTTGATGTTTAACCCGACATTAGTGCTGTGTGTGTGTTCTTCAAGTCGCCTGGTAGTGGAGATATTTGCTCTGCAAAATCGGGCACTTCCACGTTCTGCGGCACTCCATGATGTCTCAGGACTTCCCAGCTGCCCCAGGGAGCGTGTTCACGCTCCCCTTCGAAGCTGGATTTCTGTGATGTAGCTTTACAGCAAACTCCATTTACAATGCTACTGAGGTCGCAACCTGTAATACAACTATATACAACCTCAGTAGCATTGTAAACGGAGTTTGCATAAAAACAATAAAAACACACAGAATGTATTTATATTCTCTCTCTCTCTCTTATGCATTAACATTAGTAGTGTAATAGAGCATAGATAAATTATGAGGTGTATGTGTGTGTGTGTGTGTGTGTGTGTGTAAGTTTAAAGGGATAGTAATACTTAAAATGTAAAAAAAAATATGTTGTAGGGTTTATCCCCCTGAGTAAAACAAGAGTACTCCCACTGCTGAAAGGTGTTTCATTCAAATGTTATTAATTTTCAAAGTTGAATTTTTTAGGTGTAATATCACAGTGGCCTTAAATTGTACAGTGGCGCTGTTGCTACACGATCCTATGGACAGCTCTGGTCCCAGGACCATAAATCTCCATAGGATGGTGTAGCAACAGCGCCACTGTACAATTTCAGGCCACTGTGATATTGCACCTAAAAAATTCAATTTTGAAAATTAATAACCTTTAAATGAAACACCTTTCAGCAGTGGGAGTACTCTTGTTTTACTCAGGGGCATAAACCCTATAACATATTTTTTTTTACATTTTAAGTGTTACTATCCCTTTAAAATTGCTTAGCTAACATATTTGATTTAATGTAGCATTTTGGTGTCCGTTGCAGAAAATTTAGTTCTAAATGTTGTACACGTGTTTTTTGGTCGGCGGAACACTACAGTTTACTGTGGACAACTAGTAATGCTCTGTACATCTCCGGATTTGTTACTGAAATATTGGCAAGTTTGCATAAAAAAACCTGCCAGATTTCTAAGGACAGTCATTAGGTTGGCCAACTGCCACAAGAGAGGATTTAAATTAGAATGTTAATGCAAAACCCCAGAATTATAGAAGTATGCAATAAGAATTTTTTGGCATATGCGTACAGCTTTCTGGAGTAGTCAAATATATGGATGTCATTAAAGGGTAAATAGGCAATTCGCTAAAGGGTTAATAGGAAACACACTTCCTAATATATTCACTTCCTAATTTATCAAGGTTTTTCTAAGATTCCAAGCTATACAGTGCTGCAGATTATGCTGGTGATCAGGGGAGGGCTGGCCTGGGGGGCAGGGGGGCAGTTGCCCCCTGGGCCAGTCATGTGTCTGGGCTGGTGGGCCACTGCTCCTCAATAAATCTCCCAATTGCTGCTGTAAATGGAGCTACACTAGTGATACCACAGAGCTTACAATTGAAATGGAGCTACACAAATCAAACCACAGAGGAACAATCCAAATGGAGCAAAACTAGTAGCATAAACCATTTCCCTTGTAAGCTCCATAGTAGTGGGCTTGAACGATATAGAAATGGGCCACTTTAATGTATTTGCCTCCTGGGCCATAAGTTGCCAGTCCTCCCCTGCTGGTGATTTATATAAATTAAAGGGCTAGTAACGCCCGTTTTAAGTCGATTCAATATTGTAGATGTTAAAAAAAAATATATGGAGAAAGTCCTATCTCTCAAACCTTTATGGTTTGAGAGATATTCACCACTAAAGTTCCCCCCTCCCTCATGTCAGCTGTAAAGCTGACAGAAGGAGATTTGAGTCGTGCGACTCGAGGCGTCTCTTCAGCAGAGCCGAAATAGTGACATTTAAAAAGAACTACTTAATTGCAACGGTCTACAAAGTGTGCTTGCAAACCAGGCACACTTTGTAGACCTTTCCAATGAAGTAATTCTTTTTAAATTTCACTATTTCGGCTCTGCTGAAGAGCCGCCGGCTGGTCCTAGGACCGGGATCTCCTGCTGTCAGTAGAGCACTGACGTCAGGAAAAATGGGGGTGAACTTTAGCACCGAATATCTCTCAAACCATAAAGGTTTGAGAGATGTGATTTTCTCCTTATACTTTATTTTTTAACAGTCTACAATATTGAATCAACTTAAATATGGGCATTACTAGCCCTTTAAAAGTCAAAAAGTACAATTAAACCTACATGAAATTTCTCACTCATGCGTAGGATTTCGGGAATATAGTTCAGTGAATTTTAATTTTGTGTCCCCTTGTGCTCTCTTGATGACATGAAACATGCACATCTCTATGGTCCTCAATGGGTTAAAGTTCACCAAACTATAACCCCTGAATTGCCATGCTTTTGAGTGAGAAATTTGACATTAGCTTTAATATAAATTTGGGACATTTAATTCCCACCATATTTTTTAATGGTGTCACTTGTTTGACTGTGCAGTGCTTTTATTTTAAAACCAAATATATCAAGAATTATACACCTTTGTGAATGTGGTAAATTTACTTGAGACTCGAAGGTTTGTGATTTTATCACACTGTAACAAGTATATGCCAGGTCAGTACAAGGATCTCCGGAGAACCTTTTATTTCATAGAAAGAGACATATAAACAGATTTTCACTGAAGATAAGAACCATCTGGCCCATTCAGTCTTCCTGTTTCTCCATCTAATAAAATACGCTGATTTACACATCTTCTCAGAATAGACTAATGTCTGTATCAGGCATTTTTAAATTCCCTAGCAGTATTTGTCCTTATCACCTAAACTGGGAGGCTGTTCCATGAGTCTATAACCCTTTCTGGAAAGTAGTATAATGTTTCACAATAAAAGCAGCTCCAAATAAACTTCATAGCATTTTTGCCATGGAGAGTGTTATTTCAATACTGTCAGAGTTGACGTTCAACAGTAATTGAATTATAAAGTATCCCCCTCCCGCCCCTTTTACTGATGTAACACTGCTCACCTCAGAGCAGCAAGACTGTCTGGATGGATCACAGAGAGGGACAATCTTCAGTGAGCATAAGGGAAAAACCTGAAAAACTTGTCAAGGAGGGCAGGGTTTTCCTTATGTTCACAGTAAGAAGATTGTCCCTTGCTGTGACCTGTCTGGTCAAGAGACCTGATTCCACATCTGAGGGGAGGTGCTTACACTAGGTAAAAGGGACAGGAGGGGGGATACTTTCAATTACTCTTGAACTACAACTCTGACAGTATTGAAATAACGCTCTCCATGGCCCAAATACTATGATGATTAATTGGAGCTGATTTTTTTGTGAAACATTACTATCCCTTTAAGTAAATTACTTTTGAATTTTCCACCCTCTAACTTTAGATCATGAACTCTCATTCTAGTTTTCCTCCTTTTGGAAAAATGCTTCCCTCCTGAATTACATTAAATTCCTTAATATATTTAACCCTTTGAGTGCCAGAGGGGTTCGCAATGTGTTGCGTACCCCTCTGGCACACAAAGGGTTAAATGTTTATATCACATCATCTCTCCTTCCTCTCTTCTAAGCTGTACCTATTAGATTATTTGAGTCTGTTCTGGAACCCTGTGTCATGAAGACCCTGCACCATTTTTTGAACTGCCTGCAGTTTAAAGACATCCTTCTGGAGATATGGCCTCCAGAACCGTACACAGTACTCCAGGTGAGATCTTACCAGTGATCTATAGAGTGGTATCAGTGCCTCTACCTATACAAGGAAGAACCCGTTTTGCTTTTTCCACTGAATTACTGGCCTACTTTCAACTTATCTGAAATAATAACAACCAAGTCACTTTCCTTTGATGTTTTCGTTAACACAGTCTGTTAATCTGTATTATACCTTTACATTTGTATTCTAAATGCACTATCTTGCACTTTTGACCATTACATTTTATATCCCTTATCTCTGTCTGTTCCTACAGTTTTTCTAAATCCTCATGCATTTGGTTCATCCCTTCTGGAGAGTCATCCCCGGTGCAGATTTTTGTACCATTTGCAAAAAAAAAGAAAAAAAGAAAAAAAAAAAGGCACACCTTACTTCGAATACCACTATTAATGGTACTAATGAAGAGACTGAGAAAAGGCCCTAGCACTGACCCCTATGGCAATCCACTAGTAACCCAACCTTCCTCTGAAAAAATACCATTGATTATGACACACTGTTTCCTTTCCTTCAGCCAATTATTTATCCAATCAACTACCTTTGGGTCCAGTCCCAAACTATGCCTCTTATGAATCAGTTTCCTATGTGGTACAGTATGAAAATCTTTACTAAAATCCAAATATTCTACATCTGCTGCTCCACCCTTGTATATCACTTGAGTAATATACCATGTTTGCTCGAATATAAGGCCACCCCGAATGTAAGGCCACCCCGAATGTAAGGTGACACCCCCCAACTTTTGCTGTTAGGCTTTTGGAAAAAAAATAAAAGTGCAGAATATAAGGTGACCCTGTGTGTTCACACCACATCCGGTTTGAGCCTGCGCGTTTATAGAAGGCCGCGTGACACCGCACTACTACAAGGCTGCAGATGGAACAATACAATATCAGGTAGAGGGAAGGCAGGAGACGGATGAATCGGTTTGCTTTCTAAATTTGATCTCCCACCAATCCAGCGGGTAGCCCGAATATAGGGTGACCTTGAATAAAAGGCGAGGTCATTTTTTCATGCTGAAATGCATGAAAAAAACTCGCCTTATATAAAAATATGGTAATCAAAAATTTACCCAGATTTATTTCAAAGCCTTAAAGGGATAGTAATGTTTCATAATAGCTCTCATTAATCACCATAGTATTTGGACCTTGGAGAGTGTTATTTAAATTCTGTCAGAGTTGTAGTTCAAGAGTAATTCAATGACAAAGTGTCCCCCTCCCACTCCTTTTACTGATGTAACACTGCTCAGCCAGATCAGAAGGGAAGTGCCCAGGTAGATTGCAGAGAGGGACAATCTTCAATTAAGATAAGGGAAAAACCTGAAAAACTTGTCAAGGGGGGCAGGGCTTTCATTGTTCTCATAGGAAGAAGATTGTCCACTGCTGTTATCTGTCTGGTCTATGGACTGCATTCCACATCTGAGAAGAGATGGCTTACACTAGGTAAAAGGGGCAGGAGGGAAACTTTGCTTGTGCATATCTCTCAAACCATAAAGGTTTGAGAGGTAAGACTTATATCGTTCTTTATGTCTTTTTAATGCCTACAAAATAAAACAAAAATAAAACGAACTATCCCTTTAAGGCCTAGTTCACATTAGCTTTTTCTACGTTGCACTGAATGTACCAAAATGCTTCCCATTCCATAAGTCAGGTAGCCTGATAATTTTCTGTGTTCAGTGCAGAATGCAGAAAAGTTTTAGTACCTGTTTAATCTGATTGTCAGCCAAATGTTAACATTTGGCTGACACCCGTGTGGGCCTGTCATCAGAATCACCGCTGTAACGCCCAGCAGTGATGGCATCACCAATTGAATGCAGCAGCAATGGAAGTAAGTTTGATGCTGTGTAACAGAAACCAGGAGAACTGTCTAGTCCCTGGCCGTCGTTCCGGGCTTCTCTGTCCTGGATGCGGCTATAAAAGGGTAGCCATGCTGGTCCACTCTTTAGACCATTCCTAGAAGAAGACACACAGCACAAGTTGCTGTAGTTCAAAAACACTTTGTTTGGGGACACATGGGACATTTATAGTACAGTGGAACAAAAGAACAAAGAAATTTCATTTCATATTGCCACTCCGATCTCCAGCCAATTGGAATCAGAGTGACAAGAGACAAACGTGAGGCTACCAATCAGGTGGCCACCAACAAGAGCTACAAGAGGCGACAAGCGGCAACCATTCAGTAGGCCGCCTACTTGTTGAACAAATTCAGACAATACATGACAATGTACGACAAGCGGTGACCAATCAGCAGACCTCCTACTTGTCGATGAAGTTTAACCATCACATAACAAAGTACGAAAAGGTTACGACCAACCAGCAGGGCGCCTTCTTTTCCAAGCAGGGACTGGGAATAAAAGGGATAGTAATGTTTCAAAAAAACGCAGCCACAGTTAATCTTCATAGTATTTGGGCTATGGACAGTGTTATTTCAATCCTGTCCGAGTTGTAGTTCAAGAATAATTAAATGATAAAGTATCCCCCTCCCGCCCCTTTTACTGATGTAACATTGCTCACCTCAGAGCACCAAGACTGTCCGGATGGATCGCAGAGAGGGACAATCTTGAGTAAGCATAAGGAAGAACCTGAAAAACCTGTCAAGGGGGGCAGGGTTTTTCTTATGTTCACAGTAAGAAGATTGTCCCTTACTGTAACCTGTCCGGTCAAGAGACCAGATTCCACATCTGAGGGGCGGTGGCTTACACTAGGTAAAAGGGGCAGGAGGGGGATACTTTATCATTCAATTACTCTTGAACAACAGCTCTGACAGCATTGAAATAACACTCTCCATGGCCCAAATACTATGAAGATTAATTGGAGATCGTTTTTGTGAAATATTACTAAGGCTGCCCGGCTGTAGAACTTGACTGCGGACAGGCATCCCGTGTAGCTGGGAGGACAGGGGACCTTAGTGGTGTGGGAAGCAGAAGCACAGGGCACACCACCCCTACCCATACCTTGGAACTTTTTATTTTGCACTCACCGGAGGGAGGGAAGATAGATGACACAATTAATGTCAAAAATGGGTGGGGATTAATAGCGAATGGGGTCTGGGCTTCACTGACCTGCACAAACGGTAATTAATCCGTTGGGGAAGGAGGAGAAATGGTAGAAACAGACAGGAAAGGAGCAGATGTGGGCAGAGTTTCAGAGGACATTCTCCACATCCAGAGAATCAGCCTCTGCCCCGGAGATCCAGTAATGCACAAGCATAAGCGGAGTCTCTGGGGCAAAACAGGGGAGATCCCAGGTATGCCCCTACCTATGTGCCCAGAGTTCAACTTTAATGTCTTTAGTACCAAACGCGTCCGCAGTGGCGTAACAATAGGGGTTGCAGGGGTGGCACCTGCGACGGGGCTGGTCACACCAGAGGCCCGGCCATCCCCTGCCACCCCCCACCTGGCACCCACAACATGCTGAGGTTTGTGCCTACTTTGGCACAGACCTCTAGCAGCTGAGCGCCCTCTTCAGCTCTTTAGTAATGCAGAGCTCTGGGAGATGACATCATTTCCCAGCGCTCTGCATTACTGAAGAGATGACAGCGTGGGAGCTCCAGATGTATAGAAGTCTGTGCAGAAGGAGGCACAGACCTCTCCTGCTACACCGATGGACCACCAGGGAGGTAGGAAATGGACACTGGGGGGGGGAATGTGGAGATGGGCTACAATATGGAGATGATGGGGGGCAATGTGGAAATTGGAAGCACTGTGGAGATGTCCATTGAAGATGGCCAATGCGGGGGGAACAATGTGGTCGGGGGGGAGGGGCCCATGGCAACTTTTAGACCAGGGCCCGGTGGCTTCTAGTTACTCCTCTGCGAGTCCGTAATGAACCACTGGTCCATGACATGCTGCAAAAGAGGGCATATAAAACACCCACGTAAACCTAGCCTAAGAGAGGATTACATACATTTCAAGCAGAAGGGGACATGCAAGGTTATTCTATGACACACTGTTATGGATATTGTAATAATTTGTGAAACACCCATCTTGGCATCAGGAAAGTTTATTTCATTTTCACTTCAGAGATAATCCTGTGGCAAACGGTAAGCTTAACCCTTTGAGTGCTTTGTCATGCTTTGGATACCTTTCTGGCACACAAAGGGTTAATTATTATTTCCCCCCCATCTAATTAAGTATGAAACACTAGGTGTTGTGTGAAACAGTGGAGTAATTCTGGGGCAGACCTACTGCACTATAGGGTACAAATACTACATCCCCAAATCGTATTGATTTAAATGGGGCTTTTAACCCTTGAATGGTTGAGAGGTTTCCAACGCATTGGGAATCAATGTATTGTAGACGTCTGTAGCATTCAAGAGGTTAAAAGCCTAACTAAAATCAATTAACATTTTTATTTGTCCCCTGTGGTGTGAATGGTTTGCTCCAGGCTAGCACCTCGTTAGGGCATTGAATTGTACCTGTGGTGACCGTGACAAGGGTTTCGTGATGGCATGAAAAGTTATACTTGGGGAAGTACTCACTTTTTCCAGATCTTCACATGGCCAACCTGTGGCTCTCAGTCTATTCCTTGATTACAACTCCCACCATCCCCAGTTGACATTAGTTCACCAACAGTTGAATAGGCACCATTTGGTCACCACTAGATTTTTAACCCTTTGAGTGCCAATGTATTGCATACTCCTCTGGCACTCAAAGGGTTAAGGAGAAGTTAAGACCACCTCATATAATACCCTCCCACTTAAACCTTACTTTGACCAGAAAATCTGAATGGCCCATATGAATTTTGACAAAATTTCAAAGTGTCACTGCATACGCTAATTAATCTCCGGTGAGCCAAACTTAGGTTATATCCAAACTTATAGATGAAGGAAGCCGAGCACTCCGTCTCAAAGATAAAATCATATTTATTTAATCACCATTAAAAATATTTCTACTTTGGAATCTAGCCCATATGAATTTTGTCCATGTGCTCTGGTTTAACCCCTTAACAACCGCCCGGGGTTTGGCCATTAAAGACCTCAGAGCTTTTTTTTTTTTACTATGAATTCTGGGTTGGCAGAGCAGCATGCAGCCATCCCAGAATTCCAAACGCAAATCTAACAGTGGTCTTGGCACGTCACTGCTCCTTAAAGGGATAGTAACACTTCGTTTCAACTTTATTTTATTTTGTAGGCATTAAAAAACCTTAAAGAACGATGTAAGTCTTATCTCTCAAACCTTTATGGTTTATGAGATATTCACAAGCAAGGTTTCCCCTCCCCCCCCCTTTTTCCTAGTGTAAGCCATCTCTTCTCAGATGTGAATCTGGTTGTAAGACCAGACAGATAACAGCAGGGGACAATCTTCTTTGTATGAGAACAATGAAAGCCCTGCCCCCCTTGACAAGTTTTTCAGCTTTTTCCCTTAATTGAAGATTGTCCCTCTCTGCAGTCTACCTGGGAACCTCCCTTCTGATCTGGCTGAACGGGGGGGGGGGGGGTACTTTGTGAATATCTCTTAAACCATAAAGGTTTGAGAGATAAGACTTATATCATTCTTCATGTTTTTTTAATATCTACAAAATAAAATAAAGTTAAAACAAAGTATTACTATCCCTTTAAAGTGGAACTACCACCCCTCCTAAAGAATAACCCATCTGGCGACTAGCTGCACAGTAGTACAGCTGGTACTGCGCTGTCAGTTCCCTCCGGTGCCGTGTGTCTCCTAGCAACCCCTCCTAGAGCAGACTGGGACTGACAGAGCAGGTGCACAGACGTCACTATACAAAGATGTCTGCTCTGTTTCCTGGCTGTCAGTCCAGAGAGCAATAGGAATTCTCTATAATGAGGTAATAATTCTGGTGACTAGCACTATTGAGCAGCTTGTGTAATTCTATAGGGGCAAGTTTAGGTGGGGTGGTAGTTCCGCTTTAATTTTAAGAGATAACTGTCACAAAAATCCCATGGGATTCCACTGTGGGTACCAAGAATTACTCCAGATTCGTCTGAGGTTCATAAACCACAAAGCTTTATTTTGTACCATGATAACAGTAGGGGAGTCTGACCAGGACCAGGACCTGTGTCCACCCAGGGAACCCGCACTTCAACAACCAAAAACACAGGAGACCCTGGTTTATAATCCTCCCCACATCCCTGGAATGCCTATTCTTTGGTATATTTGGGTTCCCTCTGCTCATCCCCCTGGAGGTCTGGTGACCAAACAGAAGATGAGCTACACCCAGGTTGCTCTGAATCAGCCAAAGATGGTATTGCCTTCAGGACTTGTGGTTTGAAACCACCCAATAAAATGTGGATGACCACCTCCATTTTGCTACAGATCCTATCTCCCTTTCCCTTTGTGTTCTCCACACATTTCCATTAGTTCTGATGACCCCCTGGGGTGACACTCATTGTCCTGTGGTCTAGTGCACGTGCCCATAGACAGTGTTGCTGTATTTCTGAGTAAGTGCGGGTTGCCTGGCACCCTAAAAGCTAAACTGAAACGTTGGTGTTTGGACCTGGCTAGACCTAATCCAGGCACCATCCATGCTGCTTAACTTTGTACCTCCATGCTGGGGACCTGCTCCTTAACCCCTTAAGGACCCCCGCACGCACGCGTGGCTGGCACTTGATGACCACGGGGCTTTTTTTTAACTTCCGGTTCAGTGCTCCCAGAGCAGCGTGCAGCTGCGCCGGGAGCCGTGAACTCCCTGACATACCAGGACCGTCACTGGTAATTGATGTGCCAGGTCCGTGACGGTCCTGGCACATCAGTGGATGCGAAGGGGTTAAGAACTCATGACGTGCCAGGACCTTCACAGCTGTCCTGCACTTAAGGACCAGTGATGTTCCTAGCACGTCATGGAATTCGGGGAGCCCTAAATCCACCCGTGAAAAAAAAGAAAAAATGCCCCATGGTCCTTAAGTGCAGGCTTCATGGCTGGTCCTTAAGGGGTTAAGGAAAATTCTTAGGGGGTCACTCGGGTGTTCTGGTCATAGTAAGTGGGGAGTAATTATTAGGACATTTTACTTCTTTCAGTTTAGCAGGGCTGGGTGATTCAAGCTGAAACCCGTTTTGTCTGTGACAGCTGATTAAAGGGATAGTAATACTTAAAATGTAAAAAAAAAAATATGTTGTAGGGTTTATCCCCCTGAGTAAAACAAGAGTACTCCCACTGCTGAAAGGTGTTTCATTCAAAAGTTATTAATTTTCAAACTTGAATTTTTTAGGTGCAATATCACAGTGGCCTGAAATTGTACAGTGGCGCTGTTGCTACACCATCCTATGAAGATTTACGGTCCCGGGACCATAGCTGTCCATAGGATCGTGTAGCAACAGCGCCACTGTACAATTTCAGGCCACTGTGATATTGCACCTAAAAACTTCAACTTTGAAAATTAATAACTTTTGAATGAAACACCTTTCAGCAGTGAGAGTACTCTTGTTTTACTCAGGGGGATAAACCCTACAACATATATTTTTTTACATTTTAAGTATTACTATCCCTTTAATACGATGGGTCTTTGTAATGTAGAGGAACAAACTGATACAGTGTATCCCTGTCCGGGACCTACAGAGGGAATGTGGACTATGGACAGGCCGGGTAGGGAGTGTGTTGGTGTGGGTGGTGAACTGTTTGTCCAACATCCCTGTGTACAGACCAATATATCTGTTTTTATACTTGGTGGCTATAAACTGACATCAGAGGTAAAGCAATTGCTCTCCCTCACAAAATGATTGTCTGGTTCTGTGGGAGAACTGCTTGTAAACAGTGAAGCTGGTGTATTCAAAGAGAAGAAACACCACCCTTAAAGGGATAGTAATACTTCGTTTTAACTTTATTTTATTTTGTAGGCATTAAAAAAACATGAAGAATGATATAAGTCTTATCTCTCAGACCTTTATGGTTTAAGAGATATTCACAAACAAAGTATCCCCCCCCTGTTCAACCAGATCAGAAGGGAGCTGCCCAGGTAGACTGCAGAGAGGGACAATCTTCAATTAAGATAAGGGAAAAAGCTGAAAAACTTGTCAAGGGGGGAAGGGCTTTCATTGTTTTCATACAAAGAAGACTGTCCCCTTCTGTTATCTGTCCTGTCACACAACCAGATTCACATCTGAGAAGAGATGGCTTACACTAGGCAAAAGGGGCGGGGAGGGGAACTTTGCTTGTGAATATCTCATAAACCATAAAGGTTTGAGAGATAAGACTTATCTCTCATCCACTTAAAGGGATAGTAATACTTCGTTTTATCTTTATTTTATTTTGTAGGCATTAAAAACACATGAAGAACGATATAAGTCTTATCTCTCAAACCTTTATGGTTTAAGAGATATTCACAAGCAAAGTTTACCCTCCCGCCCCTTTTTCCTAGTGTAAGCCATCTCTTCTCAGATGTGGAATGCAGTCCATAGACCAGACAGATAACAGCAGGGGACAATCTTCTTTGTATGAAAACAATTAAAGACCTTCCCCCTTGGCAAGTTTTTCAGCTTTTTCCCTTATCTTAATTGAAGATTGTCCCTCTCTGCAGTCTACCTGGGCACCTCCCTTCTGATCTGGCTGAACAGGGGGGGGATACTTTGCTTGTGAATATCTCTTAAACCATAAAGGTTTGAGAGATAAGACTTATATCGTTCTTCATGTTTTTTTAATGCCTACAAAATAAAATAAAGATAAAATGAAGTATTACTATCCCTTTAACTTACTATGGCTGGAAAATCCTAATGGCTTCAGTATGTGTGCATGGGTTAAATATAGCGCAGGGTCTGGAAGGCAGGAATGCTGCCTAGCAGGGAGAGAATTAACACCGTTTGAACTGATGGAGGCAGGTACTTGACTGTCAGTAGTGTTGGAGCAAGCACTGACCATATACACCATATGGGCTAGGATTGCCTAGAAACAAGGCAAAGGGGAAACTGAATCTGCCGAGGATAACAGAGGCAAGCTGGAGGGGCATAAGCCCACAAGGAAAGGAACTGGTGAGGCAGCGTATGGATTCTAGCATCATTATTTCCTGTGTGCCTGTGTCTTTAACTTCTGTTTCAATATCTGCAAAGACACAGGCGCTCATACTGAAGGGTTAAAGCTGTGCTTAAGGTATGCGGGCACTGTGACTGAGGGGATGAACGGAGGTTGGAGACATACAAAGGGTTAAAGCTGTGCACTAAAATAGATGCGAGTTAAAGCGACGTTTAAGGCAGCAACATGAGAATCTCACACTTTTGATGCAGGGTGAGATTTTCATGACGCCCTTTTCATCACTGCAATGTGGTTAATGTGCTGTTTAGTTGCGCTGTTTTGTCTGCGACATTTTCAAAGGATACATATCTCCTAAAGAGGGTCACTTGGGAGGAATAGACCCCAATATCTCCTAAAGATGGACACCTGGGAGGTACAGACCCTTAATATCATCTAAAGAGGGACACTTGGGAGGAATGGACCCCAATATCTCCTAAAGAGGGACACTTGGGAGGAATGGACCCCAATATCTCCTAAAGAGGGACACCTGGGAGGTACAGACCCTTAATATCTCATAAAGAGGGACACCTGGGAGGTACAGACCCCTAATATCATCTAAAGAGGGACACTTGGGAGGTACAGACCCCTAATATCATCTAAAGAGGGACACCTGGGAGGTATGGCTCATGTCAGCCTTCAAGGATATGTCATCCAGGACTGACTGAAGATGTCTCTTGAGAAAAGGCACAAGGGCAGAACTGCTATGACCACTGGAATTTTCTGCCCATTGTAAGGTAAATATTAGGAGTGTTACTTCTCCTTTAAATGAAAGTGGAATAGTTCCAAAAGAAAGGAGATGGACCACAGGGAGCAATTAAAATTGTCATTGATTTAAATGGGGGTTTAACTCCTTGAATGCTAGAAAGGTCTACGTTGCATTCAAGGAGTTAAAATTAACATTTAAATAAATGCACATTTTAACCAATGCAGAATGAAATTCCCCAAATTCTCATTGATTTCAGTGGAGTTTTTATTGCTTTGAAAGCAAGATTTATTGTTCCATGGTGTGTTAGACACCTCTTTAGCATTTTAAGGGTTAAATTACTCCCTCAAATTGCGAATTTCCTCCTTGCCACAGTGGCATTCCCCGGTTACTCTTAGTAGAGCATCCTGAGGGTCTTGTTACAGGCTAAAAACTAAACACCATAGGGCATATTCATAATGTGAGACCTCCGCTGCAACCACAGGGTTAAATTCATGACAGGTAGGGATCTTACCACATTATTAAAAACAAACACCACTAGGGGCGCTGCAACTACACCTGTCAAACTGAGCATCATATAGTGTATATACAATATGAAACAATAAGGTGACTACAGGGTAAGCCGTCTTCTGACTTAATGTGGTTCTGTGAATCCTCATCCTCAAGACAGAGATTCTAATAACACTGTAACTCATTGTATGCTAGCTACAACTTGCTTTGTGTTGCATTACAGACATCTAGCATTTAAGAGGTTAAAATTGAAACTACATAGACTCTGGATTGACAGAGTTACTATACTTACATACCTACAGTGTCCCCAGCCCCAAATCCCACATGCTCAGGACATACCCGTCTTATCCCATATGGTCACTCCTCTCCCCCCCCCTTTCCAGTATGTCCCGTGTCTGTCTCCTGGCTTTAGTCCCAAACATTTTACTCTTTTTTTCCTCCCCTCTACACTCCCACCCTCACTCCCTAACTTCCTCTTCAAGAGGGAAACAGATGAGAGGGAGCGTGACTCATGTCAAATAGCCTCCTATATCCCGCTCAGGAGCTGGGTTACTGTAATAAGATGTTACAGGGCAATAAGGCACTCAGGAGCTGGGTTACTGTAATAAAATGTTACAGGACAATAAGGCACTCAGGAGCTGGGTTACTGTAATAAAATGTTACAGGATAATAAGGCACTCAGGAGCTGGGTTACTGTAATAAGATGTTACAGGACAATAAGGCGCTCAGGAGCTGGGTTACTGTAATAAGATGTTACAGGACAATAAGGTACTCAGGAGCTGGGTTACTGTAATAAGATGTTACAGGACAATAAGGCGCTCAGGAGCTGGGTTACTGTAATAAGATGTTACAGGACAATAAGGCACTCAGGAGCTGGGTTACTGTAATAAGATATAACAGGACAATAAGGCACTCAGGAGCTGTGTTACTGTAATAAGATGTTACAGGGACAATAAGGCACTCAGGAGCTGGGCTACTGTAATAAAATGTTACAGGGACAATAAGACACTGAGGAGCAGGGTTACTGTAATAAGATATTACAGGACAATAAGACACTCAGGAGCTGGGTTACTGTAATAAGATGTTACAGGACAATAAGACACTCAGGAGCTGGGTTACTGTAATAAGATGTTACAGGACAATAAGGCACTCAGGAGCTGGGTTACTGTAATAAGATGTTACAGGACAATAAGACACTCAGGAGCTGGGTTACTGTAATAAGATGTTACAGGACAATAAAGCACTCAGGAGCTGGGCTACTGTAATAAGATGTTACAGGACAATAAGGCACTCAGGAGCTGGATTACTGTAATAAGATGTTACAGGGACAATAAGGCACTCAGGAGCTGGGTTACTGTAATAAGATGTTATAGGACAATAAGGCACTCAGGAGCTGGGTTACTGTAATAAGATGTTACAAGACTAAGGCACTCAGGAGCAGGGTTACTGTAATAAGATATTACAGGACAATAATACACTCAGGAGCTGGGTTACTATAATAAGATGTCACAGGACAATAAGGCACTCAGTAGCTGGTTTACTGTAATAAGATGTTACAGGACAATAAGGCACTCATGAGCTGGGTTACTGTAATAAGATGTTACAGGACAATAAGATACTCGGGAGCTGGGTTACTGTAATATGATGTTACAGTACAATAAGGCACCCAGGAGCTGGGTTACTATAATAAGATGTCACAGGACAATAAGGCACTCAGTAGCTGGTTTACTGTAATAAGATGTTACAGGACAATAAGGCACTCATGAGCTGGGTTACTGTAATAAGATGTTACAGGACAATAAGATACTCAGGAGCTGGGTTACTGTAATATGATGTTACAGTACAATAAGGCACCCAGGAGCTGGGTTACTGTAATAAAATGTTACAGGATAATAAGGCACTCAGGAGCTGAGTTACTGTAATAAAATGTTACTGGACAATAAGACACTCAGGAGCTGGGTTACTGTAATAAGATGTTACAGGACAATAAGGCACTCAGGAGCTGAGTTACTGTAATAAGATGTTACAGGACAATAAGGCACTCAGGAGTTAAGTTACTGTACTAATAATAATAGTAAGGCACTCAGGAGCTGGGCTTAGGCAACAAAGCACCCAGTTATGAAACATAAGTGCTCCTGGCAGTCTTGCGTCTCAGTGCAACACATTCTGTGCCTGTCAATGTACTGTGTTACCTGACAAACAACTACAGCCCACGGCCCTGTAGCTGATTACGAAGATAAACTACGTCAGAATTTGCATGTAGGATACAGAGCCAACACTTCACCCACTACTATAATGAGGGAGAGATGAGGAAGCATAGAGCATCAGATATAGCAAAGGTAGCTACCAGAACAAACATGCCTCAGAGATCACAATCTTCCTACCCTAAAATAAAGGAGATAAACCAGTATAATAAATTGTTACAAAAGAGATATGACACCCATGTAGTAAGATGTTACAGGACAATAAGACACTCAGGAGCTGGGTTACTGTAATAAGATGTTACAGGACAATAATGCACTCAGGAGCTGGGTTACTGTAATAAGATGTTACAGGACAATAAGGCACTCAGGAGCTGGGTTACTGTAATAAGGTGTTACACGACAATAAGGCACTCAGGAACTGGGTTACTGTAATAAGATGTTACAGGACAATAAGGCACTCAGGAGCTGGGTTACTGTAATAAGATGTTACACGACAATAAGGCACTCAGGAGCTGGGTTACTGTAATAAGATGTTACAGGACAATAAGACACTCAGGAGCAGGGTTACTGTAATAAGATGTTACAGGACAATAAGGCACTCAGGAGCTGTGTTACTGTAATAAGATGTTACAGGACAATAAGGCACTCAGGAGCTGGGTTACTGTAATAAGATGTTACAGGACAATAAGGCGCTCAGGAGCTGGGTTACTGTAATAAGATGATACAGGACAATAAGGCACTCAGGAGCTGTGTTACTGTAATAAGATGTTACAGGACAATAAGGCACTCAGGAGCTGGGTTACTGTAATAAGATGTTACAGGACAATAAGGCACTCAGGAGCTGTGTTACTGTAATAAGATGTTACAGGACAATACATTACTCAGGAGCTGGGTTACTGTAATAAGATGTTACAGTACAATAAGGCACTCAGGAGCTGGGTTACTGTAATAAGATGTTACAGGACAATAAGGCACCCAGGAGCTGGGTTACTGTAATAAGATGTTACAGGACAATAAGACACTCAGGAGCTGGGTTACTGTAATAAGATGTTACAGGACAATAAGACACTCAGGAGCTGGGTTACTGTAATAAGATGTTACAGGACAATAAGACACTCAGGAGCTGGGTTACTGTAATAAGATGTTACAGGACAATAAGGCACTCAGGAGCTGGGTTACTGTAATAAGATGTTACAGTACAATAAGGCACTCAGGAGCTGGGTTACTGTAATAAGATGTTACAGGACAATAGCATACTCAGGAGCTGGGTTACTGTAATAAGATGTTACAGGACAATAAGGCACTCAGGAGCTGGGTTACTGTAATAAGATGTTACAAGACAATAAGACACTCAGGAGCTGGGTTACTGCAATAAGATGTTACAGGACAATAAGACACTGAGGAGCTGGGTTACTGTAATAAGATGTTACAGGACAATAAGGCACTCAGGAGCTGGGTTACTGTAATAAGAAGTTACAGGACAATAAGACACTGAGGAGCTGGGTTACTGTAATAAGATGTTACAGGACAATAAGACACTCAGGAGCTGTGTTACTGTACTAAGCTGGTACAGGACAATAAGGTACTCAGGAGCTGTGTTACTGTAATAAGATGTTACTGGACAATACATTACTCATGAGCTGGGTTACTGTTATAAGATGTAACTGGCAATAAGGCACTCAGTAGCGGAGTTAATGTCATTAGATATTAAATCCCTTTCTTTTAGTATTAACCCTTTGAGTGTCAGAGGAGAGACAATTTGCTTTGCAATGTGTTGGACATGTCTATGAGGGTCAGAGGTTTAAAGCACCGTTTCCTAATCACTTGTACACCACCCAGTGTTCAGGAGTTCCAGGGTAAATGTATCTTTGGGAGTTGCCATATCTATGCAGCACAGAATATTTGACATGGGAGGTGCGAGTGCTGCAGACACACCCAACATGATACCCTTCAGGCGCTCCCTCTCTTGCAGTCAATGACCTCAGAGCATCCACAATTGTGAAATACTCCCGCACTGTTTTGAAATCAGATTCACAAGGTTGTTTCCTATGAACAACAGACAGATCCTCACGCACACAGAGAATACAGGATGCACCGGAATCTTAAGAGGAGCAACGAGTTCACACACTGAACCCTTTATACATCTACATATTAATCTGTAAGGAACAGAGAGATTGCAACAGATTCCTATGCATTGCACATCCATTGGGTTACTTAACCATGTGAGTGGCAGAGGGATGTACAATGCATTGCTTTGCAATGTGTTGCACATCCCTCTGGCAATAAGATTCACTAAGTGGTGATAAAGAGGTGATAAAATGGAGATTACTTCTCCAGTTTATCATTTCTCCAGTTCCTAAATATGGCCCCCCTTAACGGATAGTGGGAGGGCCAGCCTGACTGGAAGTCGATCCAGCAGGGGCCTTCTCCTTCCGTTTTGGTGAGATGTGGGTATAGGGGTGGGACCTGTGAGGGCTTATTAGATGGATCCCCTGAGGAAGTCCTTCCTCTTGGGGTCCGGCAGTGAAAGTGACTGAACCCCCCACCACCACCGATGTTTTTTCTGTATGTTATGTAATCTGTGCTAACCTGCTTTTTATTTTAGGATGCTGTTACGGTTGTTAAAGTTAGGTAGAATAAGGTTGTTAAAGTTAGGTAGAATAAGGAATGTTCTGTATCAGTTGTAGTTTGAATATTTTGAAATGTATTCTTTATTTGTTTTAATAAAGTTGTAATGGCGGGTGGATTGGGGCCTATAACTAGCCTGCAGGTTATTTTTGGCCTGCATGGGCATGGGTGGGCAGCTTAGGGCTGACCCAAGAAGGGTTACATGCTCACCTAAGGGTGACTAGCATCAGGGCCGGCGCTAGCATTAAGGCAGCTTAGGCAGCCACCGTAGGGCGCCGCAACGGAGGGGCGCCAAAATGAGAATATATATTTTTTTTTCATTTTTTTTTTTATATGTACAGTGAAGCTCCCCTGGGGCTGCCTGCTTCTTAACCCTTTGAGCACCAGAGCAGTACGGAATGTATTGCTTTGCAATGCATTCCGTATCCCTCTGGAGCTCAAAGGGTTAAAAAAACATGCTCTACTCCAATTAAATGTGTCTGCAAGGTGACAGGAAGTTGGAAACACTGGCGCCGCGCCGTGTCTAGTGAGTGGGGGCAGGCCGGGTATAGACCCAGTGACGAGCACTGCGTCTGCTGCGCACAGGGTAGGCCGGCTGGCAGCCGCACCTAACTCAACAGCAATGGAGATGAGAGAGCTGATCTGAGCGGTAGGCCAGCGGGAGCAGAGTCAGTCAGCTGAAGCCAGTCACCAGACACAGTGAGGTCACAGGGAAGAGGGGAAAACAGGCAAAGGGTCAATCAAGATTGGGAGAAAGGCAAAAGGGGGAGCATTCAAATCAAGAGGGGTAAAGAGAGCTAAGGGGGAGAAAGGCAAAAGGGGGAGCATTCAAATCAAGAGGGGTAAAGAGAGCTAAGGGGGAGAAAGGCAAAAGGGGGAGCATTCAAATCAAGAGGGGTAAAGAGAGCTAAGGGGGAGAAAGGCTAAAGGGGGAGCGTTCAAGTCACGAGAGGTAAAGAGGCAGAAGGGGGAATCAGGAAGGGGAGAGAGAGGCAAGGGGGGGTGAGGCAAAATGGGGGATCAAGAGGGGGAGAATGGCAAAAGGAAAATCAAGAGGGGTAAAGAGAGGCAGCTTGGCAAGAGGGGGCATCAAGAGCAGGTGAAAGAGGCAGAGGGGGTCAAGGGGGGGAAAAAGAGACAAATTGAGGGGGTATCATGAGGCAAAAGGAGGGGGATCAGGAAGGGGAGAAAAGGTGGGATCAAGAGTCAAGAAGTGGAGAGAGGCAAAAGGGCGGATCAAAAGTCAAGGAGGGGGAGAAAGGGGGTTCAAAAGGGAGAGAAAAAGGCAAAGGGAGGAGGCTTAAGAGTCAAGAGGGGGAGAACAAAGCAAGAGGTGGGAATCAAGAGGGGGAGAAAGAGGCAAAAGGGGGAATCAAGAGTCAAGAGGTGGTATGTATATATATATATATATATATATATATATATATATATATATAAATATATACCAAAATTTAATCAACCAGCACCTGCAGGGTTAAGTTCAAATAAATCAGTGTTTAATGTGGTGTGTCAGTGTTTCAGTGCAGTCATGTTCACTTTCATCAGCACATGGCTGCACTGAAACATTTTATTTGAACACTGTTTTTTTTTAACTTAACCGTGCGAGTGCTGGTTGATTTTGCTGGTACACTTATGAGGATTCTACTCAACTTCAGCACCCAGATTGTCTCTGTTGAAAGGGGATGTATCACCTTACCAAACGTTTCCCTTAATCTGTTTGTTTTAGATAATGTAACAGTGCTGTGTTGTTGTTTTGTAAAAAAATGCTACAAAAATGCAGTTTGAGAGATTTCTTTTTCCCCTTTGACGTCTTCTCCTCATTTTGACCGGCAAGACTCTTGCCTAGGAGAATACAGGAGAGATCCTCCTCCACGCTGGTCTGTCTGTAAGCTGCAGCACTCTCATTGGCTAGATATCAATCTCTGCCAAAGAAAGTGCTGCAGCTTACAGACAGACCAGCGTGGAGGCGGATCTCTCCTGTATTCTCCTCGGCAAGAGTCTTGATGATCAGAATCAAGGGGGAAAAAAGAACTCTCTCAAACTGCATTTCTGTAGCATTTTTTTTACAAAACAACAACACAGCACTGTTACATTATCTAAAACAGGGCTCTAAATTTCCACTCGCCTCCTCGCATTTGGCATGTAGAAATTGAGTGGGGGCGAGTGGAAATTGAAGCCCCGCCGTCCCGCCCACCTTAGTGCCTGTCTTCCATGCTTGGCCTCAGTCCAATGACACCGGAGGCATCAGGTCGCCAGGAGGAGAAGAGGATAGCGTAGTCCATCCGGCCGTGGTATTTAATTACACAGTACGGTATGCCTAACTCAGCACTGTGCTTCTCTGCAATATAAGGAATAGGGTTATTTAGGCCTGATTCTCAGCACCATAAAAAAACGGCACTCAAAGGGTTAAGGTACACGCTGTGCTGCAGCACAGTGTATACCTTAACCCTTTGAGTGCCGTTTTGGTGGTGCTGAGAATCAGGACGACATAACCCTCTTCCTTATATTGCAGAGAAGCACAGCACTGAGTTAGGCATACCGCACTGTGTAATTAAATGCCTGACGCAGGCTGACGGGCGTTCCTAATTACATCCATACCGCATTTATGTGAGCGTGCTAGTGCCGCCCACGCATCTGAGAGCTTTGGGTCAAGTATCTCCTATATCGTTGCGGAGGGGGGGCGCGCTGCTGGTGGGCAGCCCCGTATGACTGGCAATGCGGTGATGCTGTTGTTTTCAGCAACAGTTGGGGTGACACTTTCTTAAAATCTGTACTCACAACAATTTTGAAAGTGGCGCCCCCAGAGCTGCATTATGTACAAGGCAACCTAGATGAGAGCATGCCTGAGGTGATCTGCTGACTGCAGATGCGATCAGGGCTGGCAGCACAGGATGGAACAGAGATGAACCAAGGCAGCAGGAAGCAGAGAGCAGGAAGTAGCTGAGTGCACTCTGGATTGGCTACACGGTGGTAGGAAAGAGAAAACTGAAGCAGAGTCTGCAGCATTGTGCCGGATGGGATGGAGTAAAAATGAGGTCAGGTGTGTGCAGATTCACCTTCCATGTGGTGCAAAGCAGATGCTGTGGGGAGCAACAGCAAAGAAATCAACGGAAATGTCAAGAGGTCCTAAAAGTACTTAACCAGGGCCACCACTAAGGAACAGGGAGGATTGTTACCCCAGGGTAGAGAAGGGGTTCAGTTCCTTTGAGCCAGACTGGCATGAGTTGCCTGGCCTATATGTGGTTTGGCTGGGTATTATGTGTAAGTGAGAGTGTGTGTGAGCGAGAGAGAGAGTAAGAGAGAGAGAGTGTGTGTGAGCGAGAGAGAGTGTGTGTGAGCGAGAGAGAGTGTGTGTGTGAAAGAGAGAGTGTGTATGTGAGAGAGAGAGTGTGTGTGAGAGAATAAGAGAGTGTGAGTGAGTGTGTGTGAGTAAAAGAAAGTGTGTGAGAGAGAGAGTGTGTGTGTGTGTGAGTAAGAGAGAGAGTGTGTGTGTGAGTAAGAGAGTGTGTGTGAGTAAGAGAGAGAGAGTGTGTGTGTGTGTGTGTGTGCGCGTGACATCCCTGCTCCCTGGCAGTGTCTCCACAGGTACCAATATTATGCAATATGATGCACAATGCCTTGTAGTGAGTAAGGTTTACGGTTTCCCTATCTTAATAGAAATTTGAAGCAATAATTTCTGCCTACAATCAATAATCAGTAACCCCCCCAAGTACCTCATGGTGTATGGCATCAAGTGGATCATTGCATTTTAATTGCAAACACTGTTGCATATCTTGTTTTGCTCCGAAGATCAGTACTGAAGCTCCCTTTTAATTGTAATCTCTGTAGTGTCACTAGTGTAGATCCTGTTTAATTGAAAGCTCTCTGGTATCACTAGTGTAGCTATAATTTAATTGTAAGTTCTGTGGAATCATCTGTAGCCCCATTTCATTTGTATGCTGTGCGGAATCACTTGCGTAGCATAATTTCAATTATAAACCATGCTGTACATTTTTAATGTATTTAATCCCTTGGATTTCAGGGATGTGCCCAATGCTTTGAATTGCAATGCTTTGGTGACCTCTCTGGCATCTAAAGTGATCAAGCATTCATTTTGGTCTTTTATTACATTGGTACAAATACCTCTAACCACAGCATCAAAGGCTTTGTGGTGGTGGTGGAGGCAAGCTGTGGGGCCTCAATTTTAGATTCTGTCTAGGGCCATGTGGAGACTTAATCTGGCTCTGCTCCCTGTGAGATGAACAGAACCGCAGCATGTCTTTGCCATGTATCATGTGGATCTTCACATCCAGATTCCCTGTTCCTCACAACTGTTTAATGTGAGAAGGGGACACAGAGATGGACTGGAGGGCCACCGGAGGGTCTTGCAATACTTGGTCATTTTTCAGGGTCCCTTGATATATCCACATAAGAGAAGGGATGACCAGGGCTGAGGAAGATGGGAACACTAACTGCAAAAAGACACCATAGATGCCATCAGTGTTGAGTGTGGGGACGTCTACCATATGATTGCTTATGGCCTTAACAGTTCTGAGTTCTATACTGGGAGTTCTGTTATTTTTACTTGCTCTAAGTCTCTCTGTTACTTGTTCCCTTTGATTTCCCTTTGTAGATTGGGTATGTTGCAAAGAGTTACCTTTAGAGGATTACTGGTTATCAAATGTGGAAGGATATGGGTGGGTGGGGTTAAAGGTGGGGATATGGGTGGAGCTAGTCATGGAAATTGGTGGCGAGTAACTTTTCAGGCCTGGCTAGTAGCTTAGGACTTGAAATTTTGAGCCCTGATCTAAAACAAACAGATTAAGGGAAACTTTTGGTAAGGTGTTACATCACCTTTAAGTGAGAGTGCTGCCCTATATATATAAACTCTTTATTGCTCTGGTGGTAGCATATAACTCTGTATAGTCTTATGGTGACATCTAATTGTATTGTTCTGGTGGTGGCATATAACACATTTTATTGGTGGTGGTGACATATAACTGTGTTGCTCTGGTGGTGAAATATAACTGCATTGCTGTGCTGGTGACATATAACTGTATTGCTCTGGTGGTGACATAGGGCACACAGGGGCTCACAGTGCAGCCCTGGCTTCATCAGCTTGCAACATTGAGTGGTTCTGCACCTTTTGTGGCTCTGCTCTCACCGACTCACAACTATGGCCAGTATTTTTTTGAGGAAAAGGTGGCAACCCTGGAGGGGGGCATCAAAATGCACTTTTGCCTGTATAGACAAAAATCCTTGCACCGGCCCTGACTAGCATGGGTTACACTCTCACCTGTCCGTACTGGGAGGTGGCTGGCGCTAACTTATTGGGAGGAGTTGTTTAGTTGAGGGCTGCTGTGGGGCCTAGCCAGCCGTGCCATGGCCGTTTTCTGCCACTCGGGTATCTAGTGTGTCCTTCTTGGAGGGTTAGACTAAGGGTTCAGGTGGGTATGGATCTACCAGTCATGCTATTCTATACAGCCTATTCACTAAGATCTGCAAAGCTGAAGAAATCTTAGTGCATAGGCTCCATAGAATAACATAGGAACTGGAGAAGTGATATCACAGCAGCTCAAATTAATCTTCATAGTATTTGGGCCATGGAGAGTGTTATTTCAGTACTGTCAGAGTTGTAACTCAAGAGTAATTGAATGATAAAGTATCCCCTTTTACTGATGTAACACTGCTCACTTCAGAACAGCATGGTGGTGTCCAGATGGGTTGCAGAGAGGGACAATCTTCAATTAGCATAAGAGAAAAACCTGTCAATAGGGGCAGGGTTTTCATTGTACTCTCAGTAAGAAGATTGTCCCTTGCTATCATCTGTACGGTCCCAGGACCAGATTCCACATCTGAGGTGAGCAGTTACACTAGGTAAAAGGGGCGGGAGGGGGATACTTTATCATTCAATTACTCTTGAACTAAAACTCTGACAGTATTGAAATAACACTCTCCATGGCCCAAATATTATGAAGATTAATTGGAGCCGCTGTTTTTGTGAAACATTACTATCCCTTTAAGGATGATAAATACTGAGTAAGAGGATATTGCCTAGAAAGTTAACAATTTAGTAGCTAGAGGGATGAAAAACATATTGTAGGGCAATGATTTAGTAGGCCTCGCCCTCTCGTCACAGGGTTGTGCCTGAGATACGTTGGATTGTAATATAAACTTTCTTTTTTGTTTTTACATACAAAAGAAATCTTTATGCGTAAGATAAGGTAGTGTACAGGAGACCTATCACTTGTGTCTGTGTCCCTTACTTATTCATACTGGCTGAGTACACACCTCTCGCAGCTTTAGGTCAATAGCAGAAGGACCTTGGAGTCCAGGGTGGGCACTCTAGGGATGACCTGCAGAAATGTTTCCTGGGGGCGGGGGAGGGAAGCTATAATATGATCACACCCGGCCAGCATACCTGGGAACTTTGCCTGGTGTCGCTGGGAGAGATAGATGACACAATTCATGTCCAAAAAGGGGTTGAGTACAATCGTGAGTGGGGGCGGGGCTTCATTGACATGGAAAAATTGCTAGGAATAGGCTGGGCAGTGGCAGGTTGTGTGGGAACTGGGTGGGTAAGGAGGAGAAGTGGGCGGGGAGTGGGAGGAGCAGACTGGGAAGGAGGAGAGGTGGTGGAGAGTGGGGGGAACTGGGTGGGGAAGAAGGAGAAGTGGGCAGGAGAATGGGGGGGATGGTTGGGAAGGAGGAGAAGTGGGTGGGGAGTGGGGGGGAACTGGGTGGGGAAGGAGGAGAAGTGGCAAGGAGTGGGGGGAACTGGGTGGGGAAGGAGAAGAAGTGGGGGGAACTGGGTGGGGAAGGAGGAGAAGTGGGCGGGGATTGGGGGGAACAAGGTGGGGAAGGAGAAGAAGTGGGCGGGGAGTGGGGGAACTGGGTGGGGAAGGAGAAGAAGTGCGGGGAGTGGGGGGAACTGGGTGGGGAAGGAGGAGAAGTGGGCGGGGATTGGGGGGAACAAGGTGGGGAAGGAGAAGAAGTGGGTGGGGAGTAGGGGAACTGGGTGGGGAAGGAGGAGAAGTGGGCAGAGTTTCATTAGAAACTCCCCCACATCCAGAGAATCTGCCTCTGCCCCGGAGACCTGGTAATTAGCAGCAAAAACCAGAGTCACCAGGGCAAATCCAGAGAGTTCTCAGTTATGCAGCTAGCCCCCATATTTATATGGAAGGGGCAAGTGTGGGGGGAGGGACAAGTGCCCTCCTTGCCCCCTCCTCTAGCCATCCACGGTGCACCCCCCCCCCCCCGTGCAGTGATCACTGGTGATAAAAAATAAAATAAAAGACACGTTCTGTGGGTGATGACTGAACGCTACTGATGGAAGTTATAATAAATGTGCTTCCCGGTTATCAGCAGCTTAACCCTTTGAGTGCCAGAAATTTATCTAAAACATTGGTTAAGGATTAAGTCGTCCCGCCTCTCGTCTGCAGTTACCGATCACTCTTTGTGTGGATGGAGTTGGGCCCTCGCACCATGTCAGCACAGCTGTCACAGTCACTCATCAGCGTGCAGCCATGGTGCGTTGGCCCAACTATATCCACACAAAGTGTGCATAGTGAGTGCACAGGGGAAGTGGGGCTTCTTAACTCTTTGGGTTCCAGAGAGAAGTACAAGGTTTTGCTTTGCAATGTGTTGCACACCATTCTGGAACTCAAAAGATCATTTTGGAGGTGTCTCCTCCGTATATTATATTCCTTAACGATTCCACGCCTTGGTAACAGGCCTCAGTAGTCTAATCTCGGTGCTCAACTTTTGCTTTCCCAAAATTAATAATAGTATAATTACAATCACACTCTTTAAGAAGCTCCCGTTAAGCATTCCCGACGCTAACGTACACGCCAATCTGTCGTCTCACAGTGTCCTGGCCCTGGAACATCCGTCCCTGTCATCCAGGCTCCGTACAAGTCTTTCAGTATCCTGGATCCCCCCAAATACCACACAGAGGGTTAAGCTGCTGTTGAGTGGGCCCTCTAGTAGCTGGGAAACATGATTATTATAACATAAATCAGCAGTATTCGCCCCCAACCCCAGAACACTGTTTTTTATACGCATGCTGTCCTGGATATGACAGCACAGGCAGGGACGTGCACAGACATTTTGGGGGGCAGGGGCTCAAATGAAAAAAAAGGGCACTTCGGACTGATTACATTTTTTTTTTATTTGTTAACAGGGCACGAGGGCACTTTGGACAAAAAGGGCAGGTGCTCAAGCCGCCCTTGTTTTCTATGTGTGCACGTGCCTGAGCACAGGACAGAGAGAGAGGGCACTATAGAGTTCTATTCTCTAACAGCAAGCCTTGTGGTCACAAAAAAAGACAGGTACATGGAATAGAGACGGCTGGTGGCCTTGGCGGCCAGGACCAGGGCCAGATTTCCCAATGGGCAGAGTAGGCAACAGGCTCAACTGTGCTGGCCACACCCACTTTCTGAATTGTAGGTGTGGCCAGACCAATCTCCTTCTAGCAGGTTTATTCCACTTTACAGGCTATTATTTAATCCCTTGGATTTATATAGTATTGTACCTGTGTCCCTCTGTATATTACAGTGTAAGATCTACAGGACAGGATTCCCTTCTCCCAGTGGTTCTTCCTCTCCCTGTATTGTACCTGTGTCCCTCTGTATATTACAGTGTAAGATCTACAGGACAGGATTCCCTTCTCCCAGTGGTTCCCCCTCTCCCTGTATTGTACCTGTGTCCCTCTGTATATTACAGTGTAAGATCTACAGGACAGGACTCCCTTCTCCCAGTGGTTCCCCCTCTCCCTGTATTGTACCTGTGTTCCTCTGTATATTACAGTGTAAGATCTACAGGACAGGATTCCCTTCTCCCAGTGGTTCTTCCTCTCCCTGTATTGTACCTGTGTCCCTCTGTATATTACAGTGTAAGATCTACAGGACAGGATTCCCTTCTCCCAGTGGTTCTCCTCTCCCTGTATTGTACCTGTGTCCCTCTGTATATTACAGTGTAAGATCTACAGGACAGGATTCCCTATCTCCCAGTGGTTCTCCTCTCCCTGTATTGTACCTGTGTCCCTCTGTATATTACAGTGTAAGATCTACAGGACAGGATTCCCTTCTCCCAGTGGTTCTTCCTCTCCCTGTATTGTACCTGTGTCCCTCTGTATATTACAGTGTAAGATCTACAGGACAGGACTCCCTTCTCCCAGTGGTTCCCCCTCTCCCTGTATTGTACCTGTGTTCCTCTGTATATTACAGTGTAAGATCTACAGGACAGGATTCCCTTCTCCCAGTGGTTCTTCCTCTCCCTGTGTCCCTCTGTATATTACAGTGTAAGATCTACAGGACAGGATTCCCTTCTCCCAGTGGTTCTCCTCTCCCTGTATTGTACTTGTGTCCCTCTGTATATTACAGTGTAAGATCTACAGGACAGGATTCCCTTCTCCCAGTGGTTCCTCCTCTCCCTGTATTGTACCTGTGTCCCTCTGTATATTACAGTGTAAGTTCTACAGGACAGGAATCCCTTCTCCCAGTGGTTCCTCCTCTCCCTGTATTGTACCTGTGTCCCTCTGTATATTACAGTGTAAGATCTACAGGACAGGATTCCCTATCTCCCAGTGGTTCTCCTCTCCCTGTATTGTACCTGTGTCCCTCTGTATATTACAGTGTAAGATCTACAGGACAGGATTCCCTTCTCCCAGTGGTTCCTCCTCTCCCTGTATTGTACTTGTGTCCCTCTGTATATTACAGTGTAAGATCTACAGGACAGGATTCCCTTCTCCCAGCGGTTCCTCCTCTCCCTGTATTGTACCTGTGTCCCTCTGTATATTACAGTGTAAGATCTACAGGACAGGATTCCCTTCTCCCAGTGGTTCCTCCTCTCCCTGTATTGTACCTGTGTCCCTCTGTATATTACAGTGTAAGATCTACAGGACAGGATTCCCTTCTCATAGTGGTACCTCCTCTCCCTGTATTGTACCTGTGTCCCTCTGTATATTACAGTGTAAGATCTACAGGACAGGATTCCCTTCTCCTAGTGGTCCCCCTCTCCCTGTATTGTACCTGTGTCCCTCTGTATATTACAGTGTAAGATCTACAGGACAGAATTCCATTCCCCCAGTGGTTCCTCCTCTCCCTGTATTGTACCTGTGTCACTCTGTATATTACAGTGTAAGATCTGCAGGACAGGATTCCCTTCTCCCAGTGGTTCCTCCTCTCCCTGTATTGTACCTGTGTCCCTCTGTATATTACAGTGTAAGATCTACAGGACAGGATTCACTTCTCCCAGTGGTTCCCCCTCTCCCTGTATTGTACCTGTGTCCCTCTGTATATTACAGTGTAAGGTCTACAAAACAGGATTCCCTTCTCCCAGTGGTTCCTCCTCTCCCTGTATTGTACCTGTGTCCCTCTGTATATTACAGTGTAAGATCTACAGGACAGGATTCACTTCTCCCAGTGGTTCCTCCTCTCCCTGTATTGTACCTGTGTCCCTCTGTATATTACAGTGTAAGATCTGCAGGACAGGATTCCCTTCTCCCAGTGATTCCTCCTCTCCCTGTATTGTACCTGTGTCCCTCTGTATATTACAGTGTAAGATCTACAGGACAGGATTCCCTTCTCCCAGTGGTTCCTCCTCTCCCTGTATTGTACCTGTGTCCCTCTGTATATTACAGTGTAAGATCTACAGGACAGGATTCCCTTCTCCCAGTGGTTCCTCCTCTCCCTGTATTGTACCTGTGTCCCTCTGTATATTACAGTGTAAGATCTACAGGACAGGATTCACTTCTCCCAGTGGTTCCTCCTCTCCCTGTATTGTACCTGTGTCCCTCTGTATATTACAGTGTGAGATCTACAGGACAGGACTCCCTTCTCCCAATGGTTCCTCCTCTCCCTGTATTGTACCTGTGTCCCTCTGTATATTACAGTGTAAGATCTACAGGACAGGATTCCCTTCTCCCAGTGGTTCCTCCTCTCCCTGTATTGTACCTGTGTCCCTCTGTATATTACAGTGTGAGATCTACAGGACAGGACTCCCTTCTCCCAATGGTTCCTCCTCTCCCTTTATTGTACCTGTGTCCCTCTGTATATTACAGTGTAAGATCTACAGGACAGGATTCCCTTCTCCCAGTGGTTCCTCCTCTCCCTGTATTGTACCTGTGTCCCTCTGTATATTACAGTGTGAGATCTACAGGACAGGACTCCCTTCTCCCAATGGTTCCTCCTCTCCCTGTATTGTACCCGTGTCCCTCTGTATATTACAGTGTAAGATCTACAGGACAGGATTCCCTTCTCCCAGTGGTTCCTCCTCTCCCTGTATTGTACCTGTGTCCCTCTGTATATTACAGTGTAAGATCTGCAGGACAGGATTCCCTTCTCCCAGTGGTTCCTCTCCCTGTATTGTACCTGCGTCCCTCTGTATATTACAGTGTAAGATCTGCAGGACAGGATTCCCTTCTCCCAGTGGTTCCTCTCCCTGTATTGTACCTGTGTCCCTCTGTATATTACAGTGTGAGATCTACAGGACAGGATTCCCTTCTCCCAGTGGTTCCTCCTCTCCCTGTATTGTACCTGTGTCCCTCTGTATATTAAAGTGTAAGATCTACAGAACAGGATTCACTTCTCCCAGTGGTTCCTCCTCTCCCTGTATTTTACCTGTGTCCCTCTGTATATTACAGTGTAAGATCTACAGGACAGGATTCCCTTCTCCTAGTGGTTCCTCCTCTCCCTGTATTGTACCTGTGTCCCTCTGTATATTACAGTGTAAGATCTACAGGACAGGATTCCCTTCTCCCAGTGGTTCCTCCTCTCCCTGTATTGTACCTGTGTCCCTCTGTATATTAAAGTGTAAGATCTACAGAACAGGATTCACTTCTCCCAGTGGTTCCTCCTCTCCCTGTATTTTACCTGTGTCCCTCTGTATATTACAGTGTAAGATCTACAGGACAGGATTCCCTTCTCCTAGTCGTTCCTCCTCTCCCTGTATTGTACCTGTGTCCCTCTGTATATTACAGTGTAAGATCTACAGGACAGGATTCCCTTCTCCCAGTGGTTCCTCCTCTCCCTGTATTGTACCCGTGTCCCTCTGTATATTACAGTGTAAGATCGACAGGACAGGATTCTCTTCTCCCAGTGGTTCCTCCTCTCCCTGTATTGTACCCGTGTCCCTCTGTATATTACAGTGTAAGATCTACAGGATAGGATTCCCTTCTCCCAGTGGTTCCTCCTCTCCCTGTATTGTACCTGTGTCCCTCTGTATATTACAGTGTAAGATCTACAGGACAGGATTCACTTCTCCCAGTGGTTCCTCCTCTCCCTGTATTGTACCTGTGTCCCTCTGTATATTACAGTGTAATATCTAAAGGACAGGATCCCCTTCTCCCAGTTGTCCCCCCTCTCCCTGTATTGTACCTGTGTTCCTCTGTATATTACAGTGTAAGGCCTACAGGACAGGATTCCCTTCTCTCAGTGGTTCCTCCTCTCCCTGTATTGTACCTGTGTCCCTCTGTATATTACAGTGTAAGATCTACAGGACAGGATTCCCTTCTCCCAGTGGTTCCTCCTCTCCCTGTATTGTACCTGTGTCCCTCTGTATATTACAGTGTAAGATCTACAGGACAGGATTCCCTTCTCTCAGTGGTTCCTCCTCTCCCTGTATTGTACCTGCGTCTCTCTGTATATTACAGTGTAAGATCTACAGGACAGGATTCCCTTCTCTCAGTGGTTCCTCCTCTCCCTGTATTGTACCTGTGTCCCTCTGTATATTACAGTGTAAGATCTACAGGACAGGATTCCCTTCTCCCAGTGGTTCCTCCTCTCCCTGTATTGTACCTGTTTTCCTTCTCCCAGTGGTTCTTCCTCTCCCTGTATTGTACATGTGTCCCTCTGTATATTACAGTGTAAGATCTGCAGGACAGGATTCCCTTCTCCCAGTGGTTCCTCCTCTCCCTGTATTGTACCTGTGCCCCTCTGTATATTATAGTGTAAGATCTACAGGACAGGATTCCCCTCTCCCAGTGGTTCCTCCTCTCCCTGTATTGTACCTGTTTCTCTTCTCCCAATGGTTCCTCATCTCCCTGTATTAACTGTGTCCCTCTGTATATTACAGTGTAAGATCTACAGGACAGGATTCACTTCTCCCAGTGGTTCCCCCTCTCCCTGTATTGTAACTGTGTCCCTCTGTATATTACAGTGTAAGATCTACAGGACAGGATTCCCTTCTCCCAGTGGTTCCTCCTCTCCCTGTATTGTACTTGTGTCCCTCTGTATATTACAGTGTAAGATATACAGGACAGGATTCCCTTCTCCCAGTGGTTCCTCCTCTCCCTGTATTGTACTTGTGTCCCTCTGTATATTACAGTGTAAGATCTGCAGGACAGGATTCCCTTCTCCCAGTGGTTCCTCCTCTCCCTGTATTGTACCTGTGTCCCTCTGTATATTACAGTGTAAGAACTACAGGACAGGATTCCCTTCTCCCAGTGGTTCCTCCTCTCCCTGTATTGTACCTGTGTCCCTCTGTATATTACAGTGTAAGATATACAGGACAGGATTCCCTTCTCCCAGTTGATCCTCCTCTCCCTGTATTGTACCTGTGTCCCTCTGTATATTACAGTGTAAGATCTGCAGGAAAGGATTCCCTTCTCCCAGTGGTTTCTCCTCTCCCTGTATTGTACCTGTGTCCCTCTGTATATTACAGTGTAAGATCTGCAGGACAGGATTCCCTTCTCCTACTGGTTCCTCCTCTCCCTGTATTGTACCTGTGTCCCTCTGTATATTACAGTGTAAGATCTGCATGACAGGATTCCCTTCTCCCAGTGGTTCCTCCTCTCCCTGTATTGTACCTGTGTCCCTCTGTATATTACAGTGTAAGAACTACAGGACAGGATTCCCTTCTCCCAGTGGTTCCTCCTCTCCCTGTATTGTACCTGTGTCCCTCTGTATATTACAGTGTAAGATATACAGGACAGGATTCCCTTCTCCCAGTTGATCCTCCTCTCCCTGTATTGTACCTGTGTCCCTCTGTATATTACAGTGTAAGATCTGCAGGAAAGGATTCCCTTCTCCCAGTGGTTTCTCCTCTCCCTGTATTGTACCTGTGTCCCTCTGTATATTACAGTGTAAGATCTGCAGGACAGGATTCCCTTCTCCTACTGGTTCCTCCTCTCCCTGTATTGTACCTGTGTCCCTCTGTATATTACAGTGTAAGATCTGCATGACAGGATTCCCTTCTCCCAGTGGTTCCTCCTCTCCCTGTATTGTACCTGTGTCCCTCTGTATATTACAGTGTAAGAACTACAGGACAGGATTCCCTTCTCACAGTGGATCCTCCTCTCCCTGTATTGTACCTGTTTCGCTTCTCCCAATGGTTCCTCCTCTCCCTGTATTATACTTGTGTCCCTTCTCCCAGTGGTTTCTCCTCTCTCTATTTCTAGGATTTTTTGTTACTGTTAAGGACCCAACTCTGATAGTTAAAGCCCCAGGTCTTGTTGCCAGCTTTGACCATGTAAAGGTGCTAAATATATATATTGTTTTTATTTATTGTTAATGCATTTTGTTAACAGATATAATGTACTGTACATCAGCATTACATTGTGCATCATAATAAATCTAGAGAAGAGATGGCAGATGAAGAGGGGGTTTCCATCTGCCCAAATACCGTACAGGACAGGGAAGTCTTTAGAGTCACAAAAAGACCAGGGGGATTTCCCCAAAAGACTCAGTGCTTTGGCCAACCTAAAGCATTATTAGTGACTGTGCCGCCCCGTCTCCCCATTACTTTAAAGGAGAAATAACACCTCCACTTTCTTTACTTCCCTTAGAAAACCCTAATGATTTTGCTCTTGTGGTTTTGTTCAAAAGAAAACTCTTTACATGCGTCCTGGATGTTATGTCCGTGGAGTCGGACATGACAGTTGCTGGCAGAAACACAGGACAGAAACTCTGCCCACTTCACATGGTAACCTTAACCTTTTAAGGACCAGAGAGGCTCTGGCCCTTAAAGTGTTATGTAGGCTCATCCAATCTACCTACTTCAGTTTGAAAAAACTGCCAGCAACTGTCATGTCCGCATCCATGGATATGACATCTATGACAGCTTCTTATTTTTGTATATTTATTAAAAAATATCTTAACAAATAATACTAATATCTAAATATAAAAGGAAAAATCACATGCTCTGTTTCTACCTCCCCAGGGGCGGCAGTATGGTGGAGTTGGAGTAAATACATTCTAGGATTTGTGATCTTGATTCCTTAGGATTCGGTAAAAAAAAACACACATCCCAATTACAAATGTCGTGAAACTTGGTTCTATGAATCTGAACTTACCTGGAAACTCTCAGGGTTTGACCCTTAGACTCGGGGTTTAGAGCCAAAGCTCAGGTTCCCAGAGGGAAGGGCTAAATTCTCAGGGTGAGAGAGTCCAGTGTTTCCTGCTATATGATTTACCCCCATTTACTGCTTCTTTAAAGGGATAGTAAGCCCCCCAAAAAACTGTAAACAATAGTTATAATAAAAACATACTTAATGCCCTCATTCCCATCTCTCAAACCATTATGGTTTGAGAGATGTAAGAAAAAAAAGACCTCCTCTCCCTCCCCCTTCTCACGCGTCCGCTGTATAGTGGACGTCATGAGATTCTGCTTCCGGGACCAGATGGCGGCTCTTCAGGAGCGCTGTCATCGGGATATCTAACTATAATTACTTCATCGGAATGGTCTACAACGTGTGCTTGCAAGCCAGGCACACGTTGTAGACCATACCGCTGAAGTAATTATAGAGTTAGATATCCTGATGACAACACTCCTGAAGAGCCGCCTACAGTCGGGTGACTGGATTCTGCCTCTGATAGCTTTACAGCTCGTCAGGCAGAAAGGGGAGGGAATGGAGGACTTTATTTTCTTGTTTCTCTCAAACCAATACGGTTTGAGATATGGGAATGAGGGCGTTAAGTATGTTTTTATTATAACTATCATTTGGCTTACAGTTTTTTGGGAGGTTTACTATCCCTTTAATGTTCATATTAGTGACATTTCTACCAGCAAAGCAGAGGGAGAAGTCCTGATTGTCTTGTGAGTGTATAAGAAGTGATCTCTCAGATCTGTAGCATGTTAAAGGGATAGTAAGGTATATCTATAAGATCGATTCTTCAACATACATTTGTAAAACGATGTGTAACTTTGTAACCATCCATGACTTTGCTATTTTTGTTTTATTCTATAATAGTGTTCCCCTCTCTCCCCTTTTCCATATGTCACAAATTATTCCGGACAGGACAGGTTGCAGAGAGGGACAATATTCTGTCTATCTGTATAATAAAAACCCTGCCAGCACCCACCCCCCTTGGCAAAGGAGGGCAGATTTTTTGTTATGCTGAAAGAAGATTGTATCTCATAGCGATCCATCCGCACCGGCTTACTGCCCTTATGTGGAAGTTCGTTGTATCCGGCGCTTCCACCAATGGTTGGCCAAAACAACAATGCTATTATATATTAACACACCACCTCTTAATCAATCTCAAAATATTTATATTTATTAATATAAAAAACACTTGGTATATTTTTGTGTATTGATTAATATCTATTATGTTTCACTCTCAGATTTAAATGTTACTGTCGGAACTCTTGGTGACCTCATACGAACTTTATAATATGTTCGTGATGTCACCCTTTGAGGTCACCAAGAGTTCCGACAGTAACATTCAAATGTGAGAGTGGAACATAATAGATACTAATCAATACACAAAAATATACCAAGTGTTTTTTATATTAATAAATATAAATATTTTGAGATTGATTAATAGGTGGTGTGTTAATATATAATAGCATTGTTGTTATGGTCAACCACTGGTGGAAGCACCAGATACAGTGTTTTAATTTGTCATTTTGGGAAATTCTAATAGCAGAGAATTTATTTCTGGTGGCAGCCACCAAGTGATAGCACTTTCTTCCATATAGCACCACTTGAGATCAAATTTTTGTATTATACAAATATATGTACAGTATGTACCTAAACATTGCTGTCCCTTTAAAGGTTTCTTGGGAACTGAGTAGATCATGTCTGGGTTAGAGCAAACACTGATATAGCACCGAGAATTGACTTTCTTGGGAACATTAAGCCTTTGAATGCCAGAGGACCACACAACGCATGTGTTGCATACCTTTCTGGCACTCAGAGAGTTAATATTTCAAAGATCTCAGGCTGAGCTCATTTCAAAAGGTACCTGGCTTTGCAATGCATTGCATACCCCTCTGGCACTGAAAGGGATATGTGTATATGTTAGGAACTAGCCCTGAGGGTAAATAGCAGGTTCTATAGTACTGGTATCCTACTTAGGGTCCAGTCTCTTTTAGATCACAAGAACCACACTGATAAGAAATATCCTGAAGAACACCACACTGATTCTGCCCAAATGACAATCCAGCCACTTAGTGCCAGGAAGTTCATCTGTGAATCAGAGAAGCTGCTAACCGCAGACAAAAGGTTCAGCCTTGGGCATGCACATGACACTTGGGGTTGATCTCCCTAAGGGTTGCAAGGGAATCCAGTTGTAAACCCCTCTCTGACAAGTGGCAAACAGAACAACGGCACCACAAATGAAAAGGCTCAGGAAGATGGAAACCTGTGTTGGTTAGCTTCTCTCGTTCAGAGAGGAATGGTCTGGCACTTTATGGCTCAGCTGTCATCTTGGCAAGATCAGTAGTATGTGCTTCAGGATATTTGTTCTCTGTGTATTGTCCTTGTGAACTAAAAGATGTTGCATCCTGGGTATGATATAACTCCTATAGAGCCAGCTATATACAAGCCAGCTATATACCCTGGCGGGCTTGTTCCTAGCTGATCATCTCGGACCATTAGTATGTATATGGTAATTATCCTCGGGCTTGACCTTCTTAAGGGTTATAGGGGAATCCAGATGTGGGCCCTTTGATCACAAGTGCCTAGGGAGGATCTATTAAAAAGCCTCAAAAAGTTGGCTTGATCGGAGTAGAACTGCCTGGCACTTCACGGATAGACTGTCATCTGGGCAGGATCTTCATGATGGGCTTCAGGGTAGTTCTTCTCTGTGTGTGTTTTCCTGTGTCACTACCAAACACACCAAGGGGCAGCACTGGGGCAGATTAAGGCATGCCTCTCAATACCTCTCCAGCGAAGGGTAAAATAAATTGATCAGATCCGTACTGGTGTAAATATATTGTCCACATTACTAAATAAAGTGGGCACTATTGCAGTATGTACCGTAATCAGTTGTGGTGTCTGGTGCACAGACACTGGGATTGTGCAGGCTATTCCCGAAATGCAGAATAGTGTAGAGAGGCCAATAAAACAAATAGGTGCTCCCTAATTAGTTACCTTCTCTGCCTAATAGGTCATTTCAACCCTTCTTTGCTCATACATTTAGCTGAGCTAAGACCAAGAGGTCATTAAAGGGATAGTAATACTTCATTTTAACTTTATTTTATTTTGTAGGCATTAAAAAACATGAAGAATGATATAAGTCTTATCTCTCAAACCTTTATGGTTTATGAGATATTCACAAGCAAAGTTTCCCCTCCCGCCCCTTTTACCTAGTGTAAGCCATCTCTTCTCAGATGTGGAATCCAGTCCATAGACTAGACAGATAACAGAAGGTGACACTCTTATTCCTATGAAAACAATGAAATCCCTGCCCCCCCTTGACAAGCTTTTCAGGTTTTTCCCTTATCTTAATTGAAGATTGTCCCTCTCTGCAGTCTACCTGGGCACCTCCCTTCTGCTCAGGTTGAACAGTATGACATCAGTAAAAGGGTCGGGAGGGAGACATTTTGTCATTGAATTACTCTTGAACTACAACTCTGACAGAATTGAAATAACGCTCTCCAAAGTCCAAATACTATGATGATTAATTAGAGCTGTTTTTATTATGAAACATTACTATCCCTTTAAGACTAGAGGAAAGGCGCTTTCTACTAAAATAAAGGCAGGGATTTTTTACAGTAAGGACAGTAAAGCTATGGAATTCTCTGCCGCGGGATGTTGTACTTTCAGATACTGCAACTGCTTTCAATAAAGCAATGGATGCCTATCTCGCACAGAGCAATATTGAGAATTATGACAGATAGCCTCAATGCAGATAGGATGTTGATCCAGGGAAATATCTGACACCATTTGAAGTCAGGAAGGAATTTTTGGAAATTGGAAATGGCTTCAAGGGATTTTTTTTTTGCCTTGCTCTGGCTCAACAGGGGTGTTTTGGCATGGGCTGGATTTGATGGACCCATGTCTTTTTTTCAGCCTCGTCGATTATGTTACAATGTTATTATGTTACTATGATTGGCATTTCAGCTGTATGCCATTTAAATTTGCACTGTGTTTTTATCTTTACTGGCTAAGTAGCTCTATGATGCAAGCTTTCAAGATCGCTTAGGTCTCTTCTTCAGGTATATTTAGAATGAAGGTTGAATACTAAACACATGACAGGTTATACACACATGGGTTTTACATTTAAATTCCACTGGAAGATAATTTCTTATGACTATTGTCTTGTATAAATAATTACCTAGGCTCCAGTAGAGGCATTCCTTTGTAGCAGGCACTCTACTGGAGCCAAGGCAATGATTTATACAAGGCAATAGTGACAAGGAACTCACTTCCAGTGGAATTTAAATGTAAATCCAATCTGAATGAGTGTATATCCTGTCATGAATTTTGTATGCAACCATCATTCTAAACATGCCTGAAAAAGAGACCTAGTTGTCTTGAATGCTTGCATCCTAGAGCCATTGAGCCAATAAAGGTATCACTTTAACCCGACCAGTCTCCTGCTTTTATTACGGCTAACACTGTACTACCTTTTACCTTGTATTTAAAGGGATAGTAATGTTTCATAATAAAATTAGCTCTAATTAATCATCATAGTATTTGGACCTTGGAGAGTGTTATTTCAATTCTGTCAGAGTTGTAGTTCAAGAGTAATTCAATGACAAAGTATCCCCCTCCCTCCCCTTTTACTGATGTAACACTGCTCAGCCAGAGCAGAAGGGAGGTGCCCAGGTAGACTGCAGAGAGGGACAATCTTCAATTAAGATAAGGGTAAAACCTGAAAAACTTGTCAAGGGGGACAGGGCTTTCATTGTTCTGATAGGAAGATTATTGTCCCCTTCTGTTATCTGTCTGGTCTATGGACTGCATTCCACATCTGAGAAGAGATGGCTTACACTAGGTAAAAGGGGCGGGAGGGGGAAACTTTGGTTTGAGAGATAAGACTTATATCGTTCTTCATGTTTTTTAATGCTTACAAAATAAAATAAGGATAAAACGAAGTATTACTATCCCTTTAATTCACGATCCCTTTATTAAAATTATGTGTATTTGCTAATTGTTAACCCTTTAAAGACTAGAGGGGTCACGTGTCTGGCACTTAAAAAGTTAAAATGTGTATCATCAAAAAAAAAGTCTCCCTCCTATTCTTTATTATTTAACATGATACCATCCTTTGTATGGTATAAAAACTTTATTATAGCAAAAGCAAATTTGATATGAGATTGTCCTCTGCTGGTTGATGCAGATACTACACCCATTTACTGTGTGGCTAAAAATGTATTGTATGTGCTGAATTGTGGTGAGAAATACAGTTGAGTGGAAATTTCCATAGCTATTTTTGTATTTAGAAAATAATGATACTAAAATAAACAAAACAATTCCTGCACTGACTGGAGGAAGACACTTGCAAAATAAAATTGTTTACATTTTTTTATATGTGGAAATTCTATTTTATGGTTGTATAAATTGGTGAGAGCCAGAGCACACACAAACATTTCCCACAAATGTATGACTTTCTTTCCAAAAATATCCTACCAGTTTTCAATGGTATTTTTAATCTCTTGAGTACTCTAGAATCCGGCAACTGATCTTGAAGTAACCCATCATAGCCCTCACTAGCATAGTAAATTAGTTGACGGGGCTGAAAAAAGACGTGTCCATCAAGTCCAGCCCATGCCAAGTCACCCATGTTGATCTAGAGGAAGGCAAAACAAAAAAGAATACCCATTGAAGCCATTTCCAATTAAGCCCCAATTAGGTAAAAAAATCCTTCCTGACTCCAAATGGCAGTCATATAGTTCACTGCATCAACATCCTATCTGCATTGAAGCTATCTGTCATAATTCTCAATATCGTTCTTTGCTAGATAGGCATCCATTGCTTTTTTGACAGCAGTTACAGTATGTGAAAGTACAAAATCCAGAGGCAAAGAATTGCATTACTTTACCACCCTTGCTGTAAAAAATCCCTGCCTTTGTTTTAGTCAAAAGTGCCTTTTCTCTAGGTTTAATTTTTGCAACTTTTATTTTAATAGGTAACATTAAGAAATTATCAATCAATTGCTTGACCTGTTTTGCAGTATGAGAATTATCAGGATAAATACCAAGAGGAAATAAAGAATAGTGAAGTGATGTATCAATATGACAGGTATTTTTAATAAATAATAATAATTGTTAGAATTTTCTTCCAAAATCCAAGTACAGATGGGAATGGTCCCAAACAGTGGAGTAGATCAGCTTGTGCCCTCTGGCATTTTGCACAGTTATCGGTGACAGACATACCTACCATACATGCAATTTTAGGAGAGACTTAAGTTCTGTGTAAAAGTCTATAAGAAAGCTCATGAAAGTGCGAACAAGGGGAGCTTTGAAGCCACTTATTAAAGCAATGCGTTGCTTACCCCTCTGGCACTCAAAGGGTTAAATGTTCTGTGTAGTGCCTCTACTGTGATGCCTGGAGCCTCTCTCAACCAACCCATGATTCTTCCCCTTGTTTTTTTTTTATAGTCAAAATTTTAGTGATATTAAAGTGAAATTGTCACCATATACAACTACCATATACAATTGCTTATATAATAAAGAGGCTAGTTTCACCTACCATGGTATTTCACTGTAGGCCAAATGTTGTGCCAACACGAGGGCGAGTGCAGCCATCTTTCCTCCGTCTAAGATGACGTGGAGGTCTCTCCCCATCATTCGCCTTCCCTCTTTCCTCCAGTAGTTTGTCTACACAGCTGCCTGCAGGCAGAATAGACGTGAAGGAGCAAGTCGGGCAAAGAACACACTGTAAAATGCAATGTCCTGCTCTTATCAGTGCAGGATGTTTCTGTTTACTGTGTATTCATTGCCTGGCTTGCTCCTTCATGTCTGTTCTGCTACAGGCAGCTGTGTAGACAAACTACTGGAGGAAAGGGGATAGCGGTGGGCGGACATATTTTGCCACAAGTAGCAATGCCGTGCCACATGCATGCTGTATACCTGATGTATTAAGTCACTTTTTAAAAAATACAGAGCAAAAAAAAAAAAGACATGCCTTTTTGTTATTTACTTTGCTTCCAATTCTCACGTCAACGTTACCCCACTGAAAATGAGTGTTCTTGAAATAGGCATAAAGGTAGAGCCATGTTTATTTTTAAAGAGAAAGTAAAATGCATATTGCCAACTGATAGTATAACAAAACAGTGGATTAGTAAGGCAATGTGGTAGGATTTAAGATTTAGGTTTTGGTCTCTTTCCCAGTGGTGCGAGTACTTGTAATATCTTCTATATATTGTCTAACGTTCAATCACTGCACAGGTTTCATTAAAACTACTCACTGGGAAAACTGAATCTCTGTTCATTAAGCCGGATTGCCAGAAACGGCATACCTCAGGGAAAGGAGAGGAAGGAATTTTAAAAATTAAATTCCTCCAAAAGTAGTGATTACCAAACTGTGACTGTGACCAGATGGAATAATTTAGAACTATAACATTTGAAATATTGATCACTGTTTTGTACATTGTGTGACATTTGGTAAATCTGGGGAACCAGAGTGCAGAGTGGGCTGTTAAGTCCAGCACTCTGGCTTGTTTAAAGAATACTCCATGTGCTAACGAATGTCTGGAATGTGGATTGACTCCAGCTGTACTTCACTGACCAATCAGGGGAGGTTATTATGGACCAGTTAAAATGTCCCTTTTTTCAAGCACTAATTTGTATTCTAATCTTGATAAGAGTGTCTGGAAGTGTATATAAGCAGTGGGTTTTATTAATAAAGGCTGGTCTGTTCTACCCTCCTTAATACAAGTCTCGGCTGTATTTCTGGAGGGGGTTGGGCTGGGGATTCTCACCTTAGCCACTGCAGGAGCGAATTCACTTGCCTCGCTGGTGTACTGGCGTAGGGCCTCTGGAAACCCCACCTAGGATTCTTCAGCTAAATTCACTAGGTCTTCCAGTCTGCCAGGGGGCAGAATCCAGTTGTTCCTGCCTGAGTATCCAGGACCTCCAGGAAGCAGCAGGGCTCCAGCCGGCCGGGGAAGAGGGGCAGCAGCAGCGGTGGTTCAGGAACCGACGACCCCAAAAGGGTCCGGTAAATCCTGGTACCGTCACAGTGACTAACCTTACACATTGCAGTAAAGAAAATGCAAAGCATTACTCTTCAAATAGCAGTCTCTCATGAGGAGGTTAATGAAGAACGAGGTTCACTTTCTTGTTCCCTTTCAGTAAGGAAGATACCAAATCATAGGATTGAGATCACTTGGAAGACATTCTAGTAACCTAGATGGATTTTCTACCAAGTACAGGCCATTGGAGGAAGGCTCTGTTACAAGCATAGAAAGGTCGATGGTGCCATGAGAAGGATGTGTATGTCACAGATCCAGTGTAAACCCAACATCACTTGTGTAACAGTAAGGGTTTGGCTTGCCTCCCGAGTGATGCTCCCAGCTCATAGCAAGACCTCTGTAAAGCCTCATCTCGTTGCCATGAACTATTTTAGCCAACCAAATAAGACTTGTTCTTTAATCCTGTGACAGTTGGCAATTTGACTTAAACATAGATGGCAGATAAGAACCAATTTGCCCACCCAGTCTGCTCACATACATCTCAGAACAGACATGTCTATCCCAGGCATTTTTTTTTAATACGCTTGGGAGGTTGTTCCTTGAATCCATTACCCTTCCCATAAAGTAGTACTTACGCACATTATTTCTGAATTTCCCACCCTCTAATTCATGTCCTTTTTTATGGCATTTCTATTTTTCTAAAAAACACTTCCCTCCTGCCAGATACTTCAGGATTTATTTCTACACTGGTGGTCAAACACATTTTCAGCATGCTTGTTATCAATCTGTGTAGGTATGATCCCTGTAGGTAGCTTCCTATTTACACATGGAAAACACACACATATACATACAACTTTCAGAACAAATTCATCTTTTTCATGGTGCACCACATGAAGTACATCTTTGCATTGTGAGAAAAGCTATGATGGCATAAATGTAAAAAAAAAGTGTTTATTTTGCTATTGTCATACACTATATATCAAAAATGTTGGTTGGGATAGTTATTTTTAAAACCTCTGATTCCTTTTAGGATACAAACACACACACACAAAATATGTGGAGTTTTACCTACTTACATGGCCTGCACAGAACCACTAAATAACAGAAGCACACATGGGTATTTTCAACAAATATTTACAGAAGATGGTGCTAAACAGGCATTTTTTTTTTTTTAACATTTTCACCCCTTAAACGGTACTGAAATCATTCCTACTGTATGCATAAGCTACTGATATTACAAGAAGAATGGCACCCCATTTGCAGGAGTTGGCATACTTTAGAAGCACAAAACTATACTAATTACAATCTCTCATTTCCTTGCATTTTTTTTTCCAAATATGACAAATATGATATTAAAGTTGCCTGAGAAGTATTAGCCGTATTGTAGATATAAAAAAAGAGATTACTTGAGGTTAATCATCTCTCTCACACCTTTATAGTTTGAGAGATATACAAGGATAAAGTTCTCCCCCCCGCCCCTTTCTCATACGTCAGCTGTATAGCATGATATCCTGGTCCCGGGACTAGCCGGCGGCTATCCAGGAGAGCCGAAATAGCGATACCAAAAATTAAATACTTCATTGAAACAGTCTACAAAGTGTGCTTGCAAACCAGGCACACTTTGTAGACCGTTCCAATTAAGTAATTCTTTTTAAATATCGCTATTTTGTCTCTGCTGAAGAGCCGCCGGCTGGTCCCAGGACCGGGATATCATGCTGTCAGCAATACAGCTGACATATGGGAAAGGGGCGGGGGGGGAGAACTTTATCCTCGTATATCTCTCAAACCACAAAAGTTTGTGAGTTATAACTAACCTCAAGTAATCTCTTTCTTTTATATCTACAATACAGCTACTACTTCTCAGGCAACTTTACTATCCCTTTAAAATGGTGTGGGTCATCGGAAACAGGCAGGGGTGCAAAACACTGTATGTGGGGGGTCTGGTACTACCAGTGGGCAGTAGAACCAGGCTCGGTTGTAAGCAGTGGTGTAACTATAGGGCCCATGTAATCCAGGGATCGCGCCTCCCCCGTGACCACTCTGCCTGGCGCCCTAGTAATGCAGAGCGCTGGGAGACGATATAATCTCCCAGCACTCTGCATTACTAAGAGGACCGCGCGGGAGGTCCCGGTAGGAACATTGTGGAGGGAGCCAATGTGGTTGAGGGGGGCCCGTGGCACTTCTTGCACCAGGGCCCAGAGGCTTCTAGTTACTCCTCTGGTTGTAAGACACTGTGTGTGGTGAATCTGGGACTACCAGTGCATAGTAGACCAAGTCTGGGCTTTCATCTAGTGTTTCTGGGGAGAGAGAAGTCATACAGTAATCTGTGGCCACTAGGGGGCAGTGGAACCAAGCTGTGGAAGCACCGACAATTCCTCTGGTACACATGATTGCTCTTTAATTCTTAGACCTCATGAGAAGATCAGGAACACCCGATGGCTCCCTGGTGTTGTTAAGCCTTCTTGCTTGTATAATCGATCAGTGCCATGACTTGGAAGACATTTGCTGCCTTCCCTTACATGCAGACCCAACCTGGCATTCTCCAAACCTCTCAGGAAGAAAGCTGATCTCTTGCAAGATTCCCTTAAAATATAAAGTGTTAGTTCAAATAAAAAAAAAAGTTAATACCAAATACTCATATCTTTGTATCACTAAAACTGGACTTACACGGCTACCATAAATGAACTCTGGTTTTAGTTTGCAGGTAAGGGAAGGCAGTGGGTGTCTTCTGTGTCACAGTATTCCTCTGTTGTATCACCCCTCTCTCTCCTTTTTTCCCCACTCTATACATACTTAGTTCCTGTGTCATGGGGACCCTTTAAAGGTTTTTCTTTAAATTGCCTCAGATTTTACTAATGTCTTTCTGGCCAGGTGATCTTCAGAATTCTACACAGTACCTCTAGGTGAGGACTTACAGACAAGTTTTCTATAATGTGACATTAGTACCTCTCTCTTCCTGCTGCTAATGCCTCCTCCCATGCAACCAGGAATACAGTTTGCTTTTCCCACTGCTTTACTACATTGCTTGCCTACCTTCAAATCATCTGAAATTACTCAAGTCCTTCTGATGTTTTTGTCACTACACCACATTAAGTCCATTATTCAACCTCTGTATTTGTGCAATATCTTGCATTTTCACCATTGCATTTGATAGCTCACATCTTTATCCATTCCCATACTTTTCCTAAATCATCATGCATTTGGTTTAAATCTCCTGCAGAGTTCACCCTGTTGCAGATTTTTGTATTATCTGCAAAAAGGCACCCCTTACCTTGAATACCACTAGTAATATAACTAATGAAGATATAGAAGAGATCAGGTCATAGAGATGACTCCAATAGTAACCCATCCTTCCTCTGAATTAATACTTTTTATAACAACACACTGTTTCCTGTCCTTCAGCCAATTTTTTTTTTTTTTTCTTCATGAAACAACTCCCTTTGAGTCCAGACCTAAGTTACACATTGTATGAATCAGCTTCCTATGTGGTACAGTGTCAAAAGCTTTACATATCTCAAATAGTATAAAATCTAGTATGGTTTCCTTTCATGTTGCCTCCTTCACCCAACTGTATAATGGGTGGGCGTAGGAAGGAATTCATGTCACTACTCCCTGTTGCTTTAACAAAGACAGCCTCCCAGAAAACATATGGCAGGTTACATCACCTCACACGGACAGCTTTATTGCCTTCATCAGTGCTTTATCTAATGCCTCCTCTTGTCCTGGAGGTCTATATTTCATTCAAACAACCTTCTCATCAGTTTCAATATTTACCTAAATGCGCTCTAATTTTCTCAGTACCATGTACTGATATAGACTTATCCTTTACATAAAGAACTCCTCTTTCCTTGTCTATCTTTTCTGTAAAGATTGCACCCAGGTGTAACAGTGTCCCAGTCATGGGGCTCATTGTACCAAGACTCCATTATAGCCAACACATCCAAATTATCGGTAAGCATTATTGTATATCAGTTCAGGAAGCTTATTCTTTGAAGAACATTTGCGCACATACCCTAGACAATTTATAGGTTAAATCGTTGGTAGGAAGTTTTATATACCCTATTTCTGTATTAACCTTATGATGTAGACAGTTATTGTTAAACATCACCAGGCAAGCGCTGTCCTTAATCTTTGACACTGTGTACATTGTTTGGCAAAACACCCCCTCCCCCACCTAGTTTAAGTTATTTCTAATGTGGCTTCTAAAATTCTGGGTTAATACAGCCGCTTCCCTAATAGAGGGATGTAAAGTCTCTTAAAGCGTCCTTTATCTCACCAATGGCTGCCGTGGCCAATAAAGCCAAATCTTCACTTTGGATCACCTACCATGACGGTCATGGAATTCCAGGCTGCACACACCAGTCGGGGAGTCTGGAATCGGATATGCAAAAAAAAAAAAAGTCCATGGTCCTTAAGTGACCACGTGTGCATGGCTGGTCCTTAAGGGGTGAAAGCAAGTGAAAATACCTGATGCATAACATCATGCCCTTATTGTGGCTATCGAAAAGGCAGCTGCCACACAGCCAAGATTGTTTTCCTATCTTGAAAAGAAATCTGACTATTCTTTTCTGGTAAAACTTTCTACATAATTCTGACTTAGCTTTTTGTGCACGGCCTTGACATAATTTGTAGCTAAATCTTCAATTCTATAGTAACAGTTTGAGGCTAAAAAGACTCATGGGCAGCAAGTTCATCCCACGCTAACTAAACACACCATTTTACCTCTGCTCAGCAGCTTCCTGACATTATGTACTTCTGTGCAGCCACAAGTGTGTTTTTGGCTCACTACATTGTGAAGCTATATTCTGGGACCCCTTTGATTGACAACTGTAGATCTAAAGCCATAATATGACAACTTCCTTCTAGCCCCACTAAACTCTATAAGGCAGACTCTTCAAAGATTGTGTCTGACCTTGCTGTTGCGGCCAACTAGCAGGGACTGAGTTCCACCAGCAGGCACTGCGTTTTGTAGTAAGATATGCTTAAAGGGATAGTAATGTTTCAAAATAAAAGCAGCTCCAATTAATCTTCATAGTATTTGGGCCATGGAGAGTGTTATTTCAATACTGTCAGAGTTGTAGTTCAAGAGTAATTGAAGGATAAAGTATCCCCCCCCCCCCACACACTGATGGGACATTGGTCACCTCAGAACAAAAATGAATTATCCAGATGGCTTGCTGAGGGACATGCATCAGTTAGCATAAGGGAACATGTCGAGGGAAGGGTTTTCTTTGTTCTCACAGGAAGATTGTCCCTTTGTGAGCTGTATGGTCTTAAAGGGATAGCAATTCATTTTATATTGGGGATATTAAAACAAACTGATGTAATACTTATCTCAAACATTTATGGTTTGAGAGATACCTTTTCTCAAGTTACATGTCCCTGGCAGTTTCACAGAAGTTGGCACATAGCTTGATGGCTGCAGAATCCAGTAATTTGACCGGACAGTGGCTCTTCAGAGCTGAAATGTCACTCTAGAAATACATACCTAATTGGAACGGTCTTCAAAGTGTGCCTGGATTGCAAGCAAACTTTGTAGACGAAGTATGTATTTCTAAAGAGCGAGGTTTCGGCTCCGAAGAGCCTCCGTGCAGTCAAATGACTGGATTCTGCAGCCGTCAGCTATGCTCCGACTTCTGTGAAACTGCCAGGAACATGTTACTTTAGAAAAGTTCTCAAGCCATAGATGTTTGAGAGATAAGAATTAAATCATTGTTTATATTTTAATCTCCAATATAAAATGAATTACTATCCCTTTAAGACCATACAGCTCACAGAAAGGAACGATCTTCTGTGAGCATAAGGAAAACCCTGCACCCCTTGACAGGTTTTTCCTTATGATCACTGAAGATTGGCCCTCTCTGTGATCCATCTGGACAGTCTTGCTGCTCTGAGGCGAGCAGTGTTACATCAGTAAAGGGGTGGGAGGTGGATACTTTTTCAATTACTCTTGAACTACATCTATGACAGTATTGATATAACACTCCATGGCCTAAATACTAAGATTAATTAGAGCTGCATTTATTGTGAAACATTACTATCCCTTTAACTAAGTCATTGTTACAGTAAGCCATGCACTGCTCATCCCCCTTAAAAATGGAGTGCTTAGTTTTAAGAATGTTTGCTTTATATCTTTGTTAATGAATATTGTTTGAGTTTATCATTATCCATTTGTTCTGTCATTTACAGGTGATTAGTTTTACCTTAACATTTTGTAGTCCTGAAGCACTATCTTGTACCTTTTGCCATCAGCATGCTCATTTTTTTTTGCGCTTTAAGCACAAAGCACTGGTTCTAATACAGTTTACTGGAGGGGAAGAGTAGTCGTGCTCTGCCCATTTCAGTGACCATACATAGAAGCTAGTTTGGGCTACAGGTCTGACTTTCAGTGCCAAATAGGTGAGTAGATAAAGTTTAGTTCTTGTCAGCTACAGCTAGATTTTATGAATCTCAGTGTTATGGAAACACCCCTCAGAGCTGGAATCTGAAGTTTCAGCAAATCTTGTCATTTCAGGCAAATGTTTTGCCCATAAAGAGGTCTGAACTTTGTTATAGTAATATACATTGGAAGCTGTTACTGGAATGTTTATGCCACTGCAAAACAAGGCTACTCACTGTTTAGATTTTACTCAAGCCCATTCCCCCCCCCCACAATTTTAGGATTCAGCACAAACTTGAGGGTTACACCATGCATTTAACAATGCGTGGCTTACCCCTTTGGCACTGAAAGTGGTAACAATTCTATAGATGTTTTGTCAGATGAACATTCTGTTACAACAGCACCACCATAAGGTCAGGCCATGGAATTACTGCACAGTATCTAAAAGTTGGTTAAAATGTGAAAGTCACCTTGTCATGAATGCAGTGTCTTTACATTAGATGTACTGTACCAACACTTTGGACCATGTTAGCGGTATGGTGCAGTTTGCAGTTGCATATTGCTTGCGCCACATGAAAAGTTTAATGTTCATGGTCAAAATTGCAGTTATAATCTGCAGCCTGAATAGGCTTCAATTCTTCCCACCACATTTACACAAGACAAAGCCAATGTAAACGACTGAAGTACTTGTGGCAAGCCAAGAATAAGATTTAAACAGGTTTTCAACCCCTTGTAAGATAAAATGTGAAGACCCAAGTCATTCATGGTATTAACCCTTGAGTTAGAGGTTAACACTACAATGCATTTGACACCTTTTGCACACAAAAGGTTTAAAATGGTCTCTAAATCAAATTGCATTTTGTCAAATTGCATGCATCCATAGGATGAGTTGGTTTGCACAAGTTCTTTATAGATCAGCCCCACTGTATACAATTTGTTACTGCTGTAATATTACATCTTCACTAAGATTTGTTCTTTTGTTAGCACCTGGTAGTACTAATCTTTCCAGATATGTAGTTTTAAATTGCAAATACCAAACATTTGACGGATAAAAAAAAAAAAAGAAAAAAAAAAAAAAAAGCTTGAATGCCAGATGGAATGTTAATTACCTCATTTGTGGGGGAGGGGCTTGAGAACCACTGGTTTAGCTATGTAATTCTCAGGCCTCTGGGTTATGATGCAAAGGTTGAACTTTATGGACTTTTTTCCAACCCAATTTACCATGTTAAGATATACAACTATCCAGTTTACCACCTTGTGTGGTTGACATCTAAAAAGCCACATATCTATGCAGGTATTAAAGTGATAAATGGGCATTAGAAGTCCTTAGGTTTATATATACATTTTCCAGTTTAAATTCCCCCCTCATCCCAGAGTGCAGACAGCCACTGCCAGAGTCTGAATGAACACACCATAGAGTGTTTTTAACACTTTATTAAGATCAAGACACTAAGTGCTGTCACCTCTCCATATGACAGAGGCTTGGGAGTGTCAGGACAGTAGAAGTCAGTGCACATTGAGGGTCAGGTCTACACTAGGATATGCAGATCAGTGCTCCTTGGAGAAGTATTCTTTACTGTCCTTCACATTGGGTTTGATTGTGTTGCTCCCAGGCTTCCAGCCTGCAGGACACACTGAGGAGAGAGATTGACCAGGTTAGGTTACTTACTGTATACATTGATCATTTGCCTTAGTAGTAACTGTATTGTGCACACTGTTTTATTCTATATATAGACAGACAAGCAGACTTGTTGTGCAACACAAATGTTAGACTAAGGACTATCAGCCAAGTCTGGGCACCCTTGGGATACATATTTTTATGTATGTAAATGGGGCTTTTATCTACTTGAATGATAGGGAATTAGCACCTAGGAGATTTAGCATTCAAGGGGTTAAAAGCATCAATGAGCATTCTGGTTGTTCCAGAGCAAATTGGCCTCACCATGTATATGCTTTGCAGCAATGCAACTAGCCACATTACAAGATCCATCACCTGCCCACTCCTACACCAGCAATTAGCACACGCAGCAACAAGCCAACAGCACCACAGAGAACAGATAGATTGAAAACAGGGCTTTTAACCTTGAATGCTAGAGGTCTCCAATGCACCACAAAAACAATGTGTCAAGGACTTGGCATGCAGGATATTAACCTCTGAATACAAGACTGGTATGCAACATTACTTTACAGTGCATTGTGCACCCCCTCTGGCACTCAGTGTTAAAGAACCATTTAAAATAGAAATGCACTATGAAAACCTGTTATTGGGCTTTCCCTGCCAGGTAAAACAAGGTTATTCCCACCAGTTTTATTCAGATATGTTAACTTCATTGACAGTTTGAACATTTGTGACGTAATCACACTTGCTCACTCCGACAATGACTCTGCAGTTAATCACATTCAAATGGAGAATGATCAGTGACTCCTCTCCCAGGAAGAGATTTGAATCTGGCCACTAGAGGGCACAGAAGGCACACAAGTAGAATAACTGGAAATATGCATGTCAGTGGGAGAACCCATTGTTTTACTGAAGGAAAGCCCTATATGTAATATTTTTACTGCTCAATTTGAGTTTGTTCTGATGCTGTTGATAGCACTCCATGTAGTCTAGATACCACAAGACATGAGGGGTACAGGACAGGCATTTCTCCACCTTACCCTCTCCGTGTGCGTCAGTGAACTGGAACGCTTGCACCAGACGCAAAGTCTCATCCACAGAGCGACCAACAGGGAGGTCATTAATGGTAATCTGACGGAGGATTCCCTTGTTATCGATAATGAAGAGACCCCTGTGAGAAGCAGACAACGTTACTACCCACTGCACAGTACAAGTGATCAGACAGAACACGGAATGTCCATCCCAAAGGAAACAAGGTTACTGTTCTTGTCTCCCTCCTACACAAAGAGGACACTGATAGGTTAACCCTTACATACCTGTATGCTACCCCATCCTCTTCCTTCAGGACCCCATAATCCACAGCCATGGAACGCTTCAGATCAGACACCAGAGGAATGTTCATGGGCCCCAGGCCTCCCTCTTTCCGGGGAACATTTGTCCTGAAATAGATTGAGACACTGAACATTAATGTGACAAGTCAACCTCCTTTTTAAGTTAATATTCTGCAAGTATGTGTTGCATTCCCTTCTGGTACTCAAAGGGTTAAGATATGGGGACTATGAAGACTGATTCACTGTACCTTTCAGCATCAAGTGCCCTGTATGCTGTAGAGGCAGGCTTGTCTACACTGTAGGTCTTCACATTGCATGTCTATCCCAGACACTGATCTCCCCATATCAGTTTCCAGAAGTATCAATTACTTGTGTCAGGGGTGTCCAAGTTCAGTCCTCAAGGGCCACCAACAGGCCAGGATGTAAGGATTTCCCTGATTAGTCACTGGTGAGTTAGTCAAAGTGACTGATCCACTGGCTAACACCTTTGCTTAATCAGGGAAATCCTTAACCCTTTGAGGGCCAGAGGGGTACACAACATTGCTTTCTGTACCCACCTGGCACTCCGTTCAATCCTGTCCTGTTGGGGGCTCTTGTGGACTAAGCTTGAGCAGCCCTGACTGGTAACGCATTTATAAAACTGCCACTACAAGTCCTGCCACATTCCATTTCTTGCTGGGCTCACGAGGAAGCCTGGTTTAGTCTGGTTCACTTGTTAAATGGAAGTGGTGTTGTGGGGATTGCACTTGACAGGCAGAGTTACAGAAAGTTGAATGTGAACAGGTAATTTGTAACACCCCACACTTGCTAGAAAGATCCAATGCATTATAAAACCAGTCATTTTAAACCTGTAGTATCCAAAGTGTTTCCTCTGCTTTAACCTTTGAGTGCCAAAGAGGTTTCCAATGCGTTGTATACCCCTCCAGCACTCAAATGGAGTAAACAGCACAAAAGAGGTGCACGTTTAAGTTACAGTATTTGCTAACCAAACCCTATACTTAATTATAAGCTTTTAGAGAAAAGTCACATGATAACGTGAAGCAGTTTGCTTATGCAGGCATTTCAGGAGTGACGAGTGCTATGGTGTAGCTGTGGTTTGCTGACAGATTAGAATCCTACAAGGACTCCCACATTCACAGCAAGTTATCAGTTCCTGGTTTCTGTTTAACAAGCGTATTATCAGAACTGCTTACTCACAGCTGCCTACACATTTATGGAAACAGTCAATTACAAAAAGACACCCACACCACAAGCCACTGAATACCTTGCCTGCAAGCTACAGATGTACCCCCATTGGAATTCACTAGTGTATTTATTAGCTCATCCAAGAGACATCAGCCCATTGCAATGGCATTAATAACTATAGATAACCCAAGGGATAACATTCTGGAAAGAACCCAGAGCATCAAGTTAGGTCCCTTTCCTTTCTATCCCCAGGACAGGGTTTCTCCAGTCCAATCAGACACATGAACAGGTGCCCATTAGAAAGAGCAGATATACCACAGGGAGTGTCAAGTGCAAGACCATGTCTACCAGTCTCTACATCTTTCAATATGATCATTTACTTTAGTTGGGTAGTTGCATGTACTTACCCCCATCTAAGAAAAAAAAAAAAAAAAAAAAAAAAAAAGGCCACCAGTTATGGTTACACCTCCCCCATATGCATATTTAGGGAGGGTATGTGTACATCAGGGCTTTAAATCCCATCTCTTATCCTTCAACCAATAGTTTCTTCAGTGTTATAGGGTTTATACCAGACTGCTGAGTTGTTTTATTCAAGAGTTATTACAGCTCAAACTTGAATGTTTTAGGTGCAGTATATTCTTGGCACTGTTGCATCTTAGGATTAAAGGTATAGTAATACTTCATTTTAACTTTATTTTATTTTGTAGGCATTAAGAAAACATGAAGAATGATATAAGTTCTCTCTCAACCCTTTATGGTTTAAGAGATATTCACAAGCAAAGTGTCCCCCTCCCGCCCCTTTTACTGCTCAGCCAAAGCAGAAGGAAGGTGCCCAGGTAGACTGCAGAGAGGGACAATCTTTAATTAAGATAATGGAAAAACCTGAAAAGCTTGTCAAGGGGGGCAGGGATTTCATTGTTTTCATAGGAATAAGAGTGTCCCCTTCTGTTATCTGTCCAGTCTATGGACTGCATTCCACATCTGAGAAGAGATGGCTTACACTAGGTAAAAGGGGCGGGAGGGGGAAACTTTGCTTGTGAATATCTCAAACCATAAAGGTTTGAGATATAAGACTTATTCTTCATGTTTTCTTAATGCCTACAAAATAAAATAAAGTTAAAACGAAGTATTACTATCCCTTTAATGGTCAGCTGACCAGAGCTTTCCATAGGATGGTGTAGCAACAGCACCACTAATTTCAGGCCATTGATATTGCACCTAAACACAATTAACCCTCTGAGTGCCACTCAATGCATTGCAATGCGTCGTGCACCACCCTGGCACTCAAAGGGTTAAAGTTAATAAAATCTTAACTGTAGGGTTTCAGTGTTACCATCCCTTTAACTTGTGTTAAGTGTTGGGAGATCACCCTCCATTAACTCAGAGTGTGAAGGGTTAAACAAAGCATTTGTAATCAATTGGTTGCTCAGCCCTCTCACTCAAGGGTTTTAACCCTTTGAGTGGCAGAGGGACACCCCCTCTGGGAGACCACCCTGATCTGACAGATGTATCCAACACAAACAATGTTTTAATACCTCTGGCACTCAAGGGGTTAAAGGAAAATTTGTTTTATTTGGTGTAGAGATTTGCTCTGCTTGCACCCCCCTTTTATTTAAATAGAGTCATGTGATCAAGATCACCCAACTATTATCCTTTAAGTGCACCACTTTCAAAACAAAGTTATCCCTGTGTAAACTAGAGGGAGGAGATAAAAAGGTAAGCATCCCAGAGCCGGATCATCCATTATGACAATCTAGGCTACTGCCTAGGGCCCAAGGCAATATGAGGGTCCTAGCTGCAAGTAACTGGTCACAGGCAGATGCCCTGCTGTTAACATCTTGTATCAGTTTCCCTTTTTATTGAGACATGATCCAGTTTCCCCACTTACATTACAGTCACAATGCTAGTACCTGCTGGCAGCACTGTGTCAAAGGCACAGGATCAATATATGAGGGGCCCCCAAATTGGTACCTTGCCTAGGGCCCTATGAGCCTTAATCAATCTCTGAAGCCTCCATCCCCAGTAGTAACACCTTTGCTGCTACAGACTAGGAGAGGAGTACTGCCTATGTTTTAAGCTAGCTGCGTGTACTCAAGTTATTGAATGCAGCCCAATGTGAGTTAACATAGCACAGAAGTGGGCAGTCTGCAACTAAGCCATGTTCTTGCCGATCACTGCTCTAAAGAAATGTTGGATTAAGTGGCATTGGGATTGCATGCACCCTGATACACTGGGAAAAGGGTATTTGCTTCAATCACTCCAAGTGTCACACCAGTGACTATACATTCCACCCTTTACTTTTCCCACCTCATTAACCCTGCGGCTGATTGAGGAATCCAACATTAAAAAACAAATCATTGGAGAGCTTCCCCAGTACCCTAAGGATTAATTCACTTCCTTCCCCATGTAGGATTTAGCATTAAATGTACAGCCCCTTTGTGACACAGAACTGCATGTGGTCTTGGGGTGACTTTCCTAGTCTGTTTTAACCCTTTGCATGCCAGAGGGGTACACAATGCATTGCTTTGTGTACCCCTCTGGCACTCAAAGGGTTAACGGTACATCAAACCCCAGACTAGGCAGAAATATATACAGTCATTTTTACATACTCTAGGTGCCCAAAATGTAAAGTGAAATTGCCTACTAATATTTGGTAGTGAAACAGATCCAGGATCTCATGGCTGACCTGACTGCTTTCTATCAGGGACTGAAAACAGGGCAGCTAATCTTGCTGTAGGGATACAACTCTAATCAGCACTAACCAAGCAGGTGACTGAAGTTATAGTCCAGCATACACAGGTCTAACACCTGACTAGCCCTGCTTTAATCCTGTGTGTCAGAGGGGTGCGCAACACATTGCAAAGCAATGCAGTGTACCCTTCTGACACTCAAAGGGTTAAAGGACAGGGTTTTCTACATTCTCACTGTTTGAATTTCTTTATAAAAGAAAATAAGACCTCACTATGCACTCTAGTTCAGTTAACACATCCGATGTACCACCTGAAAGACTAGATAAAACTGCTGCTTCAGAGGTTGGCCACAGCCATGTGCAGAGGAGAGAGGAGTGCTCCACAGCCTGAATAACCGTTACATATGGCAGAGGTTGGGTGGGGATTGCAGCAATGTGCAGACTGATAAGGTGGACTGCACATCACTGACAACTTCCACACCCTGATAAGTTAGATGCAACGTGTCAGTTTCTCATCTGACATACAGCATTAAGTACATTATGTGATCTATAGCCCAGCTGCCAGCTGAGGATGATGGGATTTCTAGTACAACAGATTTAAATCCACATCTGTCACATGACAAAGTTAAAATCTTGATGCCATGTGACAGATGGCTAGTGAAAGCAACAGTACCGCCTGTTGTCCCAGCAGTTGGAAGTACCCTTTAGACAAGAACATGAAAATACAAATAAAGCAGTAAACAGAGCAGGAAGGAAGCATCTCTGCCATAGGTAGTGCTGGTTACAAGCACATCCTCTGTAGACCCAGTGTTGAACTCATGTGCAGAGCAGTGGGCATATGGGGACTGCATCACACAGAATGCTAGACTGATCCGAGACTATTTTAAGATCAGTCTCTTGCGGGACTATCAGGGTCCCTTCAAACCCCTGCTGGTCTGTTACCCCTCACAGATAAACAGGGGTTTGAAAAGACCCTGATCTTCAAATGAAGTCTCAGATCAGTCTTGCATCCTACGTGATGCAGCACCAGGTTTATTGGAAATCTGCTCCCAGAGAAGAATACCTGCCAATAGGGCAATATCAGAAAACAAACAAACAAAAAAAAAACGCACTCATTTGTCATGAAGGTTGATTTAAGGAATGAGTCTTATATAAAAGCAAATTGAAGGAGCAGATCAGCTGAAGTCTCCAATGCATTTCTTTGACATTGTAGATCTTCACCATGCAGTGGCTTAAAACTCCATTTAGGATTGAGAAGACTGGGAATGTGTCCAGGAACTTATTTGGCCCTTCTCCATAAGGCCCAAACACTGGTCCTCCAGAAGCATTGTAGCCACCTGTGGAGCAGCAGAACTCACCATGCCAAGTGTGAGAAGTGAGAGTCTACAGAGGCAGCGATTACTTCACAGTTGATCTTCCGGAACTCGTCAGCATGCTCGCTAAATGCAATGATCTCCGTCGGGCAGACAAAGGTGAAGTCCAGTGGGTAGAAAAACAGAGCCACATATTTACCTGCCAAAGGATCAAAGTAAGAACAATTAAAATATCTAGTTTGTGAACAAGCATACCCTCACTAGTAAGACACTTTGTTCATGGGTTCACCTGCCAGTTTCAATGCAGCTGTTCTAGGGCAATAAAACTGCACCACACAGGAGGGATAAAGAGTCCTAGTTATTCAGGACCCATCACTTTAAATACTCTTATTTGAGAACCATCAGAACAGCCTAGGTCATGTTAAAGGGATAGTAATTAAAGTAATAAAGTTGGTCAGCGTTGACTATATTCTCCCCTTCTCAATCTTTTTTTTAACTTAGTTTTGTAGTTAAAGTAATATTTAGCCCCTTCCACTTAGATGTGGAATCCAGTTGTGGGACCAGCGATGCAGTGAGGGACAATCTTCATTCAGTAACAAAGGAAAATTCTGCCCCCCTTAACGAAGGGGTTCAGTTTTAAAAGGTTGCACGCAAGAGTGTGTGACCACAACACATTGCCTTGTTGAAAATTGCGATGACATTAAAATCTCACTCCTACTAAAAGGCAGCATAAAGTTTTAGTGAACAAGTCAGTTGTGTGTGCATGAAAGCTTGTATACCATCTTAGTAAACAAATCAGGTTTACATATTCTTTGTTGGGTTGCTGCCTGCTCCTGTGGTCAGCCATTTAATTTCACACAGCAAGACTGGGATGAGGCTGCACTACAACTCATGCTCTCGAGTGAGGATACTGAGGGCAGGATTTTCCTTTTGCTTACTGAAGATTGTCCCTTGCCAAGCTCTATACGGACCAGACTGGCAGCATGACGCAGGGGAAAGGGGTGATCTTTTCGGATTGAAGAGATCTTGAACTACAAAACCAAGTACTGAAAAATAGTGCTGTTAAATTTAAGCCTGTCCTCAACTTTAATACAAGTATTACTATCCCTTTAAAAAGTCCAGCAGATTTATATTTGATATTCACACTTTTCTGGGAAAGGTTAGTGAAAATCTCCTGGTTCAGCAAAGATCTTAATTAGCACATGAAATGTCACCAGAAAGTTTTGTTAGCATACGAAGTGTTACTGGTACTGCAATTAGTATACAGTAACAAGTATCAATCTCTCCTTAACTGCACATTTGCTGAACTTTGAGCGCTATCACCTCTCAAACCATAAGGGTTTGAGAGATGACACTGGGGGCAATAAGTTTTTTTAACAAAGTTACAATATGGGTATTAGTAATTTGCAAGTATTACTATCCCTTTAAGTAGCTCTATCTGGTGAACAGCTTGCTTCAGCCTCAAGACTAATATGGACCACCACAGGGAGTCTAACACGTCGATAACGTATCTATACATAACCTTATAACTATGGAATCATTCTAAATAAAAAATAAAAAAATTCCATATCAAAATCATACATAAAAGGCAACCTATGCACTGCCAGTACAGGGGAGAAGGAAAAAAAAAAAAAAAAAAAAACACAAAAAACAAAACACACAACTCCCTTAAATAGACAAAAAGATTGCTTCAATAAATAAAATAACCACTGCTCTCGTCTCTAACCCTAGGTGTTATGTGGTTCATAACCACTTCATCAGGGGTCTGTTCACCACCACCTGATAGCTAGTATCTAAGTGTTTCACATTAGTTAGTGGATTGTAGAAGACATAGGAAGCTCATGTGAGGAGTTCTACATTTGTGTGGACCACTTCCCCATTCTACCCATCTAAAGATGCCTCATGGATCCAAACAGCAGATTCTGTGGTAACCACCATCATTCCAAAGACTTCACGCAGTGCCTTATGGGCAATGAAGATCTTACCGGAAAGAGTTTGGGCAGTCTGGGATGAGTTGCAGTATGTCAAAGGTCATGTCTAGGATAAACTTCTGCAGAAAACAGCCTGAGGGACTAAATATGAAAATGAACTATTTTGAACCTGGATGTACAAACAAGCTTGGCAAAAATAATTAAGTCTACCATAGTACTGCAAATAGACATCTCTAGTCCCCCAGGGCATACAAGATAAGCCTCCCAGATCCATTAAGTAAAGCTCTGGGCTTGGCAGAGACTACACCTTGGATATAAGGTTCAGTGGGAAACAAAATGTTACCTATAGCTCCTGTAAAGGTTTTTTTAGCAACCAATGTATCTAAGATTTATCAGATCCACCCTGTCTGGATAACTGCAGTCTTAGTCTTTCCAAGATCATACACTGCTGCCTTCTAGGCAGGTTTCAAGACTGGGGTTTAATAGAAGCAGAACGTGTGGACTGTTGCAGGTGAATCTGTGATAAAACTAATAGGGACTTCTGCTGAAATTAAACTGGGTTGCAGTAAATACATGTCATGAAACTGAACTGGTCCAGAACAAGAGCGAAGCTTTCCAATGAAAAGAAAAGCAATAAGACCTCAGAAAAATCTAAAGCCAAACAAATGCACATAGCTGCACTAGGGAGAATGAAGGCCTACTAGGACAAGATGCAATGACGAGAACAATGTTGTACAGCCAATTGTTTGCCTCAAGTAGAGACTGATGCACCTTCCCTGATCCTCCATATCAGGAATTGCACCATGATTCTGCAGGACATGCAGAGGAGGGTCCAATTGCTTGTTAGTCATCTCCCCAGATACTCCAGCATCAGTGAGTTAAGGCTCTTTAGAGAAGCGTGAAAGAGAAACTACTGGAGATCTGGGCATTCATCCCCTGGGTACATCCCACTTTGTACTGTTTAGCAGAACAGTTTAATGTTATCATTGTAAGAAAAAGTATTTAAATAGGGCCTTACTGTAACCCTTCTCAATGCAATTATACAATATGGGGGACATTGCAGCCATTTTTTGTGCCAGTACAGAACAGGTGGCAGTGGAAAGTCTTTAAAGCCATAACTTTGTAGTGAAGACAGTGATCTACTAGTGTGTTGAGACCGACATAAGCACTGATGTGCTATCAAGTGACTGGCAGTGCAGGGAATCCATGCCTTTTCCTCTCCATCCCAGTCACAATACCACTTAAATACAAGCGAGCTAATCCAGCTGTGGGGGGGCAGATGCATGGTAAGCAGGTGTGCATAGCTGGTAGATACACAAGTTATTTAATTGTGGGTGTATCAAGTCATTGCATATACAATGGCAGTGTCCGAGTGCCTGCTCAAATAGAGGTCAAGGCCAGCACACTGCTAGTGTAGGCACGCCAAGTAATGTTATACATCACATAGGATTCCCTCAGGCAGTACATTATTCCCCCTACATGTTTGCTGGGCACAGGGCTTAAGCTTCAGCACCAAGGACAGGGGCTGAACCAAAGCTATCCACGTCAGGGAAACAGCCCTGCAGTTGGCACTTGCTCAGTGCTGTCTGTGCATGTGCACTAGCCCTGGGGACAATGGCCGCTTGGTGGGGGTCATTTGGAATGAGGGTGTTAACTGGAACACAAGACAAAAAATTTTTTTTTTTGACTATTCCACGTGCAATGTGTCAGCAGGACTCGATTTGGTGGAAATCCCCCTCTGTAGCCAATTTGATCTCCTGGGGGGTAGCTTATCCAGACGACAGTGAAAGGGGGATGCAGGGGACAGGTGTACCAGGGTCCAACATGTTGACTTTGTTCAGGTGTTGCAGGTTGGACACATCTCCTTTCCCCCCTAATTGGGATCACCCCTCTGGGATCACCTTCCTGTGTGTGGATTTTGATGCTCAAGGACACTCAACCCCTTGAAAGCTAGCGGTCTCCCAACGCCTTCAGCATTCAAGGTTATACTGTCGAGCAATACTTAGTCAACTACTTTTCTGAATTGTTTCAAATCAGGCAACTTTCAGTAGATATGGGACCAAAACAAGTATTAAGGCATAAAGAGCTGGATTGTATTCCATGTAGGAAACTAAAATACTGGGACTTAAGGCAGAGCAGCATTTCTAAAGGACATTTATACATTTTCTTTTGTTACATAACTGCAGTTTTTCACTTTACCACAGTTTCTGGCATATGAACTGCATCAAACTGGCTTTAGCCTGAGAGCCAGGGGGATGTGTATTTTATAAGCACACTTATACACTGGGAGAGTTTTTGGGTGGAGTCTCTATACACTGATTTTTAAGAGTCAGTTATAATTGAAACTATTAGTGTTTGGCATGAAACTACACACCAAGTGATTCTTCCATGCATTTTCATTTCAGTATTTGGTGAATTTACATTCCATTAAATTAGTGATTCTCAACCAGGTTGCCACAGCCATCAAAATAGGCTACCCCATGTCTATGGCTACTGAAGAAATATTAACTTAAATTTTGATTTATGGAAATTGCTGTGCGTGTTTATTTTGTTTAGGATTGCGAGACCTAACAATTGTCTTTGTATTGTACCCCTCCTCATGCCCTTGATGTTAGGGGTACCCCAGAACTTCCAGATTGTGTTATGGGTGCGTGGGAAACAAACAAAAACACTTAACAAACAGAAGTGGTCCAGGTGAGGGATTTATTTAAAGCCATTTTTAGTTGAAGTTCACTGCCTTTTAGTGAAAAGAGCTTAACTCCCATGGTCTGTGCCCCCCATATAAGAAATCCCTAATATAAAGATATCCCCCTTCTACAGTAAAGCTGCCTGGGAATTCCATTTGGAATAAGCAGCTTCCAAGTTACAGGTACAAACCAGTATTAAAATAATCTTTATACCAAGAGGGGCTAAGCGTTGATAGTTAACCTTTTGAGGGCCAGAGTGCTGTGCAACATGTTGCAATTATATATGATTATATATTAACCCTTTGAGTGCCAGCATTAAATTAATTTCATTACAATGCGTTCGATAGCCCTCTGCCACTCAAAGGTGTAATTACAAAGCAGCGCCAGCTGGTGCTATTGCCAATTGTTAGCCAAGAGTTTGAACTAAACTAGAATAAGGGGTCCCAGCATTAGGAGACCCGCGTTTATTCACCAGGGAAACCCTTCGTTCCTTTTGATTACACAAACTGCTCATTTAAGTACAAGAATGTAAAATGGTAGTTTTGCAGACTCACCCCTGTAGTCTGACAATTTGATGTCTTTGAATTCCCCATTTACCACCGCTGTGGCCTGGAAGTCTGGTGCTGGTTTGCCGATGTGAGCGTTTCCTGCCGCCATGTTGTTATCTGCCAGGGACATGAGTGGTGTAAGTCACACAAGCATTTTGTGAACAGTCTGAGCAGCAATAGGCACTCATTTATACAGAGGGCTGAATATGGCACTGCACGCACCCCCCCCCCCGGTTAAAGATTTTAACTAGAAGTTGAATAAAGCAGATAAGTATCCGACTCTAGAACTCAGTGCAGTACTTTGCAATGCACTGAGTACATCTACTATACGTGGGGATAGAGTCACTAAATGGTGATAAAGTGGAGATTACTTCTCCAGTGATATTACTTCTCCAGTTCCTATGTTATTCTATGAAGTCTATTCACTAATATCTCCAAAGTTGAAGTCATCTTAATGCATTGGCTTCATAGAACAGGAACTGGAGAAGTGACATCACTGGAGAAGTCATCTCCACTTTATCACCACTTAGAGAATCTCCCCCAAGGTGCTAAAGTGGACTTGTCCCCTTGAGTTTAAGCCACAGTTGAACCGCCTGTATTATAGGATAGAAGTCCAGCAGATTTATAGTTTAGGAGCCACTTTCTGGAAGTGAGACAGTGCAGTTTCACATGAAGGCTACATGGGGTTGCATGGAGGGCTTCAATAATAGCTCAAGTTACAATACAGTGCGCCACTCCACAAGTTCTCTCCCAAGCCATGCATCTCTTGGCCTGTGGCAACCATATTTCCTAAATACATTTTCAAATATGCAATCTGAAATTCAAGATGACAGGTAAAATTATACCTTAATATATACACATGAAGTAGGTCACAAGGCAAAAAGGTTTTTTTTATACCAGAAAAAGGAGATGTTGGAAGATGGGAGACACTCTCCTCTTGCCATCATACCACAGGCACTTGAGGGTCTTAGGGGGAGCTGACAGATGCATGTGGCCCTAGGGCCATCTTTTTCTCATCCCCCATTTTAAGGGTACTGTAAGATGAAGGGGGTTGCATTATAACGTGGGTACAGTTCAGTGCTATACAGGAGCACTTGCAGTAGTAGAAAGGCTAACCAGAGTCATTCTGAAGAGAAGTATTTGAGTGACAGGAGGTTGGACCAGCTGTGACGTCCTCAGGTTGTTAGGGACCAGGATTTTGACAAGAGGTCATAGGACCTGTGATGGGACAGCTATTCAGTTGAATTAATGGTGCTAGAGCAGTGGTTCTCAACCTTTGCTCAAGGCACCGCTAAAATGCAATCTTAACTTTCAGGGCACCCCTAACACATTTGATAAGTTACATTAATTGCAGAATAAAGGCTAAAATTCATAAATACAGGTATTAGGTCATACAATCATATCCATAAAAACAAACAAACATGTTGTGCATAACAATTTCAATATTTCTTCATTGAAGAGACAATATTTACATTTATGTCAGTCTTCAAGCAGACTTTTCAGATCTTACTAAGTCGCCTGGAAAATGATGTTGTAACTTAAAGATAGCAGATTGTTAAGAAATCCTCTGTTTGGAGACCAGAACCATTGAGTAGTACTGCAGTGTACCTTAAGGTTTACTGGAAGGGACTGACGGCGCAGACCGCACTAGCCTGCCTGTCAGTCCCCAAACAGCAAGGATTTCTTTACAATCTATTTTTTTTTTTAAAGCTAATACTTCGATTTCCAAGCTAGTCACCCTGTGTTTAATAAGATCTGAAAGTTCTTCTTTCATAGAAGAGAAGTGGCACAATAATTTGATGTCAGTGGCACACCAAAATGCCACAGCAATCTGGTTGAGAATCACTGGGCTAGTGCCTTAGAGGAATGTGTTCTGCAGACCTGCTGAGGAATCTGAACAGCATTATAATTTGTGGCAGATTAACAGGAGTCTGGAATGCAGCCCCCAGTGCAGCTCTGAACTGCAAGACTAAAGAGCCTTGTTTGTCAGCTAGACGAGATAAAACCTTGCAATAAGTAAGCCAGAACCAGAAGTCTGCGGTGTGTCCGAAATTAATTGAGAGGTTTCAATGCCAGACATTAAGTCCCATTTAAAATCAGTAAGAATTGTCATTTCCCACCAGTTGCTTGAGCCAGAATTGTGCATTAAACCTTTGAGTGCCAGGGTTAAGTTGTAAAGCAGTGGTTCTCAACAAGGGGGTTTTGTTACTTTAGTGTGCCAAGGCCATAAACATAGGGTACCCCGTGTTTTCTAGGAAAACTATGCCAAAAATGTGAATATATGCTTTTAAATATATATTTGTGTAAATGGTTATGCAGTGTGATATTTTTAATGCAAACCCCAACAATTATATGTACTGTAGTCTCCATTATGTCCTTAATAGATTACATGAAGTCTGTAAGGTGTGCCTGAACTTCTACATTGTGTGTCAGGTGCTTTGAGTGGGAACAAATGAAACAGCCACTGGCCTAAAGTATTCAATGCAGTCATGTGGTGGGCATTCCAGTGTCCCCATAGACTACTACAAACAGGATTAAACGTCCAGCCCGATCAGTTTACGAGGCTGATTGCAACAAGCTAGTTAAGTCCAGACCTGCTACCAACTTCCAGGTTCAGGATTTAAAGGGATAGTAATACTTAATTTTAACTTTATTTTATTTTGTAGGCATTAAAACATGAAGAATGATATTAGTCTCATACCTTTATGGTTTATGAGATATTCACAAGCAAAGTTTCCCCCTCCCGCCCCTTTTACCTACTGTAAACAATCTCTTCTCAGATGTGGAATCCAGTCTATAGACTGGACAGATAACGGAAGGGGACACTCTTATTCCTATGAAAACAATGAAATCCCTGCCCCCCTTGACAAGCTTTTCAGGCTTTTCCCTTATCTTAATTGAAGATTGTCCCTCTCTGCAGTCTACCTGGGCACCTCCCTCCTGCCCTGGCTGAGCAGTGTGACATCAGTAAAAGGGGCGGGAGGGGGAAACTTTGCTTGTGAATATCTCTTAAACCATAAAGGTTTGAGAGATAAGACTAATATTCTTCATGTTGTTTTAATGCCTACAAAATAAAATAAAGTTAAAATGAAGTATTACTATCCCTTTAACAACCCCCCTTTATGTATTGAAGCTGACCATTTCCAAGCCTGCTACCATAGAAGTACACTATGGAGGAATTCATCAAGTCTTCCATTGCACTTGTCTTTGTGCAGCCTGGTGAATCCCATCCTTACATTCCCCAAGTGTACATCAATGTAGCTCTGAGTGCTAGAGGGGTGCGTAACACACTGCAAAGCAATGGACTGCTCAACCCTCTGGCACTTAAAGTGTTAAAGGGATAGTAATACTTTGTTTTAACTTTATTTTATTTTGTAGGCATTAAAAAAACATGAAGAATGATATAAGTCTTATCTCTCAAACCTTTATGGTTTATGAGATATTCACAAGCAAAGTTCCCCTCCCCGCCCCTTTTACCTAGTGTAAGCCATCTCTTCTCAAATGTGAGTCTGGTTGTATGACAGTACAGATAACAGAAGGGGACAATTTTCTTTGTATGAAAACAATGAAAGCCCTTCCCCCCTTGACAAGTTTTTCAGCTTTTTCCATTATCTTAATTGAAGATTGTCCCTCTCTGCAGTCTACCTGGGCATCTCCCTTCTGATCTGGTTGAACAGGGGGGGGGATACTTTGTGAATATCTCTTAAACCATAAAGGTTTGAGAGATAAGACATCATTCTTCATTTTTTTTAATGCCTACAAAATAAAATAAAGTTAAAATGAAGTATTACTATCCCTTTAAATGGGACTTCTAAAACCTAGTGATGGCACCTGTGCATTGCTTTATACTGTACTGTGAGCTAGCATTCAAGGAGTTAAAAGCATAGTTTAAGTCTGTGCAAATGATTTGTCCCTTACTATGGTTTACCTGGAATTGCACCCCTTAACTTCTACACAAGGCCCATTGGACCTCATGAATAAAGACTGGTGCAGTTATGTGGGGACACAATAGGGAACACACACACCCCATTACCCACATTCTCTTTAAGTTAACTAGAGGTTCTAAGCACTTGAATACTACAGGTCTACAACACAATGGTGCACAATGTGTTAAGGACCTCTGACATGCAAGGGAGTAAGAGACCCATTTAAATCAATGGGAATGTTTCTCCCCATAATACAGTTGGTTTGGACCAGAACCGATTCACTTTGCATCAAGTGGGCCTTATGTACAGAGACAGACATCTCAGCACGAGTGTGTACAGTGCCGATGAAGTTTATCCCTGCTCAGACACCATACAGCACAGGAGAATGAATGAGAGATCCCAGGGCCATTAACCAGTGACCCAGTTACAGAGATAAGGCATAGAACAAGACTACTCCTTTATGAGTCTTGAAGCCAGTGGCTCCCAGCCCTCTACGGAGGATTTATTGACTGCATACATGCGAGTTAACCCTGTGTGTGAGAAAGGGGGCCATCAAATGCCTAGGACACACCTGACACAATGGGTTAAGCAACAGGCTCTGATAAGAGTTGTTTGCTTGTGTACAGGTGAGCTAAACACATGTACAGTTTTGAGTCCTTGATAAGACGGAGCCACAGTTTTATAGATCATGTCATTCCTCAGACTAACAAAAGGGACATGAAATGTATTACAGAGCACTGCACCTCCCTCTGTCACACCAAGTGTTAATGAGGGCAACTTTCTCCAATATAAGAGTTTTACTAGCACTGATACAACCCTTTGAATACAAGCTAAAGTCCACTGCACAATGCTTTACACATTTGTAAGTTTAATATATTCATTTCAAAAATATAAAAATGTGACACTTGGCATCAATGACTCAGATACAGACCACCTTGACTGTCCAGAGACACTTGAAAACAATGCATTTTACATATTCACCGCTTAACCCCCACACTTTACATCATGAATAAGTGAAACGCGTTGTTTCCAAGTGCCTCCAGACATTCGAGGGGATCTGTATTTGAGTCATTGATCCTGATAAGCATCACATTTTTATATTTATTTTTGAAATAAAATATTGTTTTAAATTTACAAATGTGTAAAGCATTGTGCAGTGGACTTTAGCTTGTACTCATTGGAGATCAGCCCTGGGAAGGTGTGTGTCCTGTTTGGCACATGCTTAAATAACACTTGTTTCATACAGACACGGTGTTTGAACTACAAATCTTATCCGGAAGTTCCAGAGCCGCTTGAACCACTTTTAACAGGAATTACAACCCTTTGAAGGCCAGAGCTCTGCAGCCAGTGCTGCCCCCCAGAAAAATGTCTAGGGACAAAGTCATAACATGACTCCCATGCAAACCCCCTTTGTTTTTATGGAGGGGGTAATTGTAGGGGGCGCCCATGCCTACAGCACGCCACCTTTGCACTAACTGGGGAAGAAAAAAAAAAAAAAAAAAAAAAAAAAAAAAAAAAAAGACAGTCCCATTAGATGCCCTTATGGCACTAAAAAGGTTAAGTACTATAGGCGTGTGCAATGCGGCGCACCCTCTTCGTGTGCATAAGGGGTTAAAGTCAGAAAGGTTATATCGTTCCTTAAACTGTAGCACACAAAAAACCCATTGAGTGCCAGTGAGGTATCCAACGCAGCTCACACAAGGGGTTCATTTACATAAAAAAATGAGTATCTGGTCACTGCACGTCAATCGGTGCTACACCCGCCGGTATAAACAACCAATGGCCCTCCAGTCGCTGCTCTGTTACCTATCCCGCCACCCTTTATATAAGAGACGTGACGCCCACTTACCCTTACGTGTCCCTTTCGGCTAGTACACGAACAGAGCAGGACAATGCCTAGAAGACCCTTATATATACGTCTTGGACTGTACCACTCGCATCTCAATGCAAAGGAGATGGCTGTTAACTGGACCAAACCAATCCCATCCCTGTGTGTGTACAACAGCCCGGCACGGCATATTACAATAGTGAGTCCTAAGAGGTAGAATGTAGTATGTACCTAAATGAATGAATGCATGAAAAGAGTGAGGGAAGGGACTAGTGCCGATGGGAGACTCCCCCTACTCTATTGGGATCGTCTGCACCTGCCGCCACATCTCCCCTCCCCTTTGTAGTAGAGCCCTGCAGGGCTGGGGATGTAGATAAGTAACGTGTATCTGCCTTGTATAACAGGCCTGATGGCTTAACCCTTTGAGTGCCAGAGAGGTGCACAATTACCCATCTGGCACTCAATAGGTTAAATGAGTGGATGCTTGTATTTATCAAAGAAAACTGGAGTACATCAACTGCACCACAGGGGACACATAACAATTCCTGCTAAATTATATTGGGCTTTTAACCAATTGAGTGCTAGAGAGGTCTCTAATGCATTGCTAATCCATGCATTGAAACCTCTCTGGCATTCAAGGCAGGGGAGGGCTGGCAACTTCTGGTCCGGGGGGGGGGGGCAACTAAAAATTCCTTAAATTCCCATGCGCCTGAGCAGAGCTATTTTAACCTCTTGAATGCTAGACAGCAAAAGCTATGCATTGGAGGCCTCGCTAGCATTCAAGGGGTTAAAATCCCAATTTCATTTAGCAGAAATTTGTATTTGTCTCCGATGGTGCAGTTGGTTTACACCAGAATAATGTGTACGTGCTTTTATATAATATTACACATATAACATTGACACGTTGAATGACCACATGCAGCATTCAGGTATATCTATATGTTTGTTTGTATGGAAATTCTGTTGCTGTCTATAGTATAACTAGACATAGGTGTTTCTGTGTCTGAAAATGCTTAGTGTTCTGAAGAATCAGGGGTGGGCTTTTCTTCATAACACTCTGATTCAGACTGTTGAAGGCTGTTTTCAGCTGTGAGGATGTGTGAACTACAGGCAGACTTCAAAAGAGATTAGCAAATACAAGCAAATGCAGCTAAATTGAAAACTGTATATAAACAGATATACCTGGCTGCTGTATGAATAACACCTATCTAGGTAAGTGCTTGTTACACAAATTAAGAGTGAACTATTCCTATAGGTACTGTACATGTGACAAAGCCCAGATCTGAACCTGTACACGTATCTGGGAACTTCTTCCACTTGAGCCCCCGGAAAGGGGTCATGGGCTGTGACCATATGTAAGTAAATTGCATGATTTGCGTCCTAAAGGGGATGTTGCTTAATTGGGTGGGCTGGGCTTATGGACATGTGTCAGAGTGTGGGTACCTGTTAGTTCCAGCGTCTCCTGTGTATGACTACAATTTATCTGACCATCCATTCTGGTGTTGACCTGGTTCTCTGTCCTACTATCCAGTCCGTGTAGCCCCAATATAGTTGGATAACCCATCCGGCGCAGACCTGTGGCTCTGGCTCACTACCCGCTCCGTGTATGACCTAAGATTTGTCTGACCATCTATTCTGGTGCTGACCTGGGGCTCTGTCCTACTATCCAGTCTGTGTCACCCCGATATAGTTGGATACCCTATCTGGTGCAGACCTGTGGCTCTGGCTGACTACCCACTCCATGTATGACCTAGGATTTGTCTGACTATCCATTCTGGTGCTGACCTGGGGCTCTGTCCTACTATCCAGTCCATGTAGCCACAATATAGTTGGATAACCCATCTGGTGCAGACCTGTGGCTCTGGCTGACTACCCGGTCCATGTATGACCTAGGATTTGTCTGACTATCCATTCTGGTGCTGACCTGGGGCTCTGTCCTACTATCCAGTCCGTGTAGCCCCAATATAGTTGGATAACCCATCTGGTGCAGACCTGTGGCTCTGGCTGACTACCCACTCCGTGTATGACCTAAGATTTGTCTGACCATCCATTCTGGTGCTGACCTGGGGCTCTGTCCTACTATCCAGTTCTTGTTGCCTCGATATCGCTGGATACCCTATCAGGGGCAGACCTAGGGCTCTGGCTGAATACCCGCTCTGGTATCGACCCCTGGCTTGTCACTTGGCCTTGACCACTGGTTCTGGCTTACTCTGTATGACCCCAGGTGGTTCACACCCTTTAGACTAACTGCAGGCTTGAGTCAGTAGGGTTCTCCCGGTATCGCTGTCCTTTGGGAGATTTCTTAGGTCCTGGGGATACTTCCCTGATTCTCGTTGGGACTACAGTCAGCCTAGTGCTTGGTCCCTAGAAGAGAGGTATCGTAGAAGTAGTCTCCTATTTCTGACAGAGTCTCTGGCTTCTTCAGTTACCCTCTGTCCATTTGTCTTTTGTGCTCATAGTTTATTTTTGCTTAATAAAGGTGATTTTACATTATCAGTACTGACTCCTGGTTTATTCCTGGGTGACCGTGAAAGTATGGTACTTTGCAAATGGGCAGGAAGTGGGCAGAACAGGGTGGGATGGAGGAGAAGTGGGCAGGAAGTGGGAGGTACAGGGTGGGAAGGAGATGAAGTGGGAGGAACAGGGTGGGAAGGAGAAGAAGTGGGCAGGAATTGGGAGGGACAGGGAAGGATGGAGGAGAAGCTGGCAGAGTTTCATAGGAAACTCACCACCCCTAAGAAACAGCCTCTGTCCCCAGAGACTTGGTAATTAAGTTTAAAAAACGGATTCTCCAGGGCAGATACCAAGAGTTCCCAGGTATGCGAACCAGGGAGCACCACTGTAGGTTCGCTGCCATGGAGAAATGCACCAGATTGCAACCCTTTATTAAAATAACAAAGAAATGAGGCCTTGGTCTATGTCTGCCCCACAGGAACACATCCCAAATAACACAAACCTGTGTAGAGGTTGGTTCTTATACCACCATCTGTCAAGCAACCAATCTGGGGCCAGCACTGCAGCCCTGGAGATACAATCCTTCCAATCAGGAGATATCCAACAGGTCCCACTAGTTGTATCAATCAATGAATTTACCATACACCACCCAACATTGTAAATGGTCAGAAGACAGGACGCTTTTGTTTCAGGAGGTGTTTCTGGGTAGAACAAGATCAAAGTATTTTATTTACACAGAGTAAATGATTAACACATATACTGTAATATAAACAAACAATAATGTGAGTTTTATTGTTGTGGAGCAATGCGATCCACAATCTAGTCTCCTAAACACAGGGACACCAGGATGGGAACAAGGGACATAGGGATTTGGGTCTCAAAGAGGGGCTGTCCCTCCTAAAGAGGCACACTGGGGAGGTATGGGTTAACACTGACACTCTCTGGTTTAGTGAAAGCTGAATCATGTTCCACTTCAGTCTGTAATCACCATCAGTTACCCAGCCTATCAGCAGACCCCCCCATAGACTTACTGTTCTCTTGACAACCCTGCACATCTCAGTGTATAGGCAGACTGGCCAACTCCTGAGCCCTTTGATTAGGCTACTCCTAATATGACGTGGAAGTTGTCTGTGAGTTGGTTGCAGTGTACAGTACTCAAATAGTGGTATTGTTTTAGGGAGAAATATACAGATAGACAGCTTGGGGAACAATGGCCCATATTTTAAAAGCAAACTGTGGGGGAATTGCACTAAGGAGTGATAAAGAGATGATAACACTGAGATTTTCCAGTGCACTAACATCTCCAGTGTTGGAGAGATCTTAGTGCATAGGCTCTATAGAATAACATAGGAACTGGAGAAGTGATATCACTGGAGACGTTATCTCGGTGTTATCACCTCTTTATCACTCCTTAGTGCATAACCCAGAGTTATTCTGGAGTAAACCAACTGCACCTTAGGGGACAAATAAAAATTCCAGTTCAAATAAATTAGATTAAAAATATCTCTTCGAGTGAAAGTGAATTTAGGAATTTTTATTTGTCCTCTATGGTGCAGTTGGTTTGCTCCAGAATAAACCCACGGCAGAGCTGCATTAAGAGTCGATAAGAGCATAGGATGGCAATGTTGTGTCGGATATGTGCCAAAGGCACGTTGCCAGTCTACACTAACATGTTGTCGCCATCATATTCCCTTCAATCTGCCACGGATCTGCCATCATTGCCATGAATCCACCATGCCTTTGACAGGTTTACCATTTTCCATTGAACACATCAACAATTGCTTATTTCCATGTGGAAATGCAAGTTAATGAGCAATTGTCGTATGTGTTTATATGTTACGCACAGTGTAGTTTCCCTTTAATGCCTTGCCAAGGAAGAGATGAAACTGCTGTTACATAATCTTCCGACTATTAGATTACATGTTCTCCTGGAACTAATTATTTATATGGACTGATGGACTGCTATGCTAGGTGAATCGCTGATTACATTACATGAATTGTTCATCTATCTATATGGAGTTAACCATGTGTTTGTCACCTTATGAAACAAAATAACAAGGAGGAGATAAAAGATGCCTGAATGTGCTACAAGTAATGGGAGAGGCTGACCACAGAGTAAAATAAACGGCATTAATTCTATATATTTAATTATGTATGCCTATATTGCATCTCCCTTCTCGTCACCTTGCCTTTACTGATGCAGTATGAGTAAGCACTAAGCATGCGCTCATTTTAAATGCTGCTCGGTGCTGGTGTAACTGTCAGGCCCCCCTCCTTCTTTTAAAGGGATAGAAGCCTTTCATTTTGACTTTGTATAATATGTAAAGTCAAATTGCCTATACTTTTAATTTTTATCTTAACCGATTTTTTAACACTTTGTTCTTAACACTGAGCTTCCTTTATCTGTTTCCGGAGCGATTTTAACCCTTTGCAATGCGTTGCATACCCCTCTGGCACTCAAAGGGTTCATTTTCAAGGACTGTGAAAGCTTGGACAGTGATAGAATGTAAAACGATAGCATTCAGAACACACAGTGCTGCAGGAATAGTGTTACATTGTATCCCTATGTTGCTTTTATGGTCAAGTAACCAGAGAGCTCTCTGGAAAGACAGATCCAGTGAGCTCATTGAGGGGGACATGAAAGTGTAAAAATAATAAAAAACATAGGCAGTTTGAGTTTACCTATTCTGGTCTTGCAGAATATGTAGTGTAAAAATAAAAGGTTGCTGTCCCTTTAAATGAACTGCCCACTTTTGTCCCACCCCTAGTTTATCAATTTACATGAAAATACAGAAAGGTTCGCTATGATGTCACAGTTAACTTATGAACTCTTTCAGTGCCAGAGAGTAGGGTGACCACATTTCAATTCTGCCATTCAGGGACACTGCAGAGAGAAGAGTGCACCACAGCGTTCTAAACACTAGAGGGAGAACTTCCCATTAACTGCTGTGACAGAAAGCGACGCCTGTGGTGGGCTACAAGTAAATGTACATCAAGCTCAAAGCCTTAGACTGGCATTATACTACAACACAAATTGCACTGCAGCTCCCGATCGATGTCAGGAACAAGGCTCAGTTATCTAATGTTTAGAGCTCTGTCTAGAAGCCATTTTCTTGTAGCCCAACAGAGGCATCACTTCCTGTCACAGTAGGCAGTTCTACTTCTAGTGGTGCTCTGGAGTCTTTATTCTGGGACTTTGTATTGTCCCAGAAGGAAGCTGCCCAGGACAAGGAGCACACACTTAAAATCTGGAACTGTCCCAGAGGTCACCCTACCAGAGGGATGCGCAATGCTTTGTTAAATGTACAGGCTCCTGCTTTTATTCTTCATTACATTACAAATTAACAAAGATCATTATGCATATGCTGTACAATTATATTACTATATATGTCACAACTAATGTACAAAATGAGAAAATGTCCAGATAATATCCAGTGTATGACAGACATTGATGTAATGAAGGGGTGGTAACACCCAGCTCTTTGTGAACGTGCTTATTGCCCAGTTTATTTAGGGCATACATATTCATACACAACATTTCAGGGAGGAGATGTCCTACATTGTTATTATCAAGAATATTTCTAATACATCTGACAAAAGGAGCAGTATCTGCAGATGAAATTTTGTGTATGAATATGTACTGCTATTGCTCCTTTTCAGTTCCGGGGGGTGTTCACCCCTCAGGCACCCAAAGGGTTAATAAACTGGACAATCATTTGGGTCATATTGAATGAGCAAGAAACATCACCGTCTAGCATACATTATTTATCAGAGAGGAGTGCTTTTGTACATGTATTCACCACCATAAGACTGATCTACAAACATGTTACTCTCAAAAGCACACTTTGGTCCTAAGAAGGAATGGCTCATGAATGTTTAACTTACATTAGTACACTTTTGTCCTAGAAAGGACTGACCCCTAAGCATGTCATACTCATTCTATACTTTGAACCCAGGAAAGACTAACCAATAACCATGTACCAGTTTAATCTTAGGGAGGACTAATCTATATGCTTGTCACTGCTATTAGTAACTTTGATTCTAGGTAGGACTGCCCCATTAACATATCACTGCCATTAGTAACTTTGATCCAAGGAAGGACTGACTCATAAATGGGTGACATGATTACCATTTCCAAGTGTATTAAAGGTCAAAGCAAATGACTTTTTAAGTAACTATTTTCTCAAAAAGCTGGACAAAAAGCAATAGGTCTTCCATTAAGACAAAGGAAAGGTCGTTTTGACTAAAACAAATGCAGGGATTTTTTTACAGTAAGGGCAGAAAATACTGGATTTTTTTTTACATTTAGGATGCTGTGTTTGCAGATACTGTAGATGCTTTCAAAAGGTAATGCATACATTTTTAGCTCAGAACAATATTGAGTTTGTTTTGAAGCAGATAGGATATTAATCCATGGAAATATCCGACTGACTTTTGGAGTCAGGAAGGATTCTTTTTACCTACATGGTCCTTAATTAGAAATTACTTCAGTAGGGTTTTTGGGTTTTTTTTTTCCATTTCTCTGGATCAACAGGGACGGAACCTGATGGATACAAGTCTTTTTTCAGCTTCATAACGATGTAAACATGTCACTGCTGTTGGTATATTTTGGTCCTAGAAAGGACTGACCATCTATTTGCAGAGATTAGATTGGACAGTTAGATTGGAATAGTGTCACCCTGCAATAGACTGATTTGCATTTATGTTGATTTCTCTTAAACTAGCAAAGAGATATGTAACTAGTTATTTCACTGTTTAGGTAAACCTTTTTAAAACTTTCATTAGGTGGTAGGTCTCTTTTCAGCCCTGTTACAATTAATATGTTTAAGATTAAATATTGTGACCATATTAACCCCTAAAATGCTGGAAACACAGAAATTATGGCAAATGGAGATCAGAGATGGACACAAGCAGTTGCAGGATTGCACCTCAGAGAGCTACCCTGGCAACAGAAGGTACAAAGATGTGCCTTGCAGCGCTGGGGTCCTGGGTTCAAATCCCACCAAGGACAACATCTGCAATGAGTTTGTATGTTCTCACTGTGTTTGCGTGGGTTTCCTCCAGGTACTCCGGTTTCCTCCCACACTACAAAAAACATACTGATAGGTGAATTTAGATTGTGAGCCCCAATGGGGACAGGAACCAATATGAGTGTAAAGTGCCGCGGAATCTGTGTGCGCTATATAAATAAAGGATTATTATTATTACCACAGGGTGGATGAGAAGCACGTGGGATAACAGGTGACCGCAGAGGCCAATGACACCATAAAAGATGGGTATAGGTGGAAACAGAGAAGGAGGCAACTAAGGGGAATGGGAAAAAGTGCACCTCTGCCTTCCTGGAACTGTTGGTACAAATTTAAAGACTAAATGAACTATCACCCAGAGATATTGGCCCTTTACACTGAGAGTTGAGTTGAAACCGAAAGCTTTCCCATGTGTGTTCACCTGTCGCTGTTGTGCAACAACTACCAACCTCAAGGCTGCCTGAGAATGACAGGAGTTGACTAAAATGAACAGCTGGAGAGCCATTGGTTCATCCATAGAAAAGTTTATAGTCACCACAATAAAAAAAGAGTGGGAAAACCATCTGCCAATCAACGATCAAGCAGACGGGCGGGCTTACGTGAGGGTAACCAATTACAAGCAGTGAATCGTGAAACACCAATCATGAAATAGGGAAACACAAACCACCAAGAGCTAGCCAATTAGAAGCTGTAACATGAACAGTAGCTGGGCGCAGTTACGGCGAGCTTGGTATCCCTTCGCCTCTTTCTGCTGGCTCCCATTAGCGTTTTATCAAATAGACATCAGTTTGTTCAAGAAAATAATTCGCTGCTTGAGGATGACCATGAGAAGCCGGTTATGGATCGAAAAAATGCGGAAGCTTGGAACGAGAAACTAAGCGTTTCTATCGGCTGCTTATCGCGTGCTGCATTCTGATTGGCTACTGTAGTGAAGAGTAACTTAGTAACGGATGAAGCTCCATCTTGTCAGAATGCTCATTGGGTTGCTTGGAGCACAAACGTGAGGAGGAGGAGGGGGATGCAAATGACGACTTTGATTGGCTGCAAGAGCTCTGTCGATTGCATCTCTGTTTCCACAGCAACGGTTTGAGTAGTTGTCCAAACCAGAGCTTGTTTCTGTTCGTGAGGTGCAATTATGGAGCAAATCAACCACTTTTAACTCGCTGAGTGCCTGATAGGTCTTGAAAGCATTTCTTTGCATTGTGTAGCAGACCTTTTTATCATTCAAGGAGTTAGAGTTCCCATTTAAATCAATAAACCCATGATTATGTGCTGCAGTTAGTTTGCTCCACAATTGCACCTCTTTAACCCTTTGAGTGCCAGTGGGGTATCCAAGGCATTCCAAATCAATGACTTGGATAGACCTCAGAGTTAATTTCCAGAGTTGCACCTCAAGTATCAGCCATTTTAAGTGGCTTGTGCTATTTATGCAACATTATTTTGATCTTTTTTGTGATTTGTAGCAAATATATCAGTGGTGGGTGATGATCTGTGTGGTTCCAACTGTATTTGGAATATGGCTACCATCCTCCCCTGGAGCTACTATAGGGTGGCCCTGCAATGCGTTCATTAGTATGGGTTGCCCAAAACTAAGAATTTATTGATAAGGGTATCCCTTTTCTTTATGGCAAATAGAGCTGGCAATAAAGTGGTGAACTGACCCTTAAATCATTTACCCTGTAGGAAAAGTGACCCGCAATATTTTCAGTAATATACAGATTGACTGTCGGAGCTTGTAGTCAACAAAGAAACTTCACTGCATTCCATCAGCTTGAGAACTATGGTTGCTACATCAGCCCTTTAAAGGGGATGTATCTAAAACATTTTTTAACCATACTTTTTTTTTTTTTTTTTTTTAAGTAAATACTTTAAAAAATATTTCATCTTCAGGCTGTGCTGGTCAGCATAATGTACCATGCTGAATCACAGGCACAGCTCTTCTAGACTGCCTAATTCTCCTCCCAGCTGCCCCAGGGAGAGCACTTCCGTTTTGGTGTTCTGTGAATGTCTTATATTGTTATAGCAAGTTCCTGTATAATGCTAACTGGCGTGTGATATATAATGATAGAAGACATTCACTGCATACCGAAGGGAAGCGTGAACGTTCTCCCTGGGGCAGCTGGGAGGGAGGTGGGAGGAGAAGAAGAAAATTTCTGCTATGCCCATTATGTGGAAATGCACAGCAGAGAGGAGGCAATATCATTAAAACTACTTACTTTTTTAGGTGACACATCCCCTTTGAAAATGGATACTAAGGCCGCATTAATATAGAGACTGATGGTATCCTTTTGAAATGTCACCCGCTATTGGGGCGACTAAAAAAAAAAAAACGAACATTAAACATGTTGCTGTCATCAAAAGGGCAACAGGAGAATCTTGACAGCATCAAAAGGGCGAGATTCTAATGAGGCTGGCTTAAAGTGAGGGCAGCCGCCTTCCAAGACAAGAGAAAGTCCCAGAATGAGGCATCTGGAGCAAACTGTTCTAAACATTGGAGGGAAAACTGCCGACTACTTTAACAGAAAGTGACACCTGTCTTGACCTACAATAATATGACCTCCATGAGGTGTTCCAAACAGTAGAGGGAGAACTGAGTCCTACTTCCTGGTTACAAACAGGAGCTGCAACTTAATTTTCTTTTAGTGAAAGGCTACACTAAGATTTGTGCTTAACATCTGTTATCTTGTATCCCAGCACATATGCCACTTTTTGTCAAACCCATGAGTGAGTAGTTCACCCTGTAGTGTTTTGAACACTATGGTTTGAAGAAAACATGGGTTGTACACTGACGTGTAGTGATGTCGCATACTATACTGCTGTTTTGTCTTGCAGAAAGGTAATGTGGTCACCTAATGAGAACTGTCCTACAGTGTTTAGAGATGGGGTTGCTACCTATTCCGTAAAATACCAACAGCGTGGTAACAATGTGGCATGCACCCAGTGATAAATCAATAGCAGTAGAAGGAAATAGCTATAATAGTAAAGTGTAATAACGGTGCCACCTTGTGTGCAATCAATGGAAGTGTTTGTATGAGAGCAAAGAGATACTTGAAACATGAAAAAATGGGCCCTTCTTGCTTCACAACGGGAACAATGTACATATATGTCAGGCCAACTACCATCACTTTGGTGCAAGTGACATTAATTGGAGGAACTTCTTTGTACATAGCTTAGTAAATTGACGAGGTAGGCGTATGGATAAAAAGTCAGTTCTAGCACAAGTATTACTGCAGAATCACCATTGTTATTCACCTCCAGTATGTTGAGAGCCCTATCTAGCATTCAATGGTTTAAAAGCCCCATTAACAACAACGTTAATCTTTATTTGTTTCCTATAATACAGTTGGTTTGCCCCAGAATTGCTCTACATACTTCTTTATATATATATGCCCCTTTGTATTTATATTAAAACAGAAAAACATAAAAGAATTTGAGAAACAAACTAACTGCGCCATCACATTTTCACAAATGACATTTCTCTGTTGTCCAATGTGGAACACAGAAACCATGATGGTAAAATTCCCTCCTGGGGAGGGCAGGGCAGTTAAAAGAGAAGATAGGCCTCTGAGGCTGAGACTTCCATCATCCCTCCAATTTACCCTTGCCTCCTATCTTCTAGTTTTAAGTGACCTCCCACAGAAGAGGGTGTACAGGCACTGTTTCCAAGTTGGACTTATTTTTTATTTTCATTTCTAGGTATATGGGGAGGTACAATTCCCCCATTAGGCAGGCTCTCATTAACTGGCTTCCTTGTTCATGGGTTGATCAGTTCACAGGTTCGTCCCAGAACCTTAAACCTGTAGAGGTTGACTTGATTTTCTAAGTCTTTACCTCACTGCTGAGTTTCTCTGAAGCTCTTAATTATACTGCAATGGGAGACTGAAGATTGAGTTACCCTCTTGATTCCTATGGTTCTGTTTTATGTTCCTATTTTACTGGCATGCACTGGAATATGGTGGGTTGCCTGTAGTACACTCTACTCTTTATTTATACTTTATTATTACTATGTGTTTATCATATTGAGGCGATTAACCCCTTCTGGTCTTTATGTCTGGTTTTTATACTTTTAGGGCACTTCTCCTCTTATGGTGTCAGATTTGATTTTCTATGTCTCAATATGTGATCAAAAATTTGGCAAGGCCCCTTTAAAAACTGGTATGTGTGATGGCAATCTTTAATTCACACACTGTTCTTTTAAAGTGATAGTAATGTTTCACAAAAACAGCAGCTCCAATTAATCTTCATAGTATTAAAAGAGAATGATGTTTCATTACTGTGAGAGTTGTAGTTCAAGAGTAATTGAATGATAAAGTTTCCCCCTCCTGCCCCTTTTACCTAGTGTAAGCACCACTCCTCAGATGGGGAATGCAGTCCATAGACCAGACAGCTCACATCAAGGGCCAATATTCTTACTGTGAGAACAATGAAAACCCTGCCCCCTTGACAGGTTTTTCAGCTTTTTCCCTTATCTTAACTGAAGATTGTCCCTCTCTGCAATCTACCTGGACACTCCCTGCTGCTCTAAGCTGAGCAGTGTTACATCAATAAAAAGGGAGGGAGGGGGGATAATTTATCATTGAATTACTCTTGAACTACAACTCTGACAGTATTGAAATAACATTAAAACATTAATATACCTTTAAGGGACATGTCTCTGCCCCAATTCATCTCTCATGGGTCAGTGTTGGTTCATATTGAATCAGATGACCTGCTCTACATAACAGTCACCCTGGAGACTCTGGCCAGATCTCAAGAGGGAGCAGTTTTTGAACTTCTGAATACCTACATTTGTTTTCCATGAAGACTACAACCCCCAGAATCCCCTGTTTCCCAGGTTTTCTAGGGTGGTAAGGGATGGTCTTTTAGTAGCCATCTTTCCCTTTGGTTGCACATGCTTCACAGAAACTGGTCTCTCCCTCCTTCCTGACATTTTAACACCTTGCAATCAGATAAGTACTTTTATATATTTCTGTGTACTTTTCTCTTTCTTTTCAGCTATTTAAACTACTTTTAACCTTATTTTGGGTGGCTCTTATGTATATTTCAGAGCCCATTTTTAAAATGTGTTTTTCTGGATATTTTGTTGTTATTCTGTCTCTCACTGTTCAAATAAACCTACCATTAAAATTATAGACTGATAATTTCTTTGTCAGTGGGCAAACATACAAAATCAACAGGGGATCAAATAATTTTTCCCTAACTGTATGTAACTGAAGGACTTACCTAGGTAGGAGTCCATCATACAGCAGTCAGGTGTATCTATATAATTACTATGTGTAACATAAGCACTTACCTAGGTAGGAGTCCATCATACAGCAGTCAGGTGTATCTATATTATTACTGTATGTAACTGAAGTACTTACCTAGGTAGGAGTCCATCATACAGCAGTCAGGTGTATCTGTATAATTACTGTGTGTAACATAAGCACTTACCTAGGTAGGAGTCCATCATACAGCAGTCAGGTGTATCTATATAATTACTATGTGTAACATAAGCACTTACCTAGGTAGGAGTCTATCATACAGCAGTCAGGTGTATCTATATAATTACTGTGTGCAACAAAAGGACTTACCTAGGTAGGAGTCTGTCATACAGCAGTCAGGTGTATCTATATAATCACTGTGTGTAACAGAAGCACTTACCTAGGTAGGAGTCTGTCATACAGCAGTCAGGTGTATCTATATAATTACTGTGTGCAACAGAAGCACTTACTCAGGTAGGAGTCTATCATACAGCAGTCAGGTGTATCTATATAATTACTGTGTGTAACAGAAGCACTTACCTAGGTAGAAGTCCATCATACGGCAGTCAAGTATATATAATTACTGTGTATAACAGAAGAACTTACCTAGGTAGGAATACATCATAGAACATATCTATGTTTTTTTGCATTACATCTGCAGTGTCCTGTATGCAGTGATCTTCATTGAAGTCTGTCTCTAGATCACACCTCAAACAAACAATGTGCTTCAATCGACCTTGTAGACTTGTAAGGGACAGGGAAAGGGGGAACAACTGGGAGAAGGGAATCCTGTCCTGCAGATCTTACACTGTAATATACAGAGGGACACAGGTACAATACAGGGAGAGGAAGAACCACTGGGAGAAGGGAATCCTGCCCTGCAGATCTTACACTGTAATATACAGAGGGACACAGGTACAATACAGGGAGAGGAAGAACCACTGGGAGAAGGGAATCCTGTCCTGCAGATCTTACACTGTAATATACAGAGGGACACAGGTACAATACAGGGAGAGGAAGAACCACTGGGAGAAGGGAATCATGTCCTGCAGATCTTACACTGTAATATACAGAGGGACACAGGTACAATACAGGGAGAGGAGGAACCACTGGGAGAAGGGAATCCTGTCCTGCAGATCTTACACTGTAATATACAGAGGGACACAGGTACAATACAGGGAGAGGAAGAACCACTGGGAGAAGGGAATCCTGTCCTGTAGATCTTACACTGTAATATACAGAGGAACACAGGTACAATACAGGGAGAGGAGGAACCACTGGGAGAAGGGAATCCTGTCCTGTAGATCTTACACTGTAATATACAGAGGGACACAGGTACAATAAAGGGAGAGGAGGAACCACTGGGAGAAGGGAATCCTGTCCTTCAGAGGGAGAGGAGGAACCATTGGGAGTAGTGAATTCCATTCTGCAGAGCTTACACTGTAATACACAGAGAGATTCAAGTATAGTACATATACAAAATATTTATAATTTGTTCTGTGTGACTACAGAGGTGGCAGACATGAAGTACACAGAGTGGAGTCTATGGAAATGCTGCTGCCAGCGCCAGCTTTAGATACGCACAAGGGATAGCGAGAGACTGCATGGGCTTATGTTCGTCAGTCGGAAGGAGCTCCAGGAGAAGAGACCCTGCTCTCTATACAACTGCCCTCAATGCACCAAAAAGGACTGTCTGTAACCCCATTGCCGCCACCACCCCACCGCTACTGTTACTGTTGTGGAGACGTCTGACATCTATAGACAGTAACTGGAACTTCAGTGGCAGCCATGTTTATTAAAAGAATAGTAATACTTTAATATTACTAATCCCCATAGTATAGCTATTTAACAAATAATTCAACTGCCCCCAGGTTCATCACTCAAACCTTTATGGTTTCAGAGATAACCGAATGCAAAGTTACCCCCTTCCCTGAAGTCAGCGTTGTACTGACTGCAGGGATATCTGGTTTTATTTTTCATCAGGCGGCTCTGCAGCAGAGCCGAGATCTCGTTCGTGAAAAAGAATTATTTCACTGAAACGGTCTTTTCCGTGTGCTTGGTTTGCAAGTCTGGACAGTCTATCCAAGAAAGCAATGGTACTGTGTCTTTTCACAGGCTCTGACAAATGGATCTGGGCTAAAAGTATGCAATGTATTAACCCCTTGTGGATCAGAGGGGGTGCACAATGCATTGCTAAGCAACTCATTGCACCCTCCTCCCATCCCTTGATAGATTGAAGAGAGACAACCTTCTTTTTGACTTTGTTCTGCAAATGAATAATATGTAGAATCAAACTGACTATACATTTTAAATTTTTTTTTTCCTTTTCCTCTATTTTTTACAACGTTTCTGTCACTGACTGGAAGGCTCCTTAAATTTACGCTTCCAGTGAGCTTTCTGTCAGGGACTGTGAATGCAGGAATTGTTGCACAATCCCTGCAGCAGAAAAGCCTGCCTCCACTATATCACACAGAGTACACAGGGCTAGTGCAACACTGAATCATTGTCCTTGCTTTCACAGTCCTTGACAGAAACCTCTCTGGAATCAGAAACTCGGTGAACTCCCCATCATGGACATAAAGGTGAAAAAAAAAATAAAGATGAACAAATAATGATACAAATTATAAGCAATCTGACTTTACAGATTATGCCTTTGAAGAATTTGTAAAGTCTAAAAGGAAGTTTACTGTCACTGTAATCCTTTGCATACCAGAAGGTATGTAACACATTGTGAATTATTGCATTGCGAACCCTTCTGGTATTCAAAGGGTTAAGGGAAGATTACTAAAACCAGGGCTCAACATATCCACTAGCCAATGCCGAGTGAAAATTCAGCCCTGGCGAGTAGAAATTCAGCCCTGGTGGGTATGTTATGGTGAGTAACTTTTCAGGTCTGGCTAGTAGCAAAGGACTTCACATTCTAAGTCCTGCTAAAACCATCTCCAAAAGAACCATGAGGGTCTATTATAAGTCTGAAAACAACCAAGGGACATATGCACCAAGCTACAAGAGGAGCAACTCACACCAACTGAACTATAAGGAACACATACAAATGACCATTGAGTTAAATGGTATCCTTTTGAAAAGTCGCCCACTATTGGGCGACCAACCAAACGGTGAATTAAACATGTCACCGGGTTGAAATGGGTGAAATAAAAATATCTAAAGTTAAAGTGTCTACACATAAGAATGTAGACATATTCTGATGTCGAAGCTGCCTTCTACTATGCACGTCTCTGAATGTCTTCACGGTCACACGTCTGCTCCTGCGTCATACAGTGCAGATTGACAGCCTGGGTATGCTTTTTGGAGTCAGGCAAGTGTGCCACGCGAGTAATGGGACTTCCCATTATAGGGCAGGTTATGGTGCAACTACCCTGGAGACTAACCTTTTTGTACTCACAAGTTGTCCATTTATTGAAGTGTGATGTGAGTCCCACTGCATACGTTAGCTCCTGCCCAAGGCTCATGGTGTGTGTAGCCGAGAAGAGGTTCAGGGACACAGAATCTCATCCTCTTGATTGGCAACTTGTGCAGGAATGTCTTCACAGCCACACACACATCATGAGCCTGTGGCAGGAGCTAATGCACACAGCAGTGGGACTGACGTCAAACTTTAGTAAACGGACAACTTGACAGTAAACTTGAGTGCAAAATTTACCTTACAAAAAAGATGAGGCTAGCAACAGAGGTAGGTCGGGGAGAAGTAGAGCAGAGACCACACACAGAAGCAGGCAGCAGAGGCTACTCGATACTTAACCCCTTAATTACCAGCGGTCCAGGGAAGTTACCTTCCCTTAACGACCGCTTTGATCCTTGCCGACGCGCCTGTACACATGACCTGTTATGCATACCGGGGCGCCACTTTGAGACCTAAGAGAGATCGCTCCAGTCTTGGAGTGGCCAATTTTAGGTCCCGTTTTTACTTACAGCGCTCGCGGTAGAGCGCTGTAAGTAAAAAGTATGTGACGTGCTATGACTGTCACTGGTACTTAAGGGTATAAGGACCGTGACGGTCATATCATATCATCTGGTCCTTAAGGGGTTAAATAGATAGTAATACTTAAAATGTAAAAAATATATATTGTAGGGTTTATCCCCCTGAGCAAAACAAGGTACTCCCACTGCTGAAAGCGGAACTACCACCACTAAACAACTTGAGCTTAAATAATTCCCCATCTTGCGACTCGTAACTTAGTGTCATCAGCAAAGATTGAGATGCTACTTTCAATTTCCACTATTTAATTATTAAACAAGTTAAAAAACATTGGGCCCAGTACCAAACCCTGTGGCACCCCACTTACAAATTTAAACCAACTTGAAAAGGTTCCATTTACAACAACTCTCTGCCATCTATCATTTTACCAGTTCTCAATCCATGTACAGATATCACCTCCCAAACCAATGCCTTTCAATCTTTGCAGTAACCTGTTGTGAGACACAATATCAAAGGCTTTTTTGCTGAATCCAAGAATACTACATCAACAGAAATTCCCTTGTCCAAACTACTACTTACCCTTTTGTAAAATGCAAGTAAATTAGTTTGACACGATCTTTATCTGTTCTTCATAAAACCTGCTGATTCCTACTAATAATATTATTGGTTTGCACCACTTTGCTTTTATTCATTAGGACCACTGAAATGTATAGTGCAGAGGAAACAACACTTGTGGCTTTCCAGCTGTTGTACTACGACTGATTTCAGACTCATAGGGTAAAACTACTAGTGTCTCTCAAGCTGAAACATAATTCAAGTACTCCTCAGCCAATATCCAGCTAAAATGATAGTTGTAGTACAACAGCTGGGGAGCCACATGTTTCTCATATCTAAGACATCCTTCTGAGGAGGATGACTCGATTTATAGTTAACTAAAAGCGGAATTTCCAGGGATAAGCTGGAATTCAGCAAAGCATGACGAGAGCAGTAGTCCAAAACAGCTGCCCACGACAAATATAGAAAATAGGTCAGACGTAATTCATACCTCCCAACATTTCAAATTGCCAAAGAGGGACACTTGTGCTTTAATGTGTGTTGCTGAGGGCGTGGCTGGTGGGTGGGGTATTAAGGAGAATATTTAGGCTAATTCATGACCTATTGACACCTCCTTGTGTAACCTGATAAATGACTTGTAACAAGAACAAAGTATTTTATTTACACAGACTAATTTATAATCACATATACTGAGGTTTAAACAAACAATAATGTGAGTTTTATTGCTGTAGACCAATATGATACACTTAAATACACACCACACAATCTGATCTCCTAAAAAGAGGGACATCAGGGTGGGAAAGATGGACAGGGGGTTTGGTTCTAAAAGAGAGGTCGTCCCTCCTAACGAGGGACACTTGGGAGGCATGGTAATTGAGGTAATACTGTGCACTGCCTTATGGCTGTGCACAGTATTGAGGTAATATTAATGTACGTTTACAGATTATTCTGATTTATTATAGTTAAATACCTATATACATATTTAGTATATATCAATACAAAAACAGAATACGTATTAACACACTTTACTGACCTACTACAATAGTTAGGCTAATAAAGTTTGATTGATTTAAGAAAAAGAAAATCGTTGGTCGTTTGCGATTGGGCGAGCTGCGTAGTGGCGTCACTTTGATTGCGCGGGAAGGTTTCAGTGTTGCCGGAAGTAGATGCAGCATGGAGTTGGGAGAGTATGAACGTGATAATTCTCGAAATAGACTTTTAAGCTCCCCGGTACCAGAGCTTTGTCGGACTGATGATTGTTGCCTGGGAATAGATGAGGCTGGGCGGGGACCTGTATTAGGTGAGCTACGATCTTATAGCGTGATGCTTACTAATCAGTTTTCCTGAATGGATCGTTGGTTTAATTGCATTATATAGTATACCTTCCTATGGTAACCCCCCCCAATCCTTGTGCCCTATTGCACAAGTAAGTGTAATCTTGTAACACTAAACCAGCTCCTGAGTGCATTATTGTCAATGTAACGTCTAATTACACGAACCCAGTTCCTATAACTTATTACATTAACACAGCTCCTGACTGCATTATGAGCACGTTGCATCTTATCACAAGCATATACGTTCCTGAGAGTCTTATTGCTCTTGTAACATGATTGTAGCACTGTTTTTGTGCCTTATTGCCCCGTGTCATGTTGTTGAATTTGTACTTCTTATACCTTGCTGACTTTATATAATGCTCAATTGTTCTGCAATAATATCAATATTTCAGCTCATTCTCTATGAATGTCTTACTGTAGTTATCTTACTGAGCTCTAGGACATGTGTGTTTCATATCTAGGTGATGTTAAAATATTGTTGGTACAGTCTATGCTCCTTTATGTTTCTGTTTCAGGTCCTATGGTTTATGGTATCTGTTACTGCCCTGTGTCACGAAAAAAGGACCTGGAGGAATTGAAAGTGGCAGGTGAGGTGCAAATATGTAAAAGAGTATGGAAAAATGACCTCTTATGACTCATACACACCAGTACACCATGATATGTGCTTTCTGCAGACATACAGTGAGCTCAGCAGCATTTTAATATGCAAGCAACAGGTAAAAGAAGTCTTTCTAAGTGCAGTATCCTTTTGATCCAAACACCCAGGTGCTGTAAGGCAATTGCCCACATTTACTAAAACAGGGTTTCGCAGTGTTAGTCCTCAGTGAACGTCTATGGGTCATCTTTCTTTTTGTGATTAATGAAGGTTATTTTTTAATCACAGGTGACTAGTCGGTGGCTCAGTACTGGAGTTGATCATTGTGTTGGGTGCCTGTCCTGCGTCTAAGAAAATACACAGGCCCTGGCTCATGCCAGCGGCTGATGATAGGACTTGCATATCATACTTTGTCTCTTGAACTTGTTTGTTGTTCCTGTGGATTGGGTGTACCTGCCACTGAAGTGACAGTATGCATCAAGAAATTAGTAAAACCATTATTTTTATGTTATTTTATTAATATTTACTTTATAATAAAAGGACTATATCATCCCCACATGTTTAGCTTTAGTGCTCTTTATTCTCACTAATTTAGAGAGAGATTTGACTTTTGGCTACTAGGTATCAGTGGAAGAGAGTTAACTGGAGGCAGAGGTTACCTTGGTATGAAGGATGGGAGGTAGGGGCCAGGTAGAACCATCCACATTAGAGACAGATAAGCTCAAAACACACAGAATTACCTGAGTCATATTGCCAACCCAAGGTGTGTTCCTGTGTATTTCCCTAGATGCAGAGCAGCCCTCTAGTAAATTTGAGTAAGTCTTACAGCACCCGGGTGCCTGTTAGTGGTTATTTGAACCTCTTGTATGTGTACTATGGACCTTACAGTATGAAATCAAACTGGATCAATTTTGAGACAAACCCACAGCACCATGGTACCTGGGAAGGGGGTGGGGGATAAAGAATGGCAGATTTAAATCAATGGAATGCTTATTTAACCCACTATGGTGCAGTTGGTTTGTTCCAGAATTGCTCATTTTTTTATGGGTAGAGCCCTATATTTGATGTCCCATGTGGGACGGAAGAGCAGAGTTCTTAATACATTTTATTTTTGCAGTAATTTGTTGATTGGATTTGTATTTTTATGCTGCATATAACATTAGACAGCTTTAGTGTGCAGAGCAGATCCCGTGTGTCTTGCTGCCCATTTAGTAGTCGTGTTGGCCATTCTTCCACTATATATTGTTTTATTCACTCTTTTCTCTAATTCTTTGCAGATTCCAAGACACTCAGCGAAGCTGAAAGGGAAAAGCTATTTGAGAAGTTAAATGCAGCATCAGATTTCATTGGATGGGCCTTGCACATACTGTCACCTAATGTCATATCCACCAGCATGCAGCAAAGGTACCATCACATGAAGGAAACCTCTATATCTGAAGGCCTTTTTGGCTACTTTGATTCACTGATGCTGTAACTTAGCTTCTGAGTGTGTCTCTGTAACATCATATAACCATGATCCTGGGAGCAGTATTGTTCCTTGTTAAATTATAAAATTGCTGCTTTCTTTTAATCAAAAGTAGGAAAGTAGATTTAAAGTGAAACAGCTTCAACATCTACCACCACCCCCATATGTGAAATTATGCAGTTTTTGAGAAGACGAACTGCAAGAAAGGGGGGAGGGGGATATAAATTCCAAGATTCACATAGGTTTACATTGGTATTTTAACCCACTAAATGCTGTAGATGACTTCCATGTATTGCCTGTAATGCATAGGAGACCACTTGCATTTAAAGGGAATTTTTGTTATATGTCTTTTATGTGATTATTCCAGATGTAAATTTTCTCTTCTGAGTCAGGGAATTTTAAAATTGTATTGAGGGTGAACAGTCCCTGTAGACATATATAATACAGGGCACTGCAGTGTTTTAGGAGTGAAGATACCTGTCATGTTTTGGCCAGAAAAGGTCAGTGAGTCTTAGCCCCCACCTCCCATTTCTGCACACATCACTGCTTCATTGTGGTATATCTGTGTGTGGATCCTTCTGGCTTCAATAGGGAGGAATTTACATAGCTCTTCACTACTGCAATCCCAGGGCCACTTTTAATCTCTTTATATTTATATAATATTGCTTTATATTAGGCTGGCACTCACTCGTTAAGCCATGTGAGTACCTGCCTAATACAAATCTGTAAAACATACTCTTGAGGATCAGCCAGTGTGGTGAAAGTCCCTCTGACTGACTGGGACCCTCTATGGGTTCAGCATATTAAGATTGAGATCAAGCTGAGTGAACACACCAACTCGATTCTTGATAGATCAGCATGTCATTAACATAGTGCATCATCCTGGAGATTAGGAATGCTGCAGAGGTTTGCATCCACTCTGAAATACACACAGAAACTAACAAACGCATCAGGACTGAGACTGCCACTTTGTACTTGGGCTCCTGTTACATCCGTAAAAGGGGCAGGAGGGGGATACTTAGTCATTCAGTTACTCTTGAACTACATTTCTGTCAGGATTGAGAAATAACACTCTCCATGACCCAAATACTATGAAGATTAATTGGAGTTGCTTTTATTTTGAAACGTTACTATCCCATTAACTAATGGGAAGTCCCCTGTAATGTAGTTGGTTTGCCACAGAATTGTTCCACTTTGCTCTTGTACATAAGGCTCCGGGTATGAGCGTTGTGTACAGATTTTTCTGCATTTGTCCTCCTTAAAGGGGCACTTTCCCCTTGTTAATATTGCCCCTCAATCCTTTCCTAATGTAGCAATAGGTAAAGCCTTACTGTTACTATGATGTAAAAGTCTGTATTATTAAGGAAAATGAACGTCTTCTGTAGGCGTCCAGGGCACAGAGCTTACAAGAGAAGCTTTGTGCACCTTCAGCAACTTCCGTTACCTTAAGGTGACAGAAGTAAGTCACCACCAATCCGTGCAGAGCACAGGACACACAGCACAGGCTCAGAAGTATCTTACCTCTAACATGTCTGTGCTGTTGTCTGCTGGATGCCTACAGAAGAAGAGGCTTTACTTAGCAACATGGACGTTTTTAATCATAATCGTAAGGCTTTTCATATCGCTACATTAAGAACGGATTGGGGGGGCAATATTAACCAGGTGAAAGTTCTGCTTTAACCCATTGCTTGCCAAGGAAATCAACACACGTTAAAGGGATATTACAGGGGATAATTCTCTACCTTTCTTCTTTTGTCTTCTAGGGCAAAATACAACCTCAATGCCCTGTCCCATGACACGGCCATTGGCCTCATTCAGCATGCACTAGACTCTGGGGTGCAACTGACAGAGGTGAGTGTGGATTTTGTTTGGACGGGTTGGTGGGGTGCAAAGGGAGAGGTTGTCCCTTTTCTAACTGCTCATTCTCTGCAGGTTTTTGTGGACACTGTTGGACCTGCAGAGAAATATCAGGAGAAACTGAAGCAGAGGTTTCCAGAGCTGGAGGTCACAGTGAGAGCCAAGGCTGATTCACTGTTCCCTGTGGTTAGTGCAGCCAGTATCTGTGCAAAGGTGAGACAATCTACAAAGCAATGCTTCCGAGTACTAGAAGGCTGTGGTTTGATATTCCAGTTTAAAGGGACAGTAACACTTGTGTACAAAAATATATTGTAGGGTTTATCCTGAGTAAAATAAGGGTTGAGAAATGTTTCATTCAAACGTTAAAATTTGTTTTGTTTTTTTTTCCTTTTTTTCTTTTTTTAAATCTCGGTGACCTGAAATTTATTGTGGCACGGTCGCTACACCATCCTATAGACTGTATCCTTTTTAATGGTCGCATGCAACAGTTTCATTCTTTCACCATGTTGCCTGGCTGAAAATAGCGACATGACAGCATGAGATTGTCACGTAGCCTAGTCAGTGGTCATGTTCCATTTCAGCTCTAACAGTTTGTGCTGGGGCAGCCTCTTCCCTCTATACTTATATCCCAACTAGTTACAAAGCCTGTATACATGGGCTGATCCGGAACAGGGAGCTCCGGATGGCTCACAGCCTGTCTGTGCGCCTGGCTACGGGGCAGCAGCGGAGGCGGCTGGGTGACAGTTTGTCACCCAGCCTCCTCCACTGCTACCCTGGAGCTGAGAGCACAGACAGGCTGTCGGCCTTCTGGAGCTCTCCGCTCAGGATCAGCCCGTTCTCTAAGTCCCTACTGAGCATGTGCAGTGACGCATTCTAGGACTTTTATAGGATTTTCAGCTTTGGAGAAAATTAAGTCTCCTCAGGCTACTCTCGTACCCAAGCTCTCCTTTATTTCACTGTTTACTTTCACAAACAAAGCTCTGACCCTGAGTGCAGAATGAAAATGAGAAAGGGAGAAGCGGAGCACACAGAGAAGGGGAGTGACAGGATCGGCTCACATACTGTTTGTGTAGGGGTTTTGTGTTGTGAAAGTAAACACTGAAATACGGGAGAGCTTGGGTAAAAGAGTAACTTGAGGGGACTTAATTTGCTCCAAAGCTGAAAATTGGGATATAATTATAGTGGGAAGGGGCTGCCACGGCACAAACTATTAGAGCTGAAACGGAATGCAACCATTGACTAGGCAACATGACAATCTCACGCTGTCATGAACTGCGAGATTGTCACGTCACTATTTTTAGGCAGGCGACATGGCTAAAAAGTTAAATGATTGCACCCTCTTCTGCGTGCAACCATTCCAAAGTGAATCCTATGGACAGCTCTGCTCAGTTGACTATAAACCTCTATAGGTTGGTGTAGCAACAGCACCACTGTACAGTTTCAGTTCATTGAGGTATTGCACCTAGAAAAATCACGTTTGAGCTGAGCAACTTTTGAATGAAGCACGTTTCAAAACAGAGTGTCCCTGTTTTACTTAAAGGGATAGTAATAGCTTAAAGGCATAGTAAAGTCCCAAAAAAACTGTTCTAAATCGTAGCTGCACTAAAAAAAACTTAATGTGTTTAATCCTTTCTCTCAAACCATTATGGTTTGAGAGATAAAATAAAGACCTCCGCTCCCTCCCCCTTCTCATGCGTCCTTTGTATAGCGGACGTCATGAAATACTGCTTCCGGGACCAGACTGCGGTTATTCAGGAGCGCTGTCATCTAGATATCGAAGTATAATTACTTCATCGGTATGGTCTGCAACGTGAGCTTGCAAGCCAGGCACATGTTGTAGATCATACTGATGAAGTAATTATAGTTAGATATCCCGATGTCAGCACTCCTGAACAGCCACCTACAGTCGGGCGACCGGATTCTGCCTCTGACAGCTTTACAGCTCGTCAGGCAGAAAGGGGAGGGAACGGAGGACTTTTTTCTCTCAAACCATAACGGTTTGGGAGAGAGGACGCAGCGCATTAAGTGTTGTTTTAGTGCCGCTACCATTTTAACCCCTTAACGACCCTTGACGGTCATAGTACGTCAAGGATCGATTTGACTTAACGACCGATGACATACTATGACCGCCATCGAATTCCGGGCTCCCCCAGCAGCTGCACGCCGTTCGGGGAGTCCGGAACGCATCGGAGCAATAAAAAAAAAATTGCTCCGTGGTCGTTCAGTCGGGTCGCGGTGAGGATTTCCCGGTCCTTAAGAGGTTAAACATACTTTTTTTGGGACTTTACTATCCCTTTAAAATAATAATAGGTAATATTGTAGATAATGCAAAAAGAAATCTATTGGTGCAAGTCCCATCTCTCAAACCTTTATGGTCTGAGAGAGAGAACGTTTTAAAGGGATAGTAATATTTAAAATGTAAAATATGTTGTGGGGTTTATCCCCCTGAGTAACACGAGTACTCCCACTGCTGAAAGGTGTTTTATTCAAAAGTTATTACAGCTCAAAGTTGAATTTTTAGGTGCAATATCACAGTGGCCTGAAATTGTACAGTTCTGCTGTTGCAGCAGAAATCCGGTAAAAAAAAAAAAATATATATCAGTCCTATTTGATAGAGAAGTGATCATGATCATTGCACAGGTTAATAGTTGGACAGAATTCATGACATCTGGAATTTGGTCCCATTCTGCCACCTTGTAAAGTATGTGATCAATTTGCTATCAATAAATGTGAGTGATATTTTCCCACTTGATTTGTTCTGTGGCCTTTTTCTGTTTGTATGGGTTACATGTTCTTGTTGCTGTGGCTGGGGGTCACATGATTTGAAGGGGTTACTGGAAGATGAACATATCAGACAGAAGTGGCCAGGTAAGATAATCCCTTATAGAATGTGGCTGTTTGCTCTTTTTTACATATAGTTGCTTAGTGAGTAAATGAATCCTGGCTGGCAGAGCAACTAACAGCTTTCTATGTGATTATTCCATGAAGCATAGATAGAGGCAGCAACAGGGTGGACACTTTCAGATCTCATGAATAAATAAATCAGCACATATGTGAAATTATATGAATCCTTTCACTGCCAAAGCAGTGACCATCTTCCTCAGGCCTTTATCTTTATCTGTATCCAACTAGAACAACAGTCAGTTATCCATCTAATACCTTTTATTTTTTTTGTTAGTAGTGTGATTGAATTTCTCTGTCTTGCGTATGTATAGTTTAACCCTTTTTGTGCAGCGCATTGCTTATCAATGCTTTGTGTGGCAGCCTGGTCCAGGAAGGGTTAATTTCTTCTGTGTCCGTTATGCGGCATAATGTGGGCAATTGGCTCCGCCTCCCAGCTGATAGGACCAACAGGAAAACTATAAATTATTCGTCAGTACTCCCCTCTGCAGTTATTTGGTCATACCCAAGCTGGGGGATGGAGGCAATGGCCTCTCTCCATCCGGAGCATCTTCTTTTTTTTTGTTTTTTTTTTGTTTTACCTTATGTGGCTGGCCTAATCGCTGCACACATCCCTTATCCTGAGCCCCACAATCATGCTGTGGCCAGGAATGTGATCCGGAGACATGTGGGCGTCTGTTGGGGAACCAGACTAGCGACGAACTGATTTCCTGCCTTCCCTTTCAAACCTGGGTCTGTGTTTGGCACCTCGCTTTGATTCGGCCTGAGGCGTCCCTGGAACCGGAAGGTGAGGTGTGCGCTCCAAGCTTGGAACGCAGAGGTGGCTCGGCGTCTTCCTCATGGTTGCCTCTAAAACAACCCAGCATTCAGACATGTCTTCTGTGAATAGTGAGTAAAAAACTAACCTGCATTTTTTTTACTATTGTGTATATTAGTCAGTCAGAATGTCTTTGTTATAACTCGGCTCTGTAGTTTAGTTAGGTTATCCACTGCTGCTACTATTATGTGTAACACTAAGGAAGTTAAGGGTGACAAACTAAAGTTTGGAGATTCCTCCAAGAATGAGAGAGCTGCAGTTAAAACCAAGCCTTGTACTGGCTGTGATCATACCATACCTCTCAGTGACCCTGCTAAATTAAGCACTGATTGTCTGAAGCGTACTACAGGATGTGAAGTTCCAGCCCAATTTTAGGACTTTCTAACCTGGATGAAGTCCTCCATGCAGGAGGCTTCCAGGAAGAGGCACAGGTTTTTCAGATCCAGATGAGGGACCTTCTCACAGTCATGAAGAGGAAGAAAGCATTCTTGAGATTGAATCCGATGACTCTTCAGCGGAAGAAGGGGAGATAGTTGAAGAGGCTGGAAGCTTTTCAGTAGAAAAGGTTGACTCCCTGATTAAAGCAATGCGAAAGACCCTGGGTCTTACGGAGGTCCAGAAGGAGCTGTGATAGATGCCAGGGATTTTACTCAACACTTTTCTCTGTTTTAAAAACTTCTTGTCATGGCTGGCGGTAATGGAATGCACAGGAACTGTAAAGACCCCGAGTGCAGGGATGATTAGATTGAAGAGCACAAAGGAGTGTGCCTAACAATCTACGGAGACTCGCATAAGCGAGAATGAGTCCGTAGATTGAAAGGCAGTGGGTAGCCACCGAGGAGCAGGAGACCCACAATTAGTCTATAGAGGATAGTACCAACGGAAGGCCACACCACAGTGGGATTCCCAGGGCACCACTCTAAGAAGGGAGAAAGATAGAAGGGAGAAGAGAACCACACCCCTCCCCCACCTCCAAACACCCCAAAGAGAGGGAAAAAACAGTGACCAGCCCCAGAGCACCCCTGGAGAGGGGTCGACAGAACGGGTGCAGAAGCCTAGCCCCTCCCTAGCTTCTCCCTAGACAGGACAGGTAAGGGCCAGAAAGGAGAGTGAGGTCCCCAGGATCAGGCAGAAGGGTAACCTGAGAGGAAGGCCCCCGGCCACCCTGCTCCCAACCCTCCCCTAACGGGGAGCCTATGAGACCTCCAGGAAAGCAGTGAAAACCAAAAAGCCCCCTCCCAAACCAGTCCCACCCCCACCTCCAAGGAAGGGGAAAAACTCAGTGAGTACCCACTTACCTGGGGAGACTCGGGCTCAAAGCCCCAAGAGCACCACTGCCCCTAGTACAGCCAACGGGAGGAGCGATCCGGGCCACCGCCAGAACCAGGGCTACCCCAGAGGACCAGAGGCCTGAGGCGCCACTATCTACCGAGGGTACGCCAGGAGAGCCGGGGAGAGACACCAACACAGGCCCAGTCAACCAGAGGGGCCTACAGAACCCCAGGAGAACCAATGAGGCAGCCCAGGAACAAGGCTCCTCCACAGAGGAGGAGTGCCGCCGCGGCCACGTCCTGGCCACCCGTCCCGGCCACAACACCTACAGGGGTGAGGGCCGAACACGGAAGTGGAGCCCAAAAAGTACCTGGCCGCGGGGCGACAAAATAGCCCACACGCGCTCATATCTCTTCCCCCACAGCCCGCAAAGGACAGGCACGGCCGGAAAACGGCAGGACAACCACAGCCTGCCAAGGAGAGGTGGACGCCCGCCAACAACAGCGAAACCGGAAGCTCGGCAGCCAATGCACTGAACGTGAAACGATGCAGACAGAACCACAATAATCGGGCAAGGAGGGTACAGGTAAGATGCCTGAAATAGACGGCAGCGGGGGCGTGACACTTCTGAAGAACTTCGGCCAATTCTAGACCTGAAGGATCTGAATCGTTACCTATGAATTCAGCATTTCAAGATGGCGACGGTAACGTCAGCAATCAAACTGATTCAGCCGCAAGTTTTCCTATCTCACATAGACTTAAAGGATACATACCACCACATCCTAGTCAGGGCATCTCACAGAAAGTTCTTAAGGTTTCACATCTTCAAGAACCATTATCCGTTCCGAGCACTTCCATTCGGCCTGGCTTCGGCCCCTCGAGTGTTCACAAAGGTCCTGTCAGTGGCCATGGTGGAATTAAGAAGCACCCATCTAATAAAAGTTCTCCCCTACCTGGACAATATCCTAATCATAGGAATATCAATCCGGCTTGCACAATCAAACGCGATCATTTGCAGGCAACTGTTGCAGGATCTCGGTTAGTTAATAAAAACCGAAAAGAGTATACTTCATCCATCTCCGAGCCTTCAGTTCCTCGGGATAAACTTCGACACCAGACGCAGCGTTGTGACCTTGTCCCTAGAACGTCAGGATTGCATCTTCAGTCAAGTAAAAGAGTTCCTAAGACATCCAATCCACACAGCAAAATCCTTCTCCAGGCTGCTGGTATATCTATCATCAGCACAGCATATACTTCCATGGGCCAAGACCCACTCCAGGTCCACTCAGCAAAACTTCCTCGAGTATTATTGAAAGGATCCCTCCAACCCAAGTCCAAAGATACCAGTGTTTCTCTCCACAAGAAGGGAATTGGCTTGGTGGGTCTCGAAACAAAATTTGGCAAAAGGTTGTCCCATGTTAGACCCTACATAGCAGATTCTCGCCACAGATGCAAGTCTGCAAGGGTGGGATGGAATATGGAACCAGCAGACTGTTCAAGGTACATGGTCCAATCGGGAGTCCAGACTTCATATCAATGTTCTGGAGCTCCTGGCAGCCTGGAAAGCACGTTGACACTTCCAACACCATCTTATGAGACAGGCAGTGCTGGTTCGCTCTGACAATGTCTTTGCAGTCCAGCATCTCCTGAATCAGGGAGGAACAAGGTGTGTACAGCTCAACAGCCTGGCAGGCAAGATCTTGTCTTGGGCAGAGAATAATCTAATGGCATTAACAGCCTCCTATATGTCCGGCCACCTAAATGTACAGACAGACTACCTCAGCCGGACAAGGTTGAATCTGGGAGAGTGGAGTCTCAACAACAAGGTCTTTCAATCCCTGACAGAAGTGTTAGGGTCTCCACCCATAGACCTCATGGCCACAGCACAAAACAGAAAATGTCAAACTTACATCTCAGTGTCGTCAGAGACTCAGACAGCGGGACAGGACGTCTCTTTACCTCCAGTGGGAGTTCAATCTGGCTTACATTTTTCCGCCCATCCTTATTTTAGTGGAAGTAGTTCGGAAGATAAGAAGAGACAAGGCCAATGTCTTCCTCATAGTCCCAAATTAGCCGTGAAAGATTTGGTATGTGGACCTATTACAATTATCAATCAGACCCCCAATACCTCTTCCAGACATCCCAAACCTGCTGACTCAGGGGCCCATAACTCATCCCAATCCCACCTTCTTCCAGCTCAAGGCCTGGAGACTGAGCGGGAATCTCTGATCCTTCAAGGTGTTTCTGAGTCGGTTATCAATGCTATTCTAAGAGGCAGATGACCTTCCTCCACAAAAATGTATTATAGGATCTGGTCCATGTTCCATCCCTGATGTATTGCGGAAGGATTGGATAGACAATCCATCTCTCCGCCCAGAATCTTGGATTTTTTGCAGTCTGGATTCAACAAAGGATTAAAACCTGTTTCCTTAAGAGTCCAGCTCTCGCCAATTTCTGCAGTCCTAGTCATTCCGTTTGCAGAGAATTTTCTTATCAAGAAATTCATGAGAGCCGTCTCAAAAATAAAGCCTACTATACGTGAAACAGTTCCTCCCTGGGACCTCAGTCTGGTTCTAACTCTGCTTTCGTCTCATCCATTTTTTGAACCGCTAGACTCCATCTTTATGAAATGCCTCGCCTTGAAAACTATTCTGCTCACAGCAGTCACTTCTGCTCAGGGAGTAGGGGAACTTCAGGCCCTGATGTCCATTCCCCCTTATCTAGTCTTTTTCACCAAGACAAGGTGGTTTTACGTCCTCATTGCTCATTTCGCTCCAAGGTTGTTTCTTAATTTCATCTGAACCAGGAGATTGTTCTCCCATCATTTTGCCCGAAATGACTTAAAGAAACACCTTCATAACTTAGACCTTGTTAGATACCTACAAATCTATCTTAAACGAACTCGGCATATTCGTAAAACTGAGTATCTCTTTGTCCATCATTTTGGTAAATTTAAGGGCTGTGCAGCCTCCAAGCCCTCCATATCTCACTGGACCAGAGACTGTATTAAGCTTGCTTATGATTCAGCTGAGATTGAACCACCTCAGGGTATCAAGGCTCATTCAACCAGGGCTGTTTCCACATCATGGGCTCAGAAGGAAGCAGCTTCCCCTGAGGAAATCTGCAAGGCTGCCACTTGGTCATCGGTATCAACCTTTGCCAATCACTACAGACTAGATCTCCAAGCATCGGCAGATGCCAAATTTGGCAGGAAGGTGCTGGAGGCTATTCCTCATTAATTCTCCTATGTACCCTCCCTATGTTGCCTGGGTACTGCTCTGGTGCCGTGTAATGGACACAGAGGAAAAGGTGAAATTTACTCACCGATATTTGTTTATCCTCTGTGTCCTTCCACTGCAACCCTTCCCTATTTTGGTTGGTATTTGTATCGTTACCAGTTCCATATACTGTATAACTTAGGTACGTATTGTCAATTACCACAGGAAATCATCTAATTTCTATCTCTCGTTGCAGCTTGGTCAAAAGTATAACTGCAGAGGGGAGTACTGACAAATAATTTATAGTGTTTCTATTGGTCCTACCAGCTGGGAGGCGGAGCCAATTGCACACATTATGCTGTGGAAGAACACAGAGGAAAAACAAATATCGGTGGGTAAATTTCACCTTTTGTCTTTAGAACCCACATAGTATTCTCATCCTATATAATAATTTGCTAGGATGTTTGTCACAATGCGGTCATGCATTGCTCGGGCAGTCTCTACTACGCCTGATTGCATCACGTGAGTGAGGCGACGTGAGACTGCATCACGTGGAGCAGCGAGGTAGTGGTCACTTAACCCTTTGAGTGCCAGAGGGGTATGCTGCGTACCCCTCTGGCACTCAAAGGGTTAACATTACCCTGACCTTGGCCTGTGTACACTAGTCATTTTATAAAAGGCTTTTTTGTACTCTCTAATATCTCTTATTTGAATAAATATCATAAAATGTCATTTATTTCAGGTGGCAAGGGACCAAGTGGTGAAAGGCTGGAAATTTGTGGAGGATTTGGGTGAAATCGATGCAGCATACGGATCGGGATACCCAAATGGTGAGTTTTCCTGGAAACACAACTCCAAGTTAGTGCTCTTGCCATTATGTGCAAATACTTTACTCTCTGGATAGTTCTCATTCAAATTCTAGTATTATACGTTTAGTGTTTTATTAAACAAATCAGTCATAAGCTCTTTTTTTGCCATTTAATTCCTGCAGAGCTCACCTCTTTACCTTGATTGAACTTAAAGTGGGACAGTCACCTTGAATGAAGTTTGTATATTTACAAACTTTATTGAAAACTTCCTGTGCAACAGGATGGCAAAAACAGACCAGCCAGGTGTATAGGTTAGGAGTTAATACATTTATTTTTGCATTTAACTCTTTAACCCTTTGAGTGCCAGGGGGTATGCAACGCATTGCAAAGCAATGCGTTGTGTACCCCACTGGCATTCAAAGGGTTAAGGATCAGAAGGTGTACACTGCATTGTGAAGCAAAGCTTTGCATACCTTTCTGGTCCTGTAACCCATTGAGTGCCAGGGAGGTTTCCAACGCTTTGCAAAACTGTCTTTAACGCCCACCCACGCTCCTTTAGAGTTTAACGGTATAGTAATGTGTGATCATAAAAGCGGCTTCGATTATCCTTTGTATTTTTGGACCATGTAGAGTGTTATTACAATACTGTATCATGTCTGGTTCCAGAGTAATTGAATTATAAAGTGTCCTTCTCCCACCCCTTTTGCCTGTTGTAAGCCATGGAATCTGGTAATCGGACCAGACAGATCACAGTGAGGGACAGTCTTCTGTGAGCATAAGGAAATCCCTGTCCCACTTGATGAAGGCAGACCTGTTTTTCCTTATGCGCACAGAAGGTTGTCGCTGGTCGCAATCCGTCTGAACCAGCTTGCTGCTCTGAGGATAGCGTTATGAAGGTAAAAGGGGAGGGAATGGTACACTTGAACTGCTTATCATATAGTATTGTAATAACCATGGTCCAAAAATATGAAGAATAATCGAAGCTGCATTTATGTTCACACATTACTATCCCTTTAAGGATCTAACATAATTACATTTTACAGATGCTCGCTGGAAGAACATGATTATTACCGTTAAATAATCTAATTTAATTTTAGGTGTTCTTGAAAGGATTAAACTGTGCTGCACTGAGGGTGTGCATAATGTCACGTGGGAAGGGGGGCATTAACTTAAAGGGACAGTAATGTCCCATAAAAAAATGATGCTTGTTTTGTAGAGGTTTAAAAAAATAAGTTGCTTGGCACAAATCTGTGGTTTGAGAGATGTTCGCTTGTAAAGTTTCCCTTTCTAGTGTAGTCTAGTGGTGCGTCTCGCGGAGGCTCTTCAGCAGAGCCGAAATCATGTTATTTAAAAAATAACTACTTCATGGGAACGGTCTACAAAGTGTGCTTGCAAACCAGGAACACTCTGTAGACCTTCCCAGTGAATTAATTCTTTTTAAATAATGCGATTTCGGGTCTGCTGCAGAGCCACCGGCTAGTGCCCAGACCGGGATCTCCTGCTGTCGGGTAGACTCTGACGTCCAGAGAAGGGGAGGGAGTGAGGAACTTTACATACGGATATCTCTCAAACCGTAAAGGGTTGAGCGAGAGGATTTGTGCCAAATAACTTATTTATTTAAACCTCTACAAAACACAAGTATAATTTTTTTATGGGACATTCATGTCCCTTTAAAGTGGAACTTTCACCTGTAATAAACCGTCTCATATTAGTGTAGTGTAATTGTTTCCAGATTGTAGGTCCTTCTCCTTCTCCATAGTTAATGAGAAATTTGCTGTCAAAATTAGATTCCTGTACCCACTTCCACATTCTGCGGCACAGGGTAACGTCTGCACAGCGGTGCAGGACTTCCCAGTCCTGAAATTCTCCTCCCACCTCTACCAGGGAGCGCGTTCATGCTTCCCTTTGTACTGGTGGGCCTCACGCCTATGCTTACAGCAAGCTCCGTTTATCATTATACTGTGCTTGCAAGCATTGTATAATGATAAACAGAGTTTGCTGTAATGATAGACGTGAGGCACACCAGTACGAAGGGGAAGCGTGAACACGCTCCCTGGTAGCGGTGGGAGGAGAATCTCAGGACTTGGGAAGCCCTGAGCTGCTGAGTTGTAGAATGAGGATGTTGGGTCTCAACCCCTTTGAGTGCCAGAGGGATATGCACCACACTGCAGCAATGACTGAGTACAGAATTAAAATCTACTCCCTGTAATGACGTGGGAACTATAAGGTGTGTTTTTTTTTTTTTTTTTTTTTTTTAAATATGCATAAACTCAAACTATTGTTTTACATTAACGTTTTGCGTGCCAGAGGGGTAATGTGTTGCCTTACCCCTCTGGCACTCAAAGGGTTAAAACAGGGATAACCTAAATATAGGTGATTTTGAAAACTTTCAGACCAATTTGTTACAAAATGACCGTTCCACTTTAAAGGGATAGTAATACTTCATTTACGGAGGCTATAATATTGTATGTATTAAGTAAATAAACCAGAGCATCTATGTATTTTCGCCATAACGTTCTTAGTTTAAGAGTAATCGCGATATAAAGTTTACCCCTCCCGCCCCTTTTAGCTATGTCAGAGCTCTATCTGTCAGACTTGGATTCTGGTCTGCAGACTGGATGGCTCGTCTGCAGAGACAAAATAGGAGTGGAAACAAAGGAAATCTTCATGACAATGGTCTACTGCCTCAAACCAGGCACACTCTGTAGACCGGGTGTATCGCCCTGGTGTCCCTGTGTTTAGGAGATCAGACTGTGTGGTGTGTATAGAAGTGTATCACCCTGGTGTCCCTGTGTTTAGGAATATCAGACTGTGTGGTGTGTATAGAAGTGTATCACCCTGGTGTCCCTGTGTTTAGGAGATCAGACTGTGTGGTGTGTATATAAATGTATCACCCTGGTGTCCCTGTGTTTAGGAGATCAGACTGTATGGTATATATATGTGTATCACCCTGGTGTCCCTGTGTTTAGGAGATCAGACTGTGTGGTGTGTATATAAGTTTATCACCCTGGTGTTCCTGTGTTTAGGAGATCAGACTGTGTGGTGTGTATAGAAGTGTATCACCCTGGTGTCCCTGTGTTTAGGGGATCAGACTGTGTGGTGTGTATAGAAGTGTATCTCCCTGGTGTCCCTGTGTTTAGGAGATAAGACTGTGTGGTGTGTATAGAAGTGTATCACCCTGGTGTCCCTGTGTTTAGGAGATCAGACTGTGTGGTGTGTATAGATTTCCTTTGTATCCACTGCTATTTCGTCTCTCCAGATGCTCCGTCCAGTCTGCAGACCACAATCCAAGTCCAAAAGGGTTTGGAGGGGTATACTTTATATCGTAATTACTCTTAAACTAAAAGTTACGGCAAAAGTACATAAATGCTCTGATTTATTTATTTAATACATACAATATTTATAGCCTCCATAAATTAATTCTTACTATCTCTTTAAAGGTATAGTAATGTTTCCAAAAAACAGCAGCTCCAATATTTAATCTTCATAGTATTTGGGCCATGGAGAGTGTTATTTCAATACTGTCAGAGTTGTAGTTCAAAAGTAATTGAATGATAAAGTATCCCCCTCCGGCCCCTTTTACCTAGTGTAAGCCACCTCCTCTCAGATGTGGAATCTGGTCCTGGGACTGGACAGATCACATCAAGGGACAGTCTTCTTACTGTGAGAACAATGAAAACCCTGCCCCCCCCCCCTGACAGATATTTAGGTTTTTCCTTATGATCACTGAAGGTTGTCCCTTTCTGAGATCCATCCGGACAGTATTGCTGCTCTGCTCAGTGTTACATCAGTAAAAGGGGTGGTAGTGGGATACTTTTTATCATTCAATTACTCTTGAGCTAGAACAATGACAGTATTGAAATAACACTCTCCATGGCCCAAATACTATGAAGATGAATTGGAGCTGTTGTTTTGTGAAACATTACTATCCCTTTACTATCGGCACTCTTAGAATTCTCATTAACTCGGGAAGTAAATTTAATGGAGGTAAAGTGCTGGCTTACTTTTGTATGTTTTCGTTGTTGGTGTCCATATGTTCCTAGCAGCTGGTATTTAACTCTGAGTGCCAAAGGGGTACAAGGAGGGCTGTATTTTTGAATCGGCTTGGTAGAATCCTTATTCTATATTGTCACTGGAACTCGGGCGTAAAGATTCAGAGACTGGCCTGTAGGGGGTAGCAGAGCTATAGAGAATGTGCACTAAACATTGTTTGTTAGCTCATTGCTACCCTCTTCAGGTCTAACATGGGAATTTTTAAGTGCAACTAACAGTCAATTGAGAAGCTCCCTGCTTTTAAAGGGAGTGCCCTATGAGCGGATCTGATCTCCTGGGTTGAGGGCCCGCATCGATCTGTCTGTGCACACGCGCGTCTGTGCGCACTCAGTGCATGTCTATGTCTCCAGATTGATAAATAATGGAAATTTCCCATCTGCAGTTGAACATGAGAGCCAAAATCTGGTTGACTAACCCTTTCAGTGCCAGAGGCTTGGGCCATTTCCTGTACCCTGCAGGCCAGACACTTTCAGCATTTTTGCTATCCTTCTGTTTAGGCTTGATTTCCTCTGGGAATTTCTAGTAACATATTGAAACCTATACGCTGATTTTTTTTTTGTTTTGTTTTTCCAGAACGAATTGAGCTTTTTCATGGTACCTTACATGAAGAAAATTTTGAATCGTGCAAAAAGCTATAATGTCATAATGACAAAAAAAAGTGAAAATATACTTATTTTGCTAAAATCACATACTAGATACCAAAACATTTACCTTGATTTGCGAAAGTTTCAATTATTTGAAAAAGCCCTAGTCCCCCGAGTAAAAAAAAAAAAAAAAAAAAAAAAAAAAATATGCCAAATTTGTATAGTTTTACCTACGTCCATCGCTAGCGTAGAGCCCTAATCACCAGCAGCGCAAAATGACATTTTCAACTTTATAAAATAATATGCGCATTCTAGGGTTTGTTTAGTAAAACTACCCTAAAACAGTGGAATAACTTTATAAAACTATATATTTCTGGAAAGTAGACAACCTGCTGCATCTAATGATGGGTGATTTGCCTTGTCATCCCAAGCCTGTTGTGCACAAATGCCTCCAGAAGCTGGCACTATATGGGAAAAAAGGCATTTTCTTACATTTCTGCTCCTTCAAATGTAATGAAAATGTAGTGAAATCTGTGAAAACCATGGCATTTCCAACTGTATTCATTAGCTAGTGCTCTTAGGAGGCAAATGACACCCCATTGCAATGAGTTGACCTATCTTAGAGGTTCCAGAAGCACATAACTACACCTACCTGTTTTTTTCTTTGAAAATGGCTGCTTGTACTAGAATGTTCATAACTGTTAGAGAAATGAAGGAAAGGTATAAAATGTATACCATTTTGAAAAGTAGACATTCTCCAGAATCAAATGGGGGGTCGCTTGCCTTTCTATCCCTAGCCTTAAGGGCACAAATATTTCCAAAAGTTGGCAATATATGCACTGAAATCTGTGAAAAACATGGAATTTCCAACTGTATACATTAGCTAGTGCTCTTGTTAGAAAAACGACACCCCATTGGTATGAGTTGACCTACCTTAGGGGGTGCTAGAAGTAGAAAACTACACCTACTACAACCTCTGATTTTTCTAACCTTTTCTCAAACCTGACTTGCCTGTACGAAAATGACTATAACACCTTCAGAAGTGAAGAAAAGGTAGATAAACCATACCATTTTGGAAATAAGATAACCTGCTGCATCTAATGAGGATCACTTGCCTTCTTACCCCAATACTGGTGTGCATAAATGTTTCCAGAAGGAGGCGATATAGGAAAAAAATTGCATGTATTTTACATTTCTGCCCCTTCAAATGTTTGGAGCTCTGTGAAAACCATGGAATTTTCAACTGCATTCATTCACTAATGCTCTTAGGAGTCAAATGACATCCCATTGGTATAAGTTGACCTACCTTAGGGGGTACTAGAAGTAGAAAACTACACCTACTACAACCTCTGATGTTTCTAACATTTTCTCAAACCTGATTTGCCTGTACGAAAATGTCTGTAACACCTTCAGAAGTGAAGACAAGGTAGATAAACAATACCATTTTGAAAAGAAGATAACCTGCTGCATTGAATGTGGGTTCACTTGCCTTTCTACCCCTGAGTTAGTGTGCACAGCTATTTCCAGAATGTGGAGCTACAGGAAAAAAAACACTGGAAAAAAAAAAAAAAAAATCACTTCAAAGATATGAATATGGTTCAACACCATGGGGTTTCCTAGGAGGACATCCTGCCAGCCAACTAAAAATGATACCCCACTGCTGTGGGTTAACATACCATACTGGGTGCCAGGAGTGTGGCTTCCAGTGGAACAAGGATGGGGAAGCAAACAGTGTATGCATGAATCTATGGTGCTCAGTCAGTGTGACGACCTGTGACTGCTTCACTTCTCCATTGTGCATATTGCTCTCCAGGCACGATTGACTGGGAGATCAATAACTGGGGGGATGTGAGGAGAGATCCTCATGTCCCCTGATGAGTGCCAGGCTTTAAATGCGGCCACTGCATGCCTGTTATACCGGCTTATGCAGTGACTGCATTTAAACCTTACAACGTACAAGCTTGGCACAGCAGGTAGAGCTGTCCAAGCCCCTCATTTTCCTTACTACTGCTAGAAAATTCTACTGGCCTCTGAATTTAGCACTTGTGCTTTTTTGTTTTAGAAAATTATATATATCCTGTTGACTGAAATAAGGGTACTCCCTCTGCTGAGAGGTGAGTATTTCCTGAGTTATTACAGTTTAAGCCAGTGTTTTTGTTTTAACATTAACACTGCCATCTTGTGGTCCAATTCCATTTATTCTTTTCAAATGAAAGTCACTAACAAACAGTTCTCCACAGAATGTGGCAGAAACTGCTGAGTTACTTCCTGTCAATTAGAACTATCAGGAAGTAAATGCACAGTAAATTCACTTCCTGGTTATGTGAACTATTATAACTTTAGAATAAAACAACTGAGCTGTGGGGGTGCTCTTGTTTTGAAAGGCCCTATAACATATAGGTTCCTTTAACCCTCTTAGGACCAGAGGTCTGTTCAGTGCTTTGCTTCACAATGTTTTGTGAATCCCTCCAGTCCATAGTGTTAAGTAGGATCATGTACTGCCTGCAGCAATTTGCCAGTAACTGTCATGTCCGACTCCATGGACTTGACATCTAGCACTGATTTGAAGACTAAGGCAAATTTTTTAAGGGCCGTTGTGATTTTCTGTCGGAGGATTTTTTGTGCATCTTTGTGTGTATGGTTATTACAATGTGTTGGTTCTTCTAAAGGAACTGTAAATCCTAAAACTTAAATTAATATATTAAAAAGCAAGTTGATTTAGTTGCAGCTATACTAACTTCAGTCGTACCAATCAGTCCTTACAGATTTGCTCACCCGATCTCTGAGAGTCCTGAAGACAGGTGATAGTGCTTTCATAGGGTTAATAAAAATCATCAGTTAAACATTAGATGAAGGTGCTTTTTAGAACGTTCTGTTCTACCCAGTTGCTAGGTTTTATCAGTAATTGCCACTTGTCTGTTCTGCTTCAGTTAAATGGCATTCTGCATTGGAGTAGAAGCCCCAGTGATCACAGAGCCAACGCATTGAGGCATATGTATAAAGTCAAAAGTGGAACGATTGTGTGATCACGTGTGCCAGAGAGGTGCTGAATATGTCTCTGGCAATAAAGGGTTACTAATGGACTCTATCAGAGTCAGACTACAGCTCTCGATCGTATGTCCTAGGAACAGTTCCACCTGGAGCCCTCAATAGAAATGTGCAATTTAAAGTATTAGAATTGCATTTTATGGTAAGGAAATGTTTGTGATAAATAGGGAGCTATGAGATCTGTATGGGATCTGTATGGGGTAGCTCTCATGACACTAGTTATATACAATACCTGTGTGCCAGTTAGCACAGAAACGTTTTTATAAACTTGAAAAATGGCATGTAACAGAAGCTAAGGATGCCAGGTTGTCCTTGGCCGTTCTGGGTTTCCCCTCTCCTTGAAGAGGCTTGAAAGGGGTATCCGTGCCAGTCTTGCTGGACAGACTTCTGGGAATGGGGTCAAAGGGGACCGTTTAAACCATTCCTAAAATAAAGGACAGCATGCAGTTGTAGTTCTAAAACTAACATGCTTTATTTTGAGACATTTTTATACAGTAGAAACAAAAGATCAAAGGAACGTAATTTAATCTTGCCGCTCTGATCTCCAACTAATGGGAATCTGAGCGAAAAATGACAACAACAATGGTGACTCCATGCCTGGCTGCATTGTATTCATACTTTGATTGCATTACCTGGGCCCGGCAGACTAAGTCAGTCTAGACGCGCCAGCTCCACAGCCAATGGGAACTGGGGTGACATGATGGGAACAGGTGGCAACCAATTACAGAGCCTCCTACCTGTTGAAGCAACGTCATGCTCTTGAGTGCCAGAGAGGTGTGCGTCTGGCACTCAAAGGGTTAAAGGCCTCAAAACTCTCCCAGCCTTCTTTTACTCTGAAGGAAAAGCCCTGTAACTTTTTGTTCATGGTTGCAAACCAAGCACACGAAGACCGTTTTAGTGAAATAATTTTTATAATAACGCGATCTCTGCTCCGCTGCAGAGCCGCTTGATGCACATAAGACTGTCGTACGACAGCTTCCCCTGCAGTCAGCAGTCAGTGGTTCAGTCAGGGAAGGGGGAGGGAGGTGGGAACTTTGAGCGCTATCATCTCTCAAACCATAAGGGTTTGAGAGATGACACTGGCGGCAATAAGTTTCTTTTTAACAAAGTTACAATATGGGGATTAGTAATTTGCAAGTATTACTATCACTTTAACTCTTGGGCTCTTGACCGGTCTTCATTACATATCAAATCAATGCTTGGATGCTGCTCTACTGGTCAGTGGGGTTGACACACACTGTTCCCTTTTCTGTATTGAATCACTTTCATAGAAGCTGCAATTTTATTTTACTATTGAACCTTTTTTTGCTCGTACTTGGGGGGGAAAAGTACAATTATACACACCATTACAAGCCTCTTTATTAAAGTTAGCAATGTCTGATTTTAAATAAAATGTAATATTGTAGATCTTACCAAAATAAACTAACTGATAAAGTCTCCTCTCTAACATTTATGGTTGATGATGACGTTCCCAGCTCCCTCCCTTTTCACAGATGTCTGCTGTAAAGCTGACAAAAGGAGATTCGAGGGGACCGACTCAAGGCAGCTCTTCAGCAGAGCCGAAATAGCGTTATCTAAAACAAAATATTTCATTGGAACAGCCTACAAAGTGTGCCTCATTTGCAAGCACACTTTGTAGACCGTTCCAATGAAGTATTTCTTTTTAGATAACGCTATTTCGGCTCTGCTGAAGAGGCGCCGGCTGGTCCAGGGACCAGGATCCCCTTCTGTCAGCTAGAGGCTGATTGTGAAAGGGGAGGGACGGGGGAACTTTATATCTCTCAAACTATAAAGGTTTGAAAGACTGGACTTGTATCAGTTTATTTTTGTAATGGCTACAATATTAGATTTTATTAAAAAAAAAAAAAAAAAAAATTTCTAACCCTTTAACTGAATTCTGATTTGCTGAAGTATTGTCTGCCCTGTGGTAGTCTACTTAATTAAAACAAAAATGTGTTTGAGTTGTTGTGTTATTAATTACCGCACACCGTTTTAAAATGCCTCCTAAAGTAATGAATTTAACCTTTGCTTTGTACTGTGTACCCTTCTGGCACTCAAAGGGTGAAGGCTTATAATGAATTGAGATATATATAATATTACATACACACTAGTTTTAAAGCCAGTGTACACGGTCCAGCACTGATGGTTCTCCGAATTCAGCTGTCCCAGGAAGTTGCACAGAGAGTACTCCGGTCTGAATTCAGAGTGTCCTGCTCCTTATCGGCCGTGGCAAGTTCGGGCATTCAGTACTGCACATGACTGCATCGTGACAAACTTCTTGGCAAATTATTATATAGGCTATATCTATCTCTCCTCTTTCTTACTGCGATACTATCCCTATATCTGTTAATTCCAGGTTAAAAAAAACCCAAAAAAACTATCTAGCTTTCAACCTCCACTTTAATTTTTTGTCATAGGACAAAACAGAGGATAGTTTTGTAGACGTTTTCCAGATGAAATAAAAATACAGAGTTTGGGTTCATTACAGGATAAACTTGAATGACACATATTTTTGTTTTGTTAATGTCCCGAACGGTGACTTCACAAAATTGTTTTTATTTTTCTATTGCACAAAATGTGCTGACTAGAAATGTATCTTATTGATTTGTAGCTTTAGATGGGAGCAAAACGCGTGACCAAAGCTCACTCGGCTGATAACCACGATACGTTTTGTTACAGTTATCAGGGTAACGTCCTCGCCAGCCTTGCCTGTCAGGGACTTTAACAAATGATAGGATTAACCAGTTGGGTGCCAGAGGGGTATCCGATGCAAAATGTTAGATACACCTCTGGCACTCATAGGGTTAAGATGAGAAGTTACACTTGTTAATAATAAACCCACACTTACCTTACTGTGACCAGAAAACCCTAATAGAAGTCCTGGATGTCATATCCATGGAGGTGGACATGACCGCTGCTAGCAAGATTACAGGGCCTCAAACTCTGCTCAGTGCACTTGATACTCTTAAAGGGATAGTAATACTTGCAAATTACTAATCCCCATATTGTAGCTTTTTTAAAAAGAAACTTATTGCCCCCAGTGTCATCTTTCAGACCCTTATGGTTTGAGATGATAGCGCTCAAAGTTCCCTTCCCTGACTGAACGCTGACTGCAGGGGAAGCTGTCGTACGACAGTCTTATGTGCATCAGGCGGCTCTACAGCTGAGCCGAGACCGCGTTTATGAAAAAGAATTCTTCCACTGAAACTGTCTTCTACGTGTGCTTGGTTTGTGCTTGGTTTGCAAGCACACGTAGAAGGCCGTTTTAGTGAAAGATTTCTTTTTTTATAAACGCGATCTCGGCAGTGCTGCAGAGCCTCCTGATGCAAGTAATACCGGATATCCCTGCAGTCAGCGTTCAGTCAGGGAAGGGGGAGTGAGGGTTGAACTTTGAGCGCTATCATCTCTCAAACCATAAGGGTTTGAGAGATGACACTGGGGGCAATACGTTTCTTTTTAACAAACCTTCTATATGGGGATTGTTTTCCTGGCATTTCTTACTTCTATTGTGTTAAATCTTAAATTTATTTGTTCCCCTGTAGACCCCAAAACAAAAGAGTGGCTGGCACGATACCTGGATCCGGTGTTTGGATACCCTCAGTTTGTTCGCTTCAGCTGGAGTACAGCACAAACTATCCTGGAGAGCAAAGCAGCGCCCGTGTTGTGGTGAGGACGAGTGTGCACTGTCCTGTAGGGCATTACTGGAAGTGCACTGACACAGTAGTGGTGTAGAGTATAAGTTGTTATGTGTGTTGTCCATACAGGAACAGAGGTGTGTGAGTGGTCGGCCCATATAGGAATTATTAGAGGTCTGCAAGGTGTAGGGACAGGATGTATGTGACCTGTGTGACACAGAGGACTACAGCACAGGATATAGACAGCTGCAGGTAGGGGGTCAGTACAGGGAATAGTAAAGGGAGCTCTGCAGGGCAGGGTGAAGATGTAGCTATGGTTTGCATTTGGATAGTACAGGAATAGCAGAGAAGCTTGTAGAGTGGAATGGAGGTGTACAGACAAATGTATGTGACTTCAGCACAAAAATAGCAAAGATGGCTGCAGGGCAGGAAGAATGTTCTGGGGTCGAGCTGCCTGTGTGGCTTCAATACAGAACTAACAGGACTGCAGGACAAGATGGAGGAACAGTGAGACAGAAATGGGAGGGACAGTGCAGGAATAGCAGAGTTGCGTGGCAAGACAGAGGTGCTGTGGGTGAAGAACGTTAACTCAAAAATAGAAGGCTAAAGGGAAACATGGAGGTGCAGTGAGAGCTGAGGGGGCGGGGGCAGAATGAAGGTGCAGTGCTGGATGGGAGGGGCAGTGAACTGGGAAGGAGGCAGTGCAGGAATAGCAGAGAGGATTCGGGATAGTGATCGATGTGTCAGAGGCACAGTGCTGGAATGGCAGAAGGCTGCAGGACAAGATGGAGGTGTAGGGACAGAGCTTGTGTGTGTGTGTGTGTGTGTGTGTGTGTGTGTGTGTGTTTAGCAGGAATAACGGTAAGATCTGCAGACCAGGATGGCGCAGCAGTGACTCCACTGTGGTGTGACTACAGGAATAGTTTTGGTCCTCTTGTTCATGGCCAGTGGGGCATATGTATAAAGGCAAAAGTAGACTAATTCTAGTGTAAACCATCTGCTCCGCTAGGATCAAATAACAAATCTCACTGACATAACCGTTTGAGTGCCACAGGGTGTCTAGCGCATTGCTTTGGCCACACCCTCTGGCACCCAAATGGTTAAATCAGCGAGACTTTTAACTCTTTGAGTGCCAGAGGAGTAGGTAACACATTGCTTCAGGATATGTTGCGCACCCCTCTGGCACTCTGTTAACCCCGTGAATGCTAGCTATGTCTCCAATGCGTTGTTTTGCACTCAAGCAGTTATAAGCCCCATATAAAACCATATAATGGGTATGTTATATATCGCCTCTGTGGTGCAGCAGATCTGTGCTAGCGATGGTCTCATACATACGCCCCACTGGCTGCAATAACAAGGATATCACGTTCTGTCCCAGCTCACAGTGGCCTTGGTTTCTGGTAACAGTTGCTGAGATTAGCAGTGTCAGATTATTTAGGGTGATGGAGGGGGGTGTGGTGTGGGGCAGAGAGGTCAGACAGACCTTGCCTTGTATTAGGAAGGATTTCCGCATCTCCCTCCCTCCCTCTCCACCACAAGCCTGACTGATTGTAAGACCTAGAGCTGTTCCTTTAATCTTCTCCTATGTCTCCTGCCCAGTGTTTATGAATAGCGTCTCTTTCTCCAAGCAGATCCTAAATCAGAGGTGGGGTGTCTGTAGTAGAACAGCAGTTGGTTTGCAGATTGCCAACCCCCAATTTAAAGCCTTTCTAAGTCTGAGTATATATATTATGGCTAATATCTGAAACTGGATAACGTCGACATTATCTGGATAATGCCAACATTATCCAACCTGACATGATGTCAAGTGGATGATGTCCATTTACTAATGAGAATCTTGAAGAGCTTTTCTTTTTTACTATAACCCTTTAAAGGAGAACGAACATCATTTAATAATAACTCCCACTTACCCAACAATGGCTAGAAAATCCTAATTGTGCTCTGGTACTCAAAGGGGTTAAAGGTAAGCCTGCTTTCGACTTTGAATGAATCCAAGCACACCGCAGTGCTTGTGGATTTCGGGTGCGTGGGTAACGCCAATAATCAGTGAATGTTGCAGTAGTGACCATCTTCCTCGAGCTAAAGAGATGAATCTTGGAGCAAACCAACTCCCTAATGGTCTTAAGGCAAAAAAACAAAACAAAACACATGCAACTCGCCACAACACACACTCATCACTTGCACAAAAATCACAGACGCATACACAACACACACAAAAACCACACACACGTACAATACATTACAGCACACACTCGCAATGCACACACATCTGCGCAATAAACATATGCACAATACACACACACGCAAAAAACACACACCATACAATACTCCACAACACACAATACAAGTACTACACACGGAATGCACACATGCACAGGCACAACCCCCCCACACACTCACCATGCACAGAAAACACACGTGCAGCACATACCCACAAAACACACACAATACACACACTTGTGCACAAATTCCCCCTCAACAAACACTCAACAAACACACACACACACCATACAATACACCACAACATTCACAATACAAGTACAACACACAAGAGCAAACAAGATACAAAAAGCTATATGCTCACTCACATATATGTGGATAAATAGAGGGGGGTGTGTGTGTGTGTGTGTGTATTCTCATTGGTTTGATCAGAGACTAGCCCTAGGCCTATAACTGCACCTTTATAGGAATTGAGGGTCCACAACGTACTTATACATCATGGGAAAACTTGCGTTAAGGACCCATGACATATATGTGCGTCCCTGTGCGTCTGCATGCCATTTGGGGACCCCTGATTCCATTTCTGAAAGAAAGAAGAAAAAAAATGCCCCGTGCCGGCCATGCGGCTGGTCCTTAAAGGGGTTAAATCCGTGTCAGCTGCCTCGGGGAGGCTCTTCAGCAGAGCCACAATCGCGTTATTTAAAAAGAACTACTTTATTGGAACGGTCTACAAAGTGTGCTTGCAAACCAGGCACACTTTGTAGACCGTTCCAATTAAGTCATTCTTTATAAATTGCGCTCTTTCGGCTCTGCTGAAGAGCCTCCTCGAGTCAGCCAACACGGATCTCCTTCTGTCATCTTTACAGTTGACATCAGGGAAAGGGGAGGGAGGGGGGGACTTTAGCTGTGAATAGCTCTCAAACCATAAAGGTTACTTCCAGTGAAGTAATTCTTTATAAATAAAGCTATTTCGGGTCTTCTGGAAAGCCGCTGGCTGGTCCCAAGACTGGGATCTCCTGCTGTCAGTAGAGCGCTAATGTCATGGGGAGGGGGGGAGGGAATTTAGCAGCGAATATCTCTCAAACCATAAAGATTTGAGAGATGGGACTTTCTCCAGATACTTTGTTGTTTGTTTATTTATTTATTTATTTAACATTTACAATGCTGCATCAGCTTAAATACAGACATTACTAACCTTTTAACCAGGTTGCCAGTTTTGTGCAGTGGGTTGGACATCTGGCACCCAAAGGGTTCAGTTGCTTTACTTGTGGATCACGTTGCCCGTCCCCGAAAGATTGTCACACTTGAGTCTTGTACTCCGTTCATACCGACCGTCAAGCTAAGCACAGCTTTCATAAACACATTTGAACATTGTGCCTCTGTAAAACTGGCCCTGTGGGTCCTACTGCACCCATCACCTCCATTGGCCCTCCGGAATTAATGCCCTGATGAGACGCAAGCTGTTGTCACTGGCAGGGGCAGTGTGAAATGCAAGTACAAAGTGAGAACCATTATTGCTGTGCTGGTATCTAGTATGCATGTATAATTGTGATGGACAACCTGCAGCTCTCCAGCTGCCGATTTGGTTAATTCCGAGAGCGTGCGCTGAAAGCGTTTTGAGTCCCACTGGGAGAAAGGCGCTATATAAATACTAGTTATTATTATTAATATTATTATTATTATTATCTTGAGTCAGCCATTATTTGGCTGTAGATGATGGGAATTGTGGTCCTGAACAGCTGCAGTGCTTCAGGTTGCCTATCCCTGAAACATCACATCTCAGTATTGTACACAGTCCATACCAACTGTTGAGCTAAGGCAATCACCTGCCCTCTATTCATATAAATACAATATGTATGTCTGAGTCTTCCTGGCTCTGCTTCTCCATGACCTCTGCCCAAATACCAGGGTGTTGTGGGTGCATAATGGCTGTTGCATACCCCATGGTGACACAGGGACGACAACCTCACTGGGCAAGCAAAAGAAAGACGTGTATGGGGCTTTCCTCTCGGCAACCTCACAGCGGAGTGATGTATTAATGCTTTTAACACTTTGAGTGCCAGAGGGGTACATAACACATTGTTCTGTACCCCTCTGGCACTCAAAGGGTTAAGGGGATAGTAATGTTTATAATAATGTTTTATAATAAAAGCAGCTCTAATCATCATAGTATTTGGGCCATGGATAATGTTAGTTCAATACTGTCAGAGTTGTAGTTCAAGAGTAATTGATAAAATTTCCCCCTCCCGCCCCTTTTACCTAGTGTAACACTGCTCACCTCAGAACAGCTGGGAGGTGCCCAGGTAGATTGCAAAGAGGGACAATCTTCAATTAACTACCACCCCAACACAATGTACTCTCTAAGTCTCTGTCTTCCTAGCGTTATTAGCAATCCATAGTTGGTTTTCTCCAAAAAAGCATTGTAAGAGCGCAATATTTATACTAAATCTCTACCTGATGACGTCTTGCCCCTTGAATCCATTCTGCGCATGACCGCTATGGAGCCATTCAGCTCCACTGTGTACCTCCCTCCGTCTTGCCCATCACTCGTACGTCATTGTCCTCAGCACCACGTGACCTGCCACATGACTTAGAGATTACATTGTGTTGGGGTGGTAGTTCTGCTTTAACCCCTTAATGACCGGGGAATCCAGACACGGATGCGACTTAACGACCACAGAGCAATTTTTTTTATTGCTCCGTTGCGTTCCGGACTCCCCGAACGGCATGCAGCCGCGGGGGAGCCCGGAACTCGATGACGGTCATAGTACATCATTGGTCGTTAAGTCAAATCAACCCTTGACGTACTATGACCGTCAAGGGTTGTTAAGGGGTTAAGATAAGGGAAAAAGCTGAATAACCTGTCAAAGGGGGCAGGGTTTTGATTGTTCTCACAGTAAGAAGATTGTCCCTTGATTCCACATCTGAGGTGAGCAGTGTTATATCAGTAAAAGGGGCGGGAGGGGGATACTTTATCATTCAATTACTCTTGTACTACAACTCTGACAGAACTGAAATAACACTCTCCATGGCCCAAATACTATGAAAATTAATTGGAGCTGCTGCTGTTGTGAAACATTACTATCCCTTTAAGTACCAGAGGGATGCTCCATGCATTGTGAAGTGTCACATATACTTCTGGTACTTACAAGATTAATCAAACACAGTATTAAATAAAATAACTTTCCAGTTTGCTGACAAGACATTGTTAGTGTGAAGCAACTTCCTTGGCTACATGCAACCATAAAGCCCTAATGCATGCCAGTGAGGGCACGCATGCCATATGTTTGCCATCACTAATCTACAGTAATGAAATTGTTACATTATGTGTATAATTAGGAGAGCAGGAAAGTTCTGTATCTTGGCTACATAAGCAAAAAGTAAACAGAGGTCTGTGCATCAAATCCTAACCTTTAACCCTTTGAATGCCAGAGAGGTACACAACGCATTGCAAAGACGTGTCCAGCCCATGCCATGTTGATCCAGAGGAAGACAAAAAACAAAACAAAAAAACCCACTGAAGCCATTTCCAATAAACCCCCAAGTGGGTAAAAATCCTTCCCGACTCCAAATGCCAGTCCCTTCCCTGGATCCAGCAACCTGCAATCTGCATTGAAGCCATCTGTCATTATTCTGAATATTGATAAATAGTGAGGTTTAGTAACATGTTTATGACTAAAACAATGAGATGCTTGCCTGCCCATCAAGGCACCTCCAATTGTGCAAGTCCCTATAGAAATAACTAGTCTTAAAGGGATAGTAATACTTCGTTTTAAAGGGATAGTAATACTTCGTTTTAACTTTATTTTATTTTGTAGGCATCAAAAAAACATGAAAAATTATATACGTCTTATCTCTCAAACCTTTATGGTTTAAGAGATATTCACAAGCAAAGTGTCCCCCTCCCGCCCCTTTTACTGATGTAACACTTCTCAGCCAGGGCAGAAGGGAGCTGCCCAGGTAGACTGCAGAGAGGGACAATCTTCAATTAAGATAAGGGAAAAACCTGAAAAACTTGTCAAGGGGGACAGGGCTTTCATTGTTCTCATAGGAAGAATACTGTCCCCTTCTGTTATCTGTCTGGTCTATGGACTGCATTCCACATCTGAGAAGAGATGGCTTACACTAGGTAAAAGGGGCGGGAGGGGAAACTTTGCTTGTGAATATCTCATAAACCATAAAGGTTTGAGAGATAAGACTTATATCATTCTTCATGTTTTTTAATGCCTACAAAATAAAATAAAGTTAAAACGAAGTATTACTATCCCTTTAACTTTATTTTATTTTGTAGGCGTTAAAAAAACATGAAGAATATGTCTTATCTCTCAAACATTTATGGTTTGAGAGATATTCACAAGCAAAGTTCCCCCTCCCGCCCCTTTTACCTAGTGTAAGCCATCTCTTCTAAGATGAGGAATGTAGTCCATAGACCAGACAGATAACAGCAGGGGACAATCTTCTTCCTATGAGAACAATGAAAGCCCTGTCCCCCTTGACAGGTTTTCCCTTATCTTAATTGAAGATTGTCCCTCTGTGCAATCTACCTGGGCACCTCCCTTCTGATCTGACTGAGGAGTGTGACATCAGTAAAAGGGGCGGGAGGGGGATACTTTGTCATTGAATTACTCTTGTACTACAACTCTGACAGAACTGAAATAACACTCGCCAAAGTCCAAATACTATGATGATTAATTAGAGCTGCTTTTATTATGAAACATTACTATCCCTTTAAGGCCGGTGTACACGGGCCAACACTGGCCGTGCTGCAGTCATGCACAGTACTTACTGCCCGCACCACAGCTGATACGGAGTGGGAAGCTCTGAATTCAGACCGTGGTCCTCTCTGCTCAACATACTGGGTCCCAGGAAGGTGCGCAGAGAGGGCTCCGGTCTGAATTCTGAGCGCACCTCTCCGTATCGGGCGCAGGCAGTCTGTACTGTGCAAGACTGCAGCACGTGCAGCCGTCTCTACTGAGCATGACTGCTTCTGACAAACATCCTAGCGAATTATAATATAGGATCATTTGCTCTTTGTGCAGGGGCGATGATGAAGACGATGCTGGGGGAGCGGCTGGTAAATCGACAAACTCTGTCCTGTCCTACTTCTCTGCATCAAAGGATGTGTCCCGCCCACAGCGCCACAGATACTTCCAAGAGAGGCAGCTGGAGCCGGTGATGGACCTGTAGGGGGGTGAACAGCGATTGGTGGAGGAGAGCCAGTGTGTCTTATGGAACAGACTTGTTCGTTACTTAGGTGTGAGCAGGGACGTTGGTGCATCGTTACTGTGCCCTTAAGGCCTTGTGTACAAAGACAGTGGCACAGTTTTGGGGTAGACCAACTGCCCAGTATGGGAACTAATAAAATTCCCCAAATTCTCACTGATTTAAAAGTGACTTTGTTTTATGCCCTTTGTTGCTGTAGAGGTCACTAATGCGGCGTGAATTAATATACATTGGTGCACTTCTAGCATTTAGGGGTTACAAAAAGGCTCTAACTCTGTATCCAGTGCATTGGATACCTTTCCAGTAGTCATAGATTAACCCTTTGACTGCTAGAGACGCTTCTGATGCATTACTCTGCAGTATGTTAGACATCTCTAGCATTCAAGGGGTTAAAATACTAATTTTAAATCGATGAGAAATTTAATTCCTTCAGTTGGATTACTCCAGAATCCCCCCCCCCCCCCCCCCCCCCTTTATCTTGTTCAATTGGCCTTCTGTTCTTATGGCCTCGTTCTGGGGGTAACCAGCTTCGACCACAGAGCACAGAAAAAAATCCTCCAAAGTTCCATTGATTTAAAGGGGACTTGTATCCTCTTGAACGCTAACAGGGTTTTGTTGGAGGCCTCCCCATCGAACAATGGGTCCCTTTTAAATCAATGGGAATTTTTAATTGTCCCCGCCTCCATGGTGCAAATGGTTTGCTTCAGAATGGCTCCAATTTTGAATAGCACTTAGTTATGAGTAGGATTAGTATGTGTCACTGGGGGACTCATTGGAGGGGATGCGTACAAATGGCCTAAAGAAATGAACAAATAATGTTGCCTAGGTCTAAATCTGACAATGTGAATGTAGAAAAGTGACTCATTTTAATACATTGTAGATGAATTGATCCAAACTTAGGACCATGTTTCAGAGACATGAAATTTGTTACAAGGTATAGCACTATCTGCATTATTATAGATAATAAATGTGACATTTGTGCCATCTTAAAATGTGTTTTGTTGTTTTGTTTGTTTTTGTTTTTTTACCAGCTTAGTTGCAGATGGCACATGTACCGTTGTGTTGTATAGATTGCATTTATGCCAATCTATACAGTAACTTTGTCCTACTGACACATTTATACATCCCTCTCCTCTTTGTATGACATGAGTGTCTGGTGTCTATTGCCCTTAAAATGAAACTTTCACCTTAATTCAAGGTTCCATATTTGAAAACTGCATTAAAAACGTAGCCAAAAGACCAGCAAATGTACACTTCTTTCACATGCCAGTTGTGGTACCTGTAACATTTTCATATGCTAATTGCGCTCTTCAGTCTTTTCAGTGACATCACATGCTAATGAAAGGTTCAGTGGTGTCTCATATGCTAATGGAGCTCTGTACAATACCAGGACATGTTCACTTTCCTGGAAATAAGTCCTAAAGGACTAGTAAAGTCCCGAAAAAAGTGTAGCCAAAATGAAAGTTAGGAATAAGGGCGTTACTTATTTTTTTATTCTATCTCTCAAACCTTTATGGTTTGAGAGCTATTAGAAAATAAAGTCCTCCGCTCCCTCTCATTTCTGCCTGACGAGTTGTAAAGCTGTCAGAGGCAGAATCTGGTTGGGTGACCAGACGGCTTCTCTTCAGGAGCGCTGTCATCGGGATATCTAACTATAATTACTTCATAGTAATGGTCATACCTGGGAACTCTCCGGTTTTGCCCCGGAGACTCCGGATTTCAGACTGAATTACCGGGTCTCTGGGGCAATGTGTGGATCACCGGATGGGCAGAGTTTAAATAGAAACTCTGCCCACTTGTGCTCCGTCCCGCCTGGTTTCTCCCACTCCCCGCCCTCTCAGATACATTTTGCAGGGTTTTTTTTTTTTTGTCCCGCCCCTTTTATGACGCAAATCGCGTCATTTTCCTCCCAGGTCGGCACTGACAGGGTTACCCTCCGGGTAGCCCTGTGTCAAAAGTTCCCAGGTATGGTAATGGTCTACAACGTGTGCTTGCAAACCAGGCACATGTTGTAGACCATTCCGATGAAGTATTCATAGTTGGCTATCTCGATGTCAGAGCTCCTGAAGAGCCGCCGTCTGGTCCCGGAAGCAGGATCTTATGCAGTTGGCTATATAGCTGACGCATGAGAAGGGGGAGGGACTTTATTTTCTTATGTTTTTTTTCATTGGTCATATTAATTTTGCACCTTTCCAACTTCTCTAGGTTTCAGCATGCTGGTTAAGATAAGTACAGTAGCATGTTAAGGGGAGGGGGATATTAATGTCCAATAATTTGTTGTATTGTATATTTAAAAATAAATAAATAAATTATGTGGCACAAATCCCATCTCTCAAACCTTTATGATTTGAGAAAGATTCTCGGCTAAATTTCCCCCCTCCCCTTTCACAGACGTCGGCGCTCTGACAGCAGGAGATCCCGGTCCTGGGACCAGCCGACGGCTCTCCAGCAGAGCCGAAATAGCGATATTTAAAAATAATTCCTTCATTGGAACTGTCTACAAAGTGTGCAGGCACACTTTGTAGACTGTTCCAATGAAGTATTTCTTTTTAGATTGCTATTTCGGCTCTGCTGAAGAGCCACCTCGTGTCAGCCGACACTGATATCCTTCTGTCAGTTTTACAGCTGACATCAAGAGAAGGGGAGGGAGGCAGGAACTTAAGCTGCCAATATCTCTCAAATCATAAAGGTTTGAGAGATGGGATTTGTGCCACATAATTTATTTATTTTTTTTTTTAAATCTACAATACTACATAAATTATTGGATGTTACTAACCTTTTAATCAGATTGTAACTAATTTTTTCATGTATGTGCTATTCACACAAGTCTTCTGTGATGTCATTTAAAAAAAAAAAAAAAAAAAAAAAAGCAAGTGATAAGCGGTAGACCTTTTAAGTTAGATTTAGAAGGGGGGGGGAAGCATTTTATAAAATGTTTGCCTGTAATAACTGTTGAATGACAATTCTCCCAACTGTGGGTATCATCTTGTTTCCCTCAGCTGGAAAAATCTGTGTTTTCCTAAACAATGATTACTTCTCCTTTACCCCTTGAACCTGTCTGGTCCCCAAGTACATGAGGAATACAGTTTAACCCTTTGAGTCCCAAAGGGGTACTTAGCAATGTATTAGTTCCCCCTCTGGCATTCAAAGGGTTGAGATAAGCTGGTTTGCACATCATAACAGTATAGATACGTGTTGCTGGCGGCTGTATTTATTTGCCAGTGAAATAATGAGGGTGAGGCAATTGTTTAAAATACTTTTTATTCTTGTTTGTTACCGCATGTTATGGAGAATGGAAAAGATAGTGTGAGGGTTGGCTTGCTGTGCTCCCCCACCCATGGTTATAACCCCTGCCACTGCCCCCACAGACCTTAATCTCTGGCAGGAGAATGAAGGTTCGCTTAGGGGTCTTTAGACATGAGTAAGCAATAAAAATATTTGAAGTTTGGATATTAACCCCTTTTTAAAGCTATAGGGATGTCCAATGCATTGTGAAGCAATATGTTGACCACCCTTCAGGTGTTTAAATGGATAGTAATGTTTCACAATAAAAGCAGCTCCAATTACTCTTCATAGTATTTAGGCCGTGGAGAGCGTTATTTCAGTACTGTTCGGATTATTGAATAAAGTATTCCCCTCCCGCCCCTTTCACTGATGTAACACTGCTCACCTCAGAGCAGCAAGACTGTACAGATGGATCGCAGAGAGGGACAATCTTCAGTGACCGTTAGGAAAAACCTATCAGGGGAGCAGGGTTTTCCTTATGCTCACAGTAAGAAGATTGTCCCTTGCTGTGACCTGTCTGGTCTGTGGACCAGATTCCACATCTGAGGGGAGGTGGCTACACTATGTAAAAGGGGGGGCGGGGAGAGGGATATTTTATCATTCAATTACTCTTGAACTACAACTCTGACAGTATTGAAAAAACACTCTCCATGGCCCAGATACTATAAATATTAATTGGTGCCTCTTTTATTATGAAACATTACTATCCCTTTAACTTTTTAGATGCTAAAGGGGTGAGCAGAATGTTGCTCACCTCTCTGGCACTCAAATGGTTTACATATGGCTGTTATCCAAGTATTAAATTAATACAGATCTTAACCTGGATTTTGTGCTAAAGTAGGTTGTGCTGCCTAAGATCCCATTAATATTTTATTCATAGTCTCTTAAGTGTTGCTGCGGTCAAAGAAAATTTTCATTATATTAATGACTGGGGGACGAAATGCGAGGAGGAGAAAAAAAAAATGGCAGCGCAAACAGATGAGAGGTGTGCGTGTGGCTCTGAAAAGGACATAAATAAAAGGGCCACCACATTCAAAAGCCACTGCCACTTCCCTCCACATCTTCCACAAAGATGCTCCTCTTGCGCAAAGCCTGCTTCACTCTCTTCTGCAGATTTATTTTGTGTGGCTCCTGGGAACACGGGGCTGGTGAGCCAGAGGGTCCCTCCTCAGTGGTGTCCAGATCCTCAGGGGTGGAGTTTTGAGATGGATCCGCCCCTTGATCTAGGGGAGTGATGCAGTTGCAGGGCTCGGTGACTGCCACCAGAGCGTCTCCCCAGATGTTATCACACAGCTGTTTGCCCGATCCAAATAGCTAGCAGAAATTATGAATAATGTTACTCATTGAGCGCCAAAAGAAAGCATGTACATGGGTTAAAAAGGGCACCTAACATGAAATGACTTAAATAATAATTGATAACACAGTGCGTGTTAATATTTGCCCTACGCAGAATCTAATTAGAATATAGTGCCACACTGTGCCACCACCAAATAGACTTTGTAAAAACTATCTATATTATAAACCTATATGAGGCATAAATAGACTTTAATTAAATTTAAAATTAGGGTGACAGATTTCCTTTAAAGGGACAGTAAGGTCCCATACAAAAAATTCTTATCGTGTTGTAGAGGTTTAAAAAAAAAAAAATAAACTCTATGGCAGAAATCCTATCTATCAAACTGCTCTGGTTTGAGAGATATATGCACTGAGAGGTCCCCCCCCCACCTTCTCCTGATATCAGCGCTCTACTGACGGCAGGAGATTCCCGGTCCTGTTACCAGCCGGCAGCTCAGCAGCAGAGCCGAAATCGCTTTATTGTAAAACTAGTGTACACGGGCCAACAAAGGTGACACTGCAGTCACACGCGGAGAGGACTCCGGTCTGAATTCAGAGCAACCCGCTCCGTATCAGCCACGGCGCTGGCAGTCTGTACTGTGCATGATTGCAGCACACCCAGCCTTCTCTACTGCGCATGACGGCTTCTGACAAACACCCCTAGCGAATTATAGTATAGGATAATTACTTAATTGGAAAGGTCTACAAAGTGTTCATGGTTTGCAAGCACACTTTGTAGACCGTTCCGATTAAGTAATTATTTTTAAATAATGCAATTTTGGCTCTGCTGAAGGGCCTCCTCGAGTCATGCGACTCGAATCTCCTGCTGTCAGCTTTACAACTCACATCAGGAGAAGAGGAGGGAGGGGGGAACATTGAATGACAATTATCTCTCAAACCATAGCGGTTTGAGAGAGAGAGCGTTTTGTAGAGGTTAAAAAATAAGGTATGTGCTACAAATACTAAGTCCTCTCTCATTGCTCCTTATCAATGAAATGCTCTACATCAGTGGTTCTCAACTCCTGCCCTCAGGACTTACTAACAGACCAGGACTTAGGGATTTCTCTGCTAGAGCACAGGTGTGGTGATCAGAGACTCACTCACATTGATTAACTCACCTGTGCACTAACAAGGAAATCATGTGATCAGAGGCTCAGTCACATTGATTAACTTACCTGTGATCTAACAAGGAAATCATGTGATCAGAGGCTCAGTCACATTGATTAACTCACCTGTGCTCTAACCAGGAAATCATGTGATCAGAGGCTTAGTCACATTGATTAACTTACCTGTGCTCTAACCAGGAAATCATCACATCCTGGCCTGTTAGTGGGTCCCGAGGACCGGAGTTGAGAACCAGTGCTTTACATCCCAACCTGCATCACTGCACTAATATTGCGATCTTCAAATATCACTTAAAATTATGCCTCTTCAACAAGTCATTAACAAGCTAGAAGGCACTGTCGTCATACATCCAAGATTTAGAATTTACATAATTTATTAATTTCCCTTATTCCAACCTGCATGTAACCCTTATGTCCTCTGTATGTATCCCTTCTCCAATTTAGACTGTAAACTTTTGAGCAGGGATTACACTCCAGTGTTTCACTTTACAATCAATGTTTAAAGGGATAGTAATACTTCATTTTAACTTTATTTTATTTTGTAGGCATTAAAAAAACATGAAGAATGATATAAGTCTTATCTCTCAAACCTTTATGGTTTAAGAGATATTCACAAGCAAAGTGTCCCCCTCCCGCCCCTTTTACTGATGTAACACTTCTCAGCCAGGGCAGAAGGGAACTGCCCAGGTAGACTGCAGAGAGGGACAATCTTCAATTAAGATAAGGGAAAAACCTGAAAAGCTTGTCAAGGGGGGCAGGGCTTTCATTGTTCTCATAGGAAGAAGATTGTCCCCTTCTGTTATCTGTCTGGTCTATGGACTGGATTCCACATCTGAGAAGAGATGGCTTACACTAGGAAAAAGGGACGGGAGGGGAAACTTTGCTTGTGAATATCTCATAAACCATAAAGGTTTGAGAGATAAGACTTATATCGTTCTTCATGTTTTTTTAATGCCTACAAAATAAAATAAAGTTAAAACAAAGTATTACTATCCCTTTAATGCCATGACACACAGATAGTACTGAGGCCTAATTACAAGTACAACAACAGGCAAATGAGGATAAAAGGAGAAGGAAAAAAAAAAAAACTAAATCACCCAGGCTATAATAGTATTAGGTTTAACGGAAACTACCCAGCGTGACTCTTATAATACTTTTGGGTCAGTGACTCCCCCCCTCTAATTGGATAAGCGAGTGTCTCGTACGAAGCTTATTATGGTGTGACTGGAGTGGATTCCAGCTGTCTGGTTTATTAGGACAAGCGTAAGGCTTAACTCCACCCACACAAATGTTCCATTCACAAGACGACAGCCGCTTGACCTCACTAGAAACTGTTTCCTCTCCAGTCAATTAATACTTTAAAGGGATAGTAATGTTTCACAATAAAAGCAGCTCCAATTAATCTTCATAGTACTTGGGCCATGGAGAGTGTTATTTCAGTACTGTCAGAGTTGTAGTTCAAGAGTAATTGAATGATAAAGTATTCCCCTCCCGCCCCTTTTACTGATGTAACACTGCTCACCTCAGAACATCAAGACTGTCCGGATGGATCGCAGAGAGGGACCATCTTCAGTGATCATAAGGGAAAAACCTGCCAAGTGGGGGCAGGGTTTTCTTATGCTCACAGTAAGAAGCTGCTGTTTTTGTGAAACATTGCTATCCCTTTAACATTCACAAGTCCACGCCTGAAACTTTTTTTCCACAGAGAATCACACTCAATTAAAATGTTAAAAAAAAACAAACAAAAAAAAAAAAAAAAAACCTAAATGTGTTTAATATAAATCTTAACCCTTTGTCTGTCAGGGGTGCAATGCATTGCTTTACAGTTTGATTCACACTTCTGGCATGCAGTGGGTTAATAATATATACTTACTACCAGTGTCTGTGGGAAGTAATTCTGGATCCTTAACAGCAATGCGTTTGTGACCTTTAGATTCCAAGTGGTTAACATATAAATGTATTTGAATGCTAGTTGGTATCTTTAAAGTGGAACTACCACCCTTGTTAAACTTTGGCCCAAATAATTACCTATCTGGTGACTAGCTACTCCTAGTACTAGTCGCCAGAATTATTACCTAGTTATTGAGGATTCTATATTGGTCCCAGACACAGCCAGGAAATAGCACAGACATCTTTCCATAGTGACACCTGCGCTGTCAGTCCCAGTCTGCTCTAGGAGGCTTTGCTAGGAGCTGTTTGGCACCAAAAGGGACCGACAATGCAGACGTCACTATAGAAAGATGTCTGCGCTGTTTCCTGGCTGTCAGTCCCAGAGCAGTATAGAATTCTCAGTAATGAGGTAATAATTCTGGCGATTAGCACTACTGGGCAGCTCGTCAGCAGATGAGTAATTATTTGGGCCAAAGTTTAACAGGGGTGGTAGTTCCGCTTTAAGACTGAATTATTAGAGTAATTCAAGTTACAGTTATCTGGATATTGCACACACAATTACCAATATATTTGAGGTCAATACAATAAATTCTCCAGTGAAATATTTACTCTGAGAGCTGAGGTCAGATCGGAGGTTATCCAGTAAGACTAGACAAAGGTGCTTTCTCCTAAAACAAAGGCAGGCATTTTTTTTATATACAGTAAGGGCAGTAAAGTTATGGAATTATTTTCCTCGGGGTTCTGTGTTTGCAGCTACTGTAATTGCTTTTAAAAAAGGTAATGGATACATGTCGCAAAGAACAATATTGATAATGGTGACAGTTGGCTCCAAAGAAACAGGGGTGGTAGTTCCGCTTTAAGACTGAATTATTAGAGTAATTCAAGTTACAGTTATCTGGATATTGCACACACAATTACAAATATATTTGAGGTCAATACAATAAATTCTCCAGTGAAATATTTACTCTGAGAGCTGAGGTCAGATCGGAGGTTATCCAGTAAGACTAGACAAAGGTGCTTTCTCCTAAAACAAAGGCAGGCATTTTTTTTTATATACAGTAAGGGCAGTAAAGTTATGGAATTATTTTCCTCGGGGTTCTGTGTTTGCAGATACTGTAATTGCTTTTAAAAAAGGTAATGGATACATGTTGCAAAGAACAGTATTGATAATGGTGACAGTTGGCTCCAAAGAAAATAGGATGTTGATCCAGGGAAATATGACTGACATCTCGAGTAAGGAATGGAATCCCCCCACCATACACTTGGAGCTTCAAAATTTTTAGCCTTCCTCTTGATCAACAGGGGTGATTTGGCATGGGTTGAACTTGATGGACACAAGTCTTTTTTCAGCCTCATCAACTATGTTACTATGTATCTGACCATTAATTTAGAGGGCAAGAAAAATCTAACAGAATATTGAATTTCACTTTTTGCAATGTTACAGTCTTCCACATGTTCACTAGTAGCCACAGAACCACACACTTGTGCTGTCTGCCAACCCCCACCCACGTTCCACTGCTAGACACAGATCCAGACCTGTACGCTGTCTGACACATCAGCTGTGTTCCACAGGCAGAGCCAGAACCACACATACACTGTCTGACACCCATACAGTGGTTCAGTACTAGTCACAGAATCACACATAGATTAACTATCTATCTATCTCACACCCCAACCTTGTTCTATTGCTCATAAAAAAAACACAGACTTATATTTTGTTTGACACCCCAGCTAGGCAAAGACTTGTTTCACTGCTAGGGACAGAATCACAGCCCAGCCTTGTTCCGCTGCTAGGTACAAAACCACACATATGCACTATGTAACACCGCAGCCTTGTTCCACTGCTGGTCACAGAATCATATCTACATTAATAGCCCAGCCTTGTTCTACTTACTGCTAGTATCTAATTATCCGGAGAACCACTTGCACTTCACAAATTGTTCAGTGAAATTCCTGCTGAACTGCGGGTCTAAACAAATTGACCCGCAGATGGGAGTTCAACAGACAGGCTTCCTATAACATGAGGTTAATGATGCTGCTGGCCAACTGGATAAGAAAGTATCACAGGGCTCCTACAAGATAAGGTCATGGATGGTTCTGATTGATGAAGAAGACCTCTATGGGATATATGATTGTTTGTTTAGAACATGTCACTCACCTGTTTGTATTGGATACACTCCTGGGAACAGTTGGCAGTGTCACTGGTTCCTGTACATATTAAATCCTCTTGGCAGGCATCATACCTGAAAAAGTTAAGACGTTAGAATCACATACACACACAAAATTATATAATAGTGTGTGTGTGTATATATATATATATATATATATATATATATATATATATATATATATATATATATATATATATATGCCTCATTACACAATTTTATGTCTCCTCAGGAGACACACACATGTAGGAGAATGCCTCGTTACATAATTTGTCCCTGCAAGATACATACATACATACCCGTGGTTGGCAGTAAGGAGGAGATATTCATATCTCCTTCCTACTGTTTTGTGTGTGTGGTAATTGGGGTGCCACAGGATTCCGTCCTGGGCTGAATGCTTTTTGTTTATTGATGATTTAGAAGTGTAAATTGAAAGCAATGTCTCAATCTTTGCTAACGACACTAAGATGTGTAAGGAAATATATACAGAACAGGGTGTTTTTTTTTCTCTGCAGAAGGATTTAGATAAACTGATTGAGTAGGCAGAAAAGTTGCAGATGATATTTAATGCAGATGAAGGTAAGGTTATGCATTTGGGCTGTAGAAACAAACATGCTACACAGGGATGTCCGTAGAAATTTTTCCAGGGGGTAGCAAAGCCATAATATGACCCCCAGGCAAGCCCATCCAGCCCCTTTGTTTATATGGAGGGGGTATTTGTAAAAACCCCCTCCGCACACCCATGATACTACATATACACTAAATAAGGAATACTTGGGGGATCCTTATTAGAGAGATTTAGAATACTGATAGACTTCACAGCAGTGTGCAGAGTCATTGAGATGCTGCAAGAGCAAATAGGGTACTAGCCTATATAAAAAGAGGTGTAGATGCACAGAATGCTAATATTATCCTACATCTATATAAATCCTTGGTTAGACCTCATCTAGAATATGAAGTACAGGTTTGGACAACAGTTCTTAAAAAAATACATTATTGAACTGGAAAAAGTGCAGAGATGTGCACCAAAACTGATAAAGGGATTGGAGGATCTTAGTTATTAAGGGACACTAGCCAAAGTGGGGTTGTTTACATTAGAGCAGAGATGTCTAGGGGGTAATATGATTTTATTTATTTATATTTTTGCCTTTCACTGGATCAACAGGGGTGATTTGACAGGGGCTGGGCTTGATGCACACATGTCTTTTTGCAGCCTCATCAACAGAGATCAAAACCATAGTAACTGTAGCAGTTCTCTATTATAACATAGATTTCAGTTCATCTAGAGATCAAAAGGACAGTGAGTGTGCGCAATAATCCTCCTCGTTTTGGATTTATGAAAAGGAAGACTGTAAAAAAAAAAAATAGTCATTGACTGGGATTATTTCTGTTCTTTTAAAATTAAAATCACAATGAATGTAGATTGTAATCTTTCTCTTAGGTTTCATGATAGAAAAAACTAGAGTTTAATGGGAATGAACTGTTATCCTTTATCAGTATTGGCTAGGAATGAACTGTTATCCTTTATCAGTATTGGCTAGGAATGAACTGTTATCCTTTATCAGTATTGGCTAGTTATATATGTTGCCTACAACTAAAGGTGCAGCTACTTTTTTCTGTACTCTCGCCAGGAACCAAGCTCTCCACACTCTATTGGTCAGGCTTTCCTCTCTTTGCTCTCTTCCATGGGTGACAGGCAGGACGGAGCGAGGACATCTTGCCATTGTGACGTCCGCACACCTGCGCTGTCAGTCCCAGTCAGGTCTAGGAGGCGTTGCTAGGAGCCATTTGGCTCCGGCTGGGACTGACGGCGCAGGCGCGCGGACGTCACAGTGGCAAGATGTCCGCGCTCCGTCCTGCCTGTCACCCATGGAAGAGAGGAGAAATCTATTAAATAAGGTAATTATTCTGGCGACAAGTGCTACTAAGCAGCTAGTCACCAGATGGGGACTTAGTGAAGCTAAAGATTGTGTCGGGTGGTTGATCCTCTTTAAATATATAAAAAGCAGTATGGTAGAGAATAAAATAAGAAATCTATCGATTCCATTTCTATCTCTTGAACCCTTACGGTTTGAGAGATAGAGCGTCCTAAAGCTCCCCGCTCCCTGTGATGTCAGCTGTAAAGCTGACAGAAGGAGATCTGTGCCGGACGACTCGAGGAGGCTCTTCATCAGAGCCAAAATAGCGAGATTTAAAAAGAAATACTTCACTAGAGAGGTCTACAAAGTGTGCTTGCAAACCAATGAAGTATTTCTTTTTAAATCACGCTATTTCGGCTCTGATGAAGAGCCGCTTGTCGGTCCCCGGACCAGGATCTCCTGTTGTCAGCTTACAGCCGATCTCAGGAGAAGGGGAGGAAGAGGGAACTTTAGAACACTCTATCTCTCAAACCATAAAGGCTTCAACTGATTTCTTATTTTATTCTTTACAATATTACTTTTTATATATTTAGGACATTACTATCCCTTTAAGCTCTTCAGCTATTTTGAACTATATTTCCCATCATCCCCAACCAGCCGTTGGGATAATTGGGAGTTACAATAGCCAAAAGGCTGCCTTCCCTTGAACTCCAGCCTCTGCCTCCTCTGTAGCCGACTGCTGTTCTGTTTCTGGGTGCAACACACAGATGTGAATATTAGCTCACAGACACATATATACCTGTGTACTATTAGTGACCAACCTGCAGCTCTGCGTCTGTTGTGGAACTACAGCTGCCATCATCTTCAGCTGATAGTTGGTGAGCTTAGGATGGTGGAAATCAATATCCAATAAGAGTCAGAGGGCTTTAGTTTTATCACTTAATATAGTCTTACCACTGATCACAGAATCCATGACACAGAGGCAACCTCTGAATTCCTGAGGCAGATTCGGGGTGCCCCCATGCAGAGATGTGTGGGGAGCAGAGATACATGCACTGGATACGGCTCACATATAACTCACACCTACGGGAGACGTAGGGACAGTTAGTGATTACTGTAGTGGGTGGATCGCAACAGTAGAAAGGTGCAGCAAATAGGGATTGTCTTACCTGGAGCTTAGGGGTCCACACAGACCCCATGGGAAGGCAGTAATTGGCAGGGCAGCTAAGTGATCTGGAGAACAGCAGGCATCTGATGGAAAGAAAACAAGGGTGAGATGGAGAACAGGGAGGGGAAAAGGAGGCAGATAATGGTGAAATGAGGAGAGAGGGCGTAGAGAAAAATGAAAGAAGGAGGAGAAGTATTGTACAGATTACAGTGAGGGGAGGAGTAGAGGTAGGTGTAGATAACAGTAAGAGGAGTAGAGGTAGGTGTAGATAACAGTGAGAGGAGGAGTAGAGGTAGGTGTAGATAACAATAAGAGGAGGAGTAGAGGTAGGTGTAGATAACAATAAGAGGAGGAGTAGAGGTAGGTGTAGATAACAGTAAGAGGAGTAGAGGTAGGTGTAGATAATATTAAGAGGAGGAGTAGAGGTAGGTGTAGATAACAGTGAGAGGAGGAGTAGAGGTAGGTGTAGATAACAGTGAGAAGAGGAGTAGAGGTAGGTGTAGATAACAGCGAGAGAAGGAGTAGAGGTAGGTGTAGATAACAGCGAGAGGAGGAGTAGAGGTAGGTGTAAATAACATGAAAGGAGGAAGAGAGGTAGGTGTAGATAACAGTGAGAGGAGGAGTAGAGGTAGGTGTAGATAACAATAAGAGGAGGAGTAGAGGTAGGTGTAGATAACAGTAAGGAGTAGAGGTAGGTGTAGATAATATTAAGAGGAGGAGTAGAGGTAGGTGTAGATAACAGTGAGAGGAGGAGTAGAGGTAGGTGTAGATAACAATAAGAGGAGGAGTAGAGGTAGGTGTAGATAACAGTAAGGAGTAGAGGTAGGTGTAGATAATATTAAGAGGAGGAGTAGAGGTAGGTGTAGATAACAGTGAGAGGAGGAGTAGAGGTAGGTGTAGATAACAGTGAGAGGAGGAGTAGAGGTAGGTGTAGATAACAGCGAGAGGAGGAGTAGAGGTAGGTGTAGATAACAGTGAGAGGAGGAGTAGAGGTAGGTGTAGATAACAATAAGAGGAGGAGTAGAGGTAGGTGTAGATAACAGTAAGGAGTAGAGGTAGGTATAGATAACAGTGAGAGGAGGAGTAGAGGTAGGTGTAGATAACAGTGAGAGGAGGAGTAGAGGTAGGTGTAGATAACAGCGAGAGGAGGAGTAGACGTAGGTGTAGATAACAGTGAGAGGAGGAGTAG